>CM033105.1:1954651-2235092 GCA_019321725.1 Paulownia fortunei | reverse complement strand
AAATCAAGGTTTTTTAATCCAAAACTCAAAAAAATCTTAACAGTGTTCGTATAAATTTAGTAATTATTTTTATTGTAATAAAAAGTTGATAGAATTTATTTTCAAAAATGAGAAATATTTGTATGAGTTGTCTTGCAGATAAAAAAATTAAGAAGTTTTTAGTAATTTTTATTATTTTAATTTTGTTGCCAAGTTGTCTAAACAATTAGTCACCCAAAAGTGTAAAAGAATTACTCACTATTAATAATTTTTACTATTTTGTTTTAATTTTTATTATACTCCGTTGATAAATCACTTGATTTTAATCATATAACTTTTTTATATTTTGAGCTTAAAAGTAACACATTGATTAACTTAAAAATTAATATTTGCCTTTTCATTTTCGAGAAGATTAAACTCTAGACAATAATTATTGTAATCTCGTAAACAAGTTAGAATGATAAATAATAGATTTAGAGTAAACAAAAACTCTTTACTTTAATTTTTTAGATTAATTATATCATACTACTTATATTAAATATAAACTGAAAATATTACTACTATACATATAAAGTTCACTAAATTGAATACTAAAAACAATCTTTAGTACTTTTTAATTTTGTACATTTATATAAACTTTCATCATTTTATCTTTGAATTAAAGTCACTTATCTAAAAAATATTCTATGACAAAAAAAATAGGGGCTAAATCAAAAATTAAGGGCTAAAGTACAATTTTATAAACTATTGATCATTTGTGATTATTTTTTCGGCAAAAACCACCACAAAATAATCTAAAGGACTCATTGGGGCAAAATTTAAACTTTAGAAATGGTAAAAATCAGAATTTCAATTTTTAAACGAAAATGACTAAATACATATTTTAGGGACTATTACTTTGATTTGCCCTTAAGTTTAGATTAGGTTAGGAGATTATTTTTTAAGGTTACGTGTTATTCACTATATAAAATCAACTTTGTTTTTTTATGATAGTGCAACATAAGACAGAGTAAGTTATGTTTGTTCAACTTTTTATGTATACTCATAAATAATATTTTTTGTTTATAAAACGATAAATTTTTGAAAAAGTATGTCATATTAAAGTAATAACTTGACACTGTCAATTGTCAACTATTGTTTTTATAGACAAAAAACTTAAAATACTTAAAACTTCTAACTTTTTAATTTTTATTTAAAATTTTAAGCATATTCAAAACGAGGCTTCAAATTGAGACGAAATGTGTTGATTTTGTTAGACTAGAGATTGTAATTTATAACGACAATGTGATACATATGTTTACAAATTATCCACTATTTTGCATGAAAACGAATATGAGACACAAATATATTCGATACAAATACCATAACAAAATAATTGGAGAAAATACAGGACACAAGTCATGCAACACGGCTATGTTCATAATAAAAAAAAAAATATTTTTATTAAAAATAAGAATATATAATATTTAATAATTACCACTTGAATGTATTGTAAGTATATATAAAAATAATACATTTCATATAAATTTAAAGTAACATTTTAAATGATATACATTTTGGAATAGTTAAATTATGATATTTTATTAGCATGGACAACGTCTTAATACAAGGTTGCGTAGTGGTGCCAATTCAATTTTAATATGTTGTGAACAAACGAAGGGGAGTCAAGCATGAGAGAGCAAGACTAGTTGTTGTTTCACTTCAAAGTGCATTATGCTAATCTGCCAAAGGACCTGATTTGGAAAGTTACCAAAGAAATATATTGAGAGAGGGGTGGTTGGGATCGATTTATTACGTGCTATATTTAATGATGCATATTGGATGTTTATTTTACTATATATTCATATAAATATATATGAATATATGTATTTATGCGTGAAAGTGTGGTGAAATATATATTTAATATACTTTATGAGAGTAACTTCTATCATACAATATCGGTTGGAATCTTTTGAATTTTGTAAGATTGGGAGAATGTATTCTAAAAATCTTGAACATATATGATTAATTTAGTTTTTAGGAAGATACTAGTGAAACATACGATATATAAGTTATTATATTTTTTCAATGTTATATCTTCAAAAATATTTTTAAAAAAATATGTATCTCATTATAGTAACAACTATTTCTTTATATGAGTAAAGAAGCAAAAATATCTACCACTTCCACTTTTATTTAATGTTGTGATTTAATGTTGTGAGCCTATCGAAAATGAAGTATTTAAATATTGAGACTAAAATTTTTAAATAAAATATTTGACATTATATTTTATAATAACAAAGTGGAACACACCTTAATGCATTTTACATAAATTTACATAAACATATAATTGATTTACATCGCAGAATATTTAGATTTATAATATTTTATTAGCATTGAACATGTCCCAATATACATTTCAAATTATTGAATACAATACATATTTTTTTCTATTATTTTTTTAGATATCCAAGTATTAAATTCATTTTCACACATTTAGCATTGACCTCTACCGCTTCCTGTCCTTGGTAGTTGCAGTAGACAAGTGGATACGTGGCCGAACAAAATCAACCAACCAACCAACCAACCAACCAACCATACCGTTGCAATTCAATTAAAACTCTATGTACCGATCGGCGGCGAGACGTCTGCTACCGGCGTTGTGCCGGCGGACTGGTCACTTTCGAAGCCAAGCCTCTCCTGTTCGTTTCTCAGCCCCAGTCGTACATCGGGCGGCGTTTACAGCGGCTGCTGCCTCCGAAAACGCTCAAAATCATAAGCCTAATAATTTCGACTCTTCCAATTCATCATCATCAGCAAATGAAGGGCAGAACCCTAGAGTCACGGACCGCCCCAAAGCTCATTGGCAGGAAGAACAGGCGCGTGTTCTTCAGGCCTCCCTCCGCCACGTGGTCCGTCCTTTTTACCAAATCTTCAGTTTTCTTTATGTGTCTTTTGTTTTCTTTATTTAGTTGTGTTATTGCATTGAATACATAGGCATTTTTGCATTTGTGCGAGGTTATGAATTCTGAATGTCATTCGTAATTCAGCACCTGAAAACAATGATATTGGCACTGTGGATTTGGAACTTTCTAATCTGATTGGGCGAAAACTAATTCGAATTAGATGGAACCATTTTCAATTCCATTTCCAACCTCCTCATTTCTTTTCCGTCAACACATCCTAAATGCGTTGTGATTTCTTTTTTTTAATTTTTTTTGCTTATGGTGGTACCAAGCAAAATAGAAGCTATTGTTATGATACTTGCTACACCATGAAAATGCAACAATTGGATTAACGATACTGTTAAATCAAGCATCGTTGCTATCTGTTTCATTCTCTTGGGAGAGTGTGGGGATGAATATTTTAGTTAAATTGTCGCTGATAATTTGATGGTTTACTGGATATGTGAGTTTGATATATATGTGGACAGACCAGATTACAGTGAAAGTGACTTACTGCTTGGTTGGGATGGTTTGTGGAATTTCATTGTGCAGATTAGTTTAGGATGGACTGATGCCGCCATGATTGCTGGAGCAAGAGAGGTTGGTGTCTCTCCTTCTATTGTGGGATCTTTTCCTCGGAAAGAAGCTGCTCTAGTAGAGGTATAAAACTTGATCTTTGCACTTGTTTTGCTTAATATGTATGAGAAAAAAGAAAAAGGGACTATCTTTGTGTTTTGCATTACCATTTCAGCTTACTTATTTTACTTTCCAGCTTCCAGGAAATCAAATTAACTAGTCGTTAAAAGAACCGGAACCACATGCTGATCTAGGGACTCAAATGTTGAATTTTTTATTTTTTTGACTTTGTACTAAATTCTTTTCCCTGGAAAACAAAGAGAAGAGTACCTGTGTCTTATTATTACTTTGCAACACTTTGGTTTATATTTGGGTGTTCTAAACAGTTATGCTCTTCCGACCATGACAGTGTTCTATTTCGCTTTTATATGCATTGAGTTATCTTTCTGCAGGATGGATATTAGATAGCATCATTGGTCAAGAAACATTCTGCTCAACATTTTTGCTTTCTGTTGATGAAATATCCATTCTGAATATTCATGTAGTGTATACACTAGTGTAATATTGCAAAATCTGCTATTTCTGGTGTTCTCCCTGGTTTTCATGGATTTTTATTTTTTTTCCTCGATGCTTGTACGCCATTGATTTGTTGTATACAGTAGCTTTTGTTTGGCATAATGTAGGTAACATATGCCACCTGTGACTAGGCTTTTATAATGCTCTATCACCCAAGTCCTGATTTTTTTGGTTCAGTTTTTCATGGATGATTGTCTGCAAAGGTTAATTGACATAATTGACATGAAAGAGGATTTGAAGAACTTAATTCCTAGCCAGCGTGTGGCCAAGCTTGTTAGAATTCGCTTAGAAATGCAGGCTCCCTACATTTCAAAGTGGCCTCAAGCACTTAGCATACAGGTAACTTTTTATCACTTATTCATTGGGTTTGTTAGCTAGATTATTTGCCAAGATTTGTTAAATTGTAGGCACAACCTTCGAATATGTCTACAAGCTTCAAGCAGAGAGCAATGCTTGTTGATGAGATTTGGCATGCTGCTGGTGATGAGGCCACTGATATTGATTGGTATGTGAAGCGCACAGTCCTTGGTGGAATATATTCTACAACTGAACTATACATGCTAACTGATAATTCCCCAGGTTAGTATCTATCTAACTTATGTATTTTTTTTGTACTTGTATCACATTCTAGTTCCATGTCATAGTCACCTTGGCAGCTTATAGCCGTTGTCCCCTCTAACTCTAAAGCTGGAGTATATTTAATGTAAGTGCTGATTTCTCGCCTTAGCTCTTGAAAACTCTATTTAGCATAATACCTAGATCATTGTCAGATTTAGGCTGCTTCTGCCCTGGAAAATCACCCCCTCAACCCTCCCTTTCCCCTCCCAACCCTACATAAACCACGTTGTCCTGCAGTTCATATGATTTTGACACAGGGCTTTCTTCTTCGTCTAATTAGTATTTAACAAATCAAAGACATATTCATAAAGTAATTGTATATTTTTCTGTCCTTTAGTGTCAGTGCGATTCTGGTTTCCTATTTAATGCATTCTTAACCAGTCTCTCTGAAATTCAGAATGTCGTGCAAGGTAATGTAGTTACGTGGTCCAGAAAGGCAAATACTTTATCCACCTAACCTCGTTTAATACTGCTAGGTTGGCTGTGATAGTTTTACATAGTATAGTTTTCATTTCTTTTCCAGCAAAGGGTTTCTTCATTTGGCATGCTTTCTGTTGATAGATTTTCAGGATACATGGGCATTCTTGGATGAACGAGTTAGAGATGCATTTGATCTACAAAAGACAGTCCAAGAGGTAATCATACTGGCTTCTAAACTGAGTGATTTGATCATTTTAAAGAATGTGTCTTTTGCATAATTCTTCTATTTCCATCTGTTTTTCCCCTCTGTCGTGGTTTTATGGTCATTATCTGAATTTACATTCAGAGTATATGAACCAGTGTCATAGTGTCGTAGTGAAAATAACCCGAATTCAGCAATCAAATTCCCGACTATAGATCATGTCACATTACTTCCAGACACTGGCTAAGGTAATTGACTGCTTTCTAGTCTGTTTTAGAGAAAACTAAATTTCTTTTCAATTGGTTGTGGTTATATTATCCTTTTCCGTCCTTCCACTCCATTTTCTTATAATAGTTAAGGGATGTCGGTATCTGATTGATTCATGATTTGCAACTTTACCTACACAACTTTGGGCATACCCTTTCTTGCCCTAGCAAGGACTAGTAAGAAAAAGGATACCAAGAAATTCTGTCCTGCATTCCTCTAGAAATTCGGAAAAAGTGCAAGGCATTAAGCACCTATAATCGAGTCTCTGCCTGCCATCATTATACAGATTGAGTGTCCGTATCTCTCCCGTGTCGCTGTCCTAATTGTGCATGACCCTGATTCTTTTTTCTGTTAAAACAACCATAGTTCTGAATGGTTGCAGAATATTACCAATTTATTGGAGGGTACACAGTAAATGAACTGACCTCTGCTTCATTTGGAAGTTATATATGGTTTGTGCATGTATCATGTGATATACATAATAGTTTCTTGTATGTCAAGCAAGTCCGTATGAGTAAAAACCGTTTTGAGTGGGCATGCAACTTTGTGTGGTGGTTTGTGTATCCATGAGCATGCCTGCATGCTTGACTCGTGTGACCATGTGAGTATGGTGGGAGGGAACACTGTAATGTATTGAGCGGTACTTTATTGCAGTGGAAAGAGTTGTGCAGTCAAGTGGGGAAAATCTTGTAGTGTGTGCACGTGTGTGTGTGTGTGTGAGACAGAGAGACAGAGAGACAGAGAGTTATTAACATCTGAAAAAAAAAAAAAAAAAAAAATCTTTACAACAGGTATATCTCCATATCTTTTTGTCATACACATATTTTCATTGCTCTGAGTGATAATGTGTGAGAGGAATATACTTAAAATTATTGCATAGTCTATCTTCAAGATATAAATGCTACATGCATTATATATTATATGTATGAAGATCTAGATTAGAAGAGTGAGGAACAGGAGTGCCGGAGCAAGATTAGGAACATCCATTTCTTCATGAATTCCATAATCAGAGCGTGACAGGAGGATCATTGGACAATATCCTGTAATTTTTGTGTAGCATATAAGAATTAAATCTGACAATTGCATAATATCGTTACTGGTTTCAAGGAAACGCAAGCTAGCAAAATAGTAGAGATGCATAAAGCAACCTTCTAACTGAACAACAGGACAAAAGCAGCAATTTTAGGCAAAGAAACTACGTTTTTCTTTTTCCTTGAAATAAAATCAAAAGGATAATTCTTGAAGATAATCTTGTTTAAAATTCAACTTTCCTTATCTGGTAGCCCGTGAGTGATGTTGTAGATCTTTCCTCATCCTAATCAAGTTTCTCTTATCTCAAGGCCATCAATGGTGGCTGAGATTAATAACTCTGGAGGGCATGCTTGTTGGTTAATCATTCCATTTTTGTGTCTAAAATCCAACTTTCCTACTATAGTAGCCCCTGTGAGTGATGTTGTAGATTGCTATTTATCCTTCCTCATCCTAATCAAGTCTCTCTTTCCTCAAGGCCATCAATGGTGGCTGAGATTAATAACTATGGTGGGCATGCTTTTTGGTTAATCTAAGCACATAAGTTGAAAGCCAAGCACAAACTGATTAAGAAACTGTAGATGTTCTATTGTCCTCATCACAAAGGTTGGGATTATACACCTAGTGCCATGATTAATTTGGAGTAGTACACCCATTAGCTTCCTCTATACAAGGACAAAGGCTTTAGCATTTTTGTTAGTTGGCATATTGCTGGTTACTATTCATGCCCAAATGTTGTCTATATGAGTTAAATTAAGCTTAAATATGGCCAAGCCAGAGAATTTTCCTCACATAGAATTCACGAGTTTACAAAATGAGTCAGCTACGAAATAATGAATGAGCTAAATAATTTTGCGCTAATGTGCTCTAAATTTAAGATGTTGCAAATTGCAGTTAATTACTGGGGATAATTGGCAAATTAGGTACTGTAGATAGTCTACACATAAAATGTTTGCAGAAACATGTTGATTAACTTAAAAATAAATCTTTATATTTTCAATTTTGAAAAAATTAAATTTCAGTAAAAATTCTGTTAACATTTTAAAAATGTGTTGTTAAATTATTAGGTCAAACAAAGAATTTCAGTTGAATTTTTCAAATTAATTACACCATGTTACTTAGATTACATTGAAACCGAAAATAATTCTACTGCATAAAGTTTCATTGAATTGAATATTAAAAACAACCTCCAATATATTTCCATTTTGACCTATATATATATATATATATATATTAGAACTTTTATCATGTTGTTTTTGTAGTAAAATGGACAACTATATTATTGATTCACATGAAATTAATTCGAAATCCGTATTAGTAGGCAACCTTGTTTCCCAACTGATATTTAATTTTAACCGTCTTTCCTTTCCTAATCCCAATTGATATTTAATTTTAACCGTCTTTTCTTTCCTAATCCCAATTGATATTTAATTTTAACCGTCTTTTCTTTCCTAATCCCAATTGATATTTAATTTTAACCGTCTTTCTCTACCAAACTATGGAGGAAGTTTCCTGTCGTTTCTTTTCTTTTCTTTTTGCTTCTATCACCACGGGAATTTGATAAGTTTCTTAACGGAAAAAAAAATGTTTGCACATCATGTTTTTCAATGGAACCTCGAGAGTATTAAATGCTAAGGAGGGTTGTAAGGTTATAAGCCATATAAGGTTTTTCCTTTCTGCAATTATATGTTGCAATGCATCTAAATATTGTCATCTAAAGTTTGTAGAGATGCAAATTTTCAGGCAAAGTATTTGGCTGAAGCAGTGGGAGCTGGGATGGGAGGTTCTGTGCAAGGATTTGTGAAGAGATTTTTTCAGGGTTGAATATTTAGAAGGATGATGGGAAAAATTTTACTGCTGTTTCACTTTCTGTCTTTTCTCCTCTCTTTTTCTTTTTTCCTTTTTTTGTCTTGGTCAATTTGTGATGGTAAACTTCTTTTGTTTTTTCGGTGCATTAATGTAAACTTCCTCTTCCATTTGAAGGAGAGAGATTGTATATATCAATAAGAATATTCTTGAGGGCACTTTTCAGGCTGCTGAGAAGGGTTGATTTCTGACAGATTTATAATCCTTGTCCCCGGGGAGTGTTATTTTGCTTCAGATTATAGAATTAGTCCTTGCAGAATGATCATCCTGAGTTACCCTGTTTCAAAGTTAAGCCGTGTTTGCGACTTGCGAATGTTTTATATAGTGGAATTTTCATAGTTCATGCAGCTTACTGCAGGAAGCATTTCATTGTATATGTTACTAATTACTGACTGGTGATCTGTCCGGCTGAATGGTCACAAGTATAGTAGATTGGCTATAAATAATTTTAGGGTTAATGAAAAAACCACAAGTTTGGTCTATTTAGGGAAATTATCCCTCTATGTTTATTACAAATATCCCTGTCATATTTGTGTTTCCAGATTATGAAGATTACACATAGTTAGAAGAAATATTTTTAAAATAAAGACAAATTTCAAGGGTATTTGTGATATATCGAGAATGTTTGTAATTTATAAATTTAGAAGAATAGTTTCTATAAATTGGCTAAATTAAAGAATTTGTATTTTGGTTTTATGTCAACTTTTAGGCAGTGGTTGTGGCAAATATGTATCCCAGTGCTTGAATGGGATGTAAAGACACACCAAACATATAGATAAATACCTGTTGCGCCTCATCAGCCCTCATCAGCCAAGACGGTACTTTGATATTTCACATTCATGCATGTCAAGTTCTCGACGGACGGCGGTATAAAAATAAAGGAGGAAAACAAAAGAATAAGCAAAATATCAGTTGAGAACTAAACTTCTATATATATGCTCTTTTATCTCCAAATATATTAACTCAACAAGAAAAGTTTGAAGAATTACAGATGAA
Source organism: Paulownia fortunei (assembly GCA_019321725.1). NCBI lineage: Eukaryota > Viridiplantae > Streptophyta > Magnoliopsida > Lamiales > Paulowniaceae > Paulownia > Paulownia fortunei. The sequence goes on along the minus strand of CM033105.1, from coordinate 2,225,639 downwards.
TGATCTGCCAACCATGGCAAAAAGTGATTTTATTGTGCTGTTGCACAACAAGCCATGGCAAAAATATGCCCTTCCCCTGTGAAGAGCATTATTAATACTCAAACTTCAGTCTTCTTGGCCAATACTTTGACGATAGCTCCATTGGCTTTGTATTACTGACATTTAAAACGCGATCAACAGAAGAGAACACAAATATTCACATCCTCAAATCCCGCTATGACTTGAATTTCGTACGTAAATTTGGAGCTGGTTATTTGATCCTGAATACCTGTATATGTATTATGCACTTGATCAGCTAATGCCTTTACTGATGGAGTGCAATGCCTGGTTTGAATCTTGGTTTTTATTGATAAAAGTACTGGTGAAAAATCTTGTCCTTCGTTTGGTTTGTGTGTGTGTGTGTGTGTTCTAGACTCCTGAAGGGATGTAAACTGAATAGTGAATAACAAGATCCCTAATAAGACAGAATTTTGGAAAGGGGTTTGAAGTATGTTAATACCTACCCTGAATTCATAGCTGGTGTGGAGGAAGAGAAATTAGATCTCAAGAACAATATCTGCAACCAGAAAAAATGATATAATTAACATACATGAAGATTTATAAGCCCTGCCAACTAGATAAGTATTAATTTGCAATTTTTTTGTATAACTACATTCTGCAAATCTTGAGAAGACACAAATATGTTGTACACTTACATTCTGAGTCTGTTTTGACCCATTTACTTTTGTTACTGGCCTCTTCATACTCTTCCTCATCACTGTCAGTCTCAGGCATATCCAAATATTTTTTTGAACTAGTCTTTGGACTTGGCCTTTGAGGATATATCTTTTTGTGCAGCATAGCCCTCAATATCTGTAGTCAATAGTAAAGATGAGTTTTTTCAAACCTTCACATGAAAATACAAAAAACAAATGACTTCACTATTAACAACAAATGACCCGAAGACAATAAATGTGTAGAAATAAGAATCAAGGTATGTAGACATGGATGTATTTATGCATACATCCTATAAACATGAAGCTGTTTATGCTATAGTACTTAGAATAACACAGGCATAGTTGTTGGCTATCCTAAATGTCAGCATGTAAGTTCAAACCTTCTCCATTCTTGAGTTATCCAATTTAGGATCTGGAAGTGGATCCCTTAAGAAAGGAGCTGGCACGAATCCACCTCTGCAGAGGAGTGCCTTCTTGAGAAGAAAAGACAATGACTTTTTGCCAATGCCACTTCTTTTTTTATCCGACCGAATATCTTTTCCTCCCTTGTGGACTATACTGGTGGTCCTCTGGACATGAGTGTCTTTGTTCTCCCACAAGTTTGTCAACTCATCGGTCTTTTTCTCATCTTCCCGCAAGCAGTCTAAGAATTTCTCTACTGAGAGATTATGCTTTTCAGACTCCCCTGAAAAAGTATAATCAAGAGAAATGTGCTTATTCAGTAATAGTCTCAACTGTTTATCAACTTCTTCAAAGTCTTCTGGTGTAGTGTTCTCCAGATGATCTTGACTGGAGGGTATTGTCCCTTGAATGCTGAACTTCTCAGAATGTTTCAGATTGTTATTACCAAATGTCCCAATTGCAAGCAAACCATTTGGCCAATCAGAGAATTCTTCTTTGCACGGTTGGTGCATCATATGGTCTGTAAATATGATAAAAGAGTCAAGTACACGTTAATGAATATTTTTTGTCACTTACAATCATATTGCAGTTTATTTTTCAATTTTTTTCAAATGCACTGCATTGGCATCAACTCAAATGCAGAACTAACATGCTCTTTTCTTGCTGAAAAATAATCACTCAAACGTCGAAGCGATTACAAAGACTTACAAGACATCAAATCTGGATTTGGCTTGATGGTACCTTCCTTCCCATTACGTTTGTTTCGCATCCAATTAAAGATCTAAATCAATAGTCATAAGCTACAATCCATCAAACTCCAAAACCAATACTAGGAACAAAATGGCAAATGAGCATATTAGCACAGTAGTAGTAGACTTGGAGCTATTTACCTTCATTTGTGGCTAGAACTCTTAGAATGCCTCTCCAAGAATCACTATTTCTGGAATGGTGGATAAAGTATAATGTGGGATTTGTGAGATTATGTACTCCTATCTAGTACAAATCCCACAACCATCATGAAATGATCTTTATAAGTTATAGATAGAGAAGGTAATTTGGTGGGGGTGGTGTGAAATTTCACAGCCAAGCTGGTATGTAGTGGTTCAAGTTCCAAAACAATGTCTCCTGCCGCCTTTTTTCAATTTCTCTTATCTTAGTGTCTGCTATATTTTTTGCCTTCTATTATCAAGTTGCACATCTGATTTTTCACTTTTTTTTTCTTTTTAACGTAAGTAGAGTCATGAATAATGAGTCACATATATATGATCCTAAATTTCTTTATACCCAGTAATTGATTTAAAAATTTGAATGGAGGTAAAATTTTAAATTTCATTTGACTACATATAAAATTTGATATTATACCCACCTGTTGTCACGTCTAATGTCACGTCCAACCCGTGCTCAGTCTGTCTCGTGTCTCTAATGAAGCTTTACATATAGTGATTAAAATACAGCCTAATTCGACATTTTAATTACATCAGCAAAATGTTTGGATGCAACAACTAAACATAGAGTACAATAATGACCCATATCAGTCATGTGAGTTCTAAAACATGAGTTACACCAATAATGTAATTCTTCACATCAATCCAAGAAGGAAAAATACAGACTTGTACCATAAATTCTCACTTCCTAAGTGAAGTCATCCTAATTTATGCTATCAGAACAAGAAAATTCAATAACCCAGATTAGTGAATTAAGTTTGGTAGAGGTGGAGCAGCATGAGCAAAGTCCTGTCCTAATCTACTCCACATTCTTGGTACAGATTATCCATATTTAACTGTGAAAGTTCATCAAGGCTGATCTTCTTTGAGTATGTATAGAAATGGCAGCTGAAACTGTAGACCAGAAATTTCCCACTTGTCAGCCTAGTGGTGTGACATTGAGAAGGAAGGACAAAACAAAAGAGGTGCATATATTAGGCATGTATTTGTATGCCCTAAAACTGCAAAAAACCAAAGGCTATTAGGCATATTGATTTGGCTGCCTGCCGCAGAAATTAAAAAATGTGAAGTAAAGCTATGGACAGAGATGGGTTGAGTAGGGAAATTTTTTCCGTGGGATGTCCCTTACTCACCCAACCTCGACAACTTGTCTACCTCTGCTCTCATTAAATGACATCTTCTTCGACTTGGTAGTGGGTTAGTGGCTGGATTATATATAATGATAGTGATATTTTGATTTGACGATGACTACTCATAAAATATTACATATGATGATAATAATATTTTGATTTTGTGACGATGACTCGTAAAAAGTTACCTATAGTGATAATGATGTTTTGATTTTATGACGATGACTCATAGAATATTTGAGTATACAATAAGTTCAAGGACTAAAAGAGAATGAACGTAATTAACACATTATTGGTACAAATATTCATATATTACATATGCAAAAATAATTTTGTGAACCCGTCGTTCTTGTTAGAACAATGGAACAAAATGAGTTACTACCCCCCGTGTCATATAGTTGTGTCCGGTGCATGTTGTGGAGAAGTAAACATATATTTGAAATGAACTAAAAGGTGGTGCGAGGATATTTATTTAAAGGGGGAAATAGAGGCAAAATGAGAGTGATAACTTGAAAATAATCATTTTAATTATTAGATTTATGAAAATAATTATTATGATAAAAGAATAATTATTACTAAATACATATAATTGATGATAACTTTAATATAAGGCCAAATTTCAATTTGCCCTATGGCCTATAAGTAAAAGGGTAAATTTAATACAAGACCTGTAGTCTTTAAGAATTAATTTTTTGCGAAAAAATATTATTTAATATAAGGTAAATTTTTGTAACTTAATTGAATAATAAAAAAATATTTGGATTAGCTTTTAGAATTAATCCCTTAATTATAATAACTCAGTAATCATGGTTAGCGTCTAACAAAATGCTATGAAAGCCTAGAGGTAAAATGGAGAAAATTTTCAATTACAAGTACTACTTCTATCGGTTAATCTCTTGATTCCTATGATATGATTATTGAAATCTAAATAACCAATTATTATATGTATATTTTTAGTTACTGACTCAACAATGAAATTAGAAAATTTCGTTTCTAATTTTCATCCAATTTTAGTTAAGGACTTTCAAATCAAGAATTATGAAAAACGCATGACATTCTCCTATTCATCTAAATAAGTGATGGATTCTTTGTTGTTCACTCATTAATCTCTATACATAGTTAATTATACCAGAAATATTTCTCTTGTGATTAATTTGCAATTGGAGAATAAATCAAAACACAAATGCATGTTCAAATCTAAGGATTAATCTTACACTATCGTAAAGTAAATATTTCATAGTCGATAATATTTTATCTCCAATTAGAAATTTGTAGATGAGATTGTTCAGTGTGCTTGTTAGGGAGTTTGTTCCCTAACAAGCACTTACGTACATGCATCAGTGTCCTTATACTAATATCTAAGAAACAAGACATTCTCATCGCGAACATTGCATATATCATATGTGCAAGTTTTGTTAAATCATTAATATCGTATTTTAATGATTTTAGAATAAATCAAACCCATCAATTAATATTTCATGATCGCTTTCATAAGTGTGATTATGTCCCGCTGTTATATATAATCTAAGACTTCATCTAAATTTAATAAAGATAACCAACCACCTAATTTGTTCATATTGATTGAAAAAAGAATTTCTACAAGAGTTAAAAAAACAATCAATCTAATTGGTTCATTGGACACTACTCTAACATCCAAATCGGTGCAACTATTTATGAGAAACATGTCTTTGCAAAATCGTAAGATCATGTAAGGGGATTGAACCCTACCCAATGTCGGAAGGTTAAGAAAATTGATGATCGAGCCTACATTCTTATTTTTGTTTTCTTTCAAATGATAGTTTAATTCGCACCTATCTTATACTATTAATTACTTAAATGATATTTTATGATAATCAGAAATGAAAATAATTTGATTAAAATAAATATTATTTTTAAATAGTAATTTAAGTTTAAAATTCATCTATGACAATTTATAATTGGTCTAATTTAAATTAATTGCTTCATATTATTAAATTCAAACAATAATTTTAAAATTTCAATATTCTCTCAAATATTTTGCAAAAAGGGATAAAATTACAAAATAAATTATAGTGTATATTTTCATTGTTTGAGGGGGGCAAGTGTTGCATAAAATTGAGGTGCGTTGCATTCATCAGGCAAATGACAAATGGCAAATTTGTACTCTATAGTCGAATTCATGAGTTGCATTTTCAAAAATAATTTCTCTTTATACATAAACAAACCAAGCCACTAATTAATATCAATCCCATTTAAATGATATAAGATATAAGAAATCAAAGTTGAATTTAAATTCTTATTTTGAAAATATTTGCAATACCTATTAGACTAGGGGTGTCCACTACTATTTCTTCCAAGGATCACTATGGGGGTGTTCAGTTGGGGCTACGTGAGTTCTGTCGAGGTAGTGGGGCTTGGTTTAGATTGAAAATATATAACAAAGGCACTTGATTGACCCAACAAACGTCATTATATGCTTAAACCATTCCTCAATGATTTTAGAAATGAAAAGAAATTCAATCATAACATGAGAAAAAGAATCAGAGTCCATTTCATGGTTATTTTGAATTTTTTATTATAATTTTATCTCGTATTTTATATTATATATCATATATGCATACTATATGTATAAAATATTTTATTAAATATATATTTAAAATTAAGTATATATATATATATATGACATGTATGTGTGTTATACAGTATAAAATACAACACAAAATTACAATACAATATCCAAATTGGCATATTCTGTCCTTACAAATATGTAGTAGACTAATAGTTGAATTTCAAGTTGCACTTAGAGGATGCATGAGTATTATACTTCTTAAGTGGTGTAATCATTACTATTGTATAGTAATATTCGTATTACACAAGGTGTACGATACATTTGTTGCATAAATAAAGATCAAATATTGTATTTTGTAAAAAATAAGATATTTAAATAATATATCTATATCAAATATATATATATATATACTAGGTATAGTATATACAAGACCCTATTGTACATAAACAACACATTCTCAGGTGTGGATCATAAGGATGCAACATGATCACAATGCATTTACTACATCTCAAGATCATTTGCAATATCATTTCCCTGGACAAAATTTACTCTATGTTAAAAAGATTAAAAGTCTAGTTATCCAACAGGTCAAATTTTCTTATTGCAATTAATATTATATTTTTTATTATATTACTATCAATGCACATCAAATATGCATTAATAGTATTATTCAATATACTTAACATATAATAATAAAATTATAATAGAAAATGCAACATCAATTACACTCACAATAACGAGAACCTAAACAAAAGGAAAATGACATGCAAAAACTTAGCCTGGTAACCACTCCACATGTTTTCAAGTTAACATCGACCCAAAATATCCTTGATAATCCACCTGCCCCCCATTCCCTATCTTCTCCATCTCAAAGAATATCATGGCTTCTCCTTCAAAATCCCTAAAATCCATGCCTCTGCCCTACAACATTTTCTTACTTTCAACCCCATGCACGTGAACTTGTCCATCCCCACATGGGGTCTTCTCCATTTCAACACAAAAATTAAAAAAATAAAAATAAAAAATAAAAATAAATATTTCATACCAGCAATCTTTTGCATTTGATATTCTTATAAGACATTCCTCCACCAAGTTGTCATGGCTTGCCGGAGCACCCGACCCACGTGTCGAACCGGAATACGTTGATTGACGTTCATCGTACCACACCAAACCAACACGTGTGTTCGTCGAACAAACCTCCATGCTCGATTCTCCAAGGTCGGAAAATCTTTTGCAAGACATTCATTTCTTTATTATTCTCTCCGAATTCAAGAAAAACGAGAGCCCTTAAAAGCTGTTTTTCTACTCAACTTTGCTGGCTTCCCCCAATCCTTCTCTTCGTCCCAAGCCAATGTTTCTCAATATTGCATACATCCCAATTACCATAACACCCTAAAATAACAACTCATGCGCTCATTTCAATATCTGAAAAATCTTTTTTGACTGAATGAAATAATTAAAGTGCTGAGAATTGCACATCAGAGATTATGGTGTGATTAGCATGTGGATTAGTGAGTAATTAGCATCACGAGGAAAGGTTGAAAAGGTCCAATCACCCTGTAGCATATGTTGCTTGGAGCATATATTAAGTTCGTGGTCCCTTTGAAACCAAAAGAAGTAATGTGTTAATGATGCAGCCTAATTAAGATTTTTCTTACCAATCAACAAGAATTAATGTTAGGCTTTTTATTTGATTCTGTGGTCCAATTGAACATTCTCGTATGATGCACAAAAAGGCGATCCCCCTGATGCTACTAACTCATGCATGGAATCCAATGTAGGGGAATTAAGATTCACAAATTAATCTATTATAGGGAGATTTAAAACTTCAATATATTTCAACCTTGATACACAAATCAACATATAAAAATATAAACAAAGGTTACTTATTTTTAGCAAAGAAATTTGTTAGATTTTAACAATCCTTACAAATTTTATTGGAGTGGTGCAACACTTGTTTATAATATAAAATTTATTCAAATTTTTCTATTAATCTTCTCTTAGGTTATACTGCAAAAAAATAGTAAAAGTATAGTATAGCACAAATTTTGTATCATTCAGAGGAAAGGAAATATTTTCCATAGCGTTTTATCCACTAAAATCTAAGATTCTAATATAGTGTTAATGTAAGTAACTAATCAAACAATCTGCATAAATATTTAATTAACTTATTAGTTATATAAGGAAGCATATAATTAGATGAGTTTTATTTATTTTTTTGGGTGGGTGGGGATGGGGGGTTGTTCTACATTACCTTAAGGTGAATTTTCTATCGAGTTAAGAGAGAAAAAAGAAGTGTAATATAATTTAATGGAGGTTGAAATTTCTAATCTTATCATTTAATGTTTACACCAAACTTTTGAGAAAATGAATAAAATATTACATTTAAAACACATAATTTGAGATTGGGTGTTGTTATCTTGTTTTATAGGGAAATACAGAAATAATTGTATGTGAAATACAAGTATTATACCAATATATTTTTTTATTTTTTTATTTTGGGGGAGGGAGGGGGGGGGGGGGGGGGGGGGGGGTGTTGCCCCTATAAATCCATTCATGAGCATGATAATTAATAATTGTTGTGTGTTTAAGAAAAGGTTTGATTCGTGCTTGGTTTAAATTATTTTCAAAATTAAATTAAGATTAAAATTACTTTTATAAACCTAATTTTGGTTGTGGATTCGAAATATAATTCATTTGACATATAATTAACTTTGAAGAGATGAAACATAAAATTTTGAAAAGTGCATCACTTTCACTTATCAAAAAGGATTTTAGTCATTTGACCTGCCTATTTATACTTGAATTCTTCAATAATTTAATCTTAAATATTATTCGACCAATTTATCTAAAAATTTAAATTATTAAAAAAAATATTTAATCTTTAATTTCTCTAATACACTCCCCTCATGTGTAGGCAGCAATACTCTTTCTTTCTTTTTTTTTAATTTAAATTTTTAAATCCAATAGTCCAATAGATGTGTGGAATTAAAAAAGTGATGGTGACACTTAAACCGTGTGAAATTCAGTATAGATTGTAAACAAGTGGTGGTGACGCTTGAACCCTAACTGACTTACCATTATATCATTGGAACTAGGTCTTATCACGTGTTTTACTTTGGGATGTGGGTCCATTGGGACGGATTAGTAATTCTTGGATCATCTTATAATCCATAAAGAGCAAATATATTACAAGTGAAACCCATAACCTAACTGTTTCAGATGAATTTAGCCCAATTTGTTTCGCTAAAGGGTAATAGATTTAATTAATTTCCATTTTCATAAATAGCACAAATATTTTGATGTGAAAAATTCTACATATTATTATTAAAAAAAATTATAGCAAAATGATCCCCGTTTATTTACAGTTAAGCGATAATGAATGCAGTAATATAATTCAGGATTTTGTACTTATGAATGATAAAAACAATTTAATTATAATACCACAATAAAACAAGTCAGTATGTCGTATAACTAACTATATTTCCATATGGCTTAACCATATGATTTAATATTAGAGAAATTAAATTGTTATTTGAGACTCATTATATTTTGAATTAATTAACAAAAGCATTTATAGTTAAATACTAGTATTCTTTTTTACATCATTTTTTTTTCTCCCCATCTGGACTTTCAGTACTTTTAGTGTCCATTAATGTTATAGCGGACAGGTACATATAAATTAAATTACATCGCAAACTAGTTATTGAAGATTCACTCAGAAAAGTTATGCTGATTTTGAAATTCACTATTCCCTCATATTTCTTCACGGGATTGTTCAGAATCACGAAATTTTCCAATTTTCTAAGGTCCGCAAAAAAAAAAGAATAAGAAAAAGAAAAAGACGATGAAAACCCGGAGATTCATCTCATGAACAGAAGAATAGTAGCCTCTAATGTTACTTTGAACTCTTAAATGTACAATTATATTTCCTGTTTTGAAGAAAATGTCTGTGGTGCTGATGCCTTGAAAATATTTCACACGATGAAAATATTTCACATGAGATAGAACTAAAATTTGTGTGATCTTAAACTTACAGATGTATTCTTCTCATCCATCCTGTCCACCGCAGCAACAGGCATAACAACCTAAACATGCCAAGGCACCGCACAACTGAGTGAACGCAATTGCACATTGATCATTTATACGTGAACACGCTTGGATGCAGCACATGCAACAGCAGTGGCTGCAAAGCCTTCCACAGCAGTTTGCAGCTGCCATTACAAAAGCCTCTGCAGCATCAGGGGTTTAGGGTCACCAGCTCCCGGAGGAATGTTTTCAGCTGTCGCACTTATATTGCCAAAACCAAGTCCCATATTATGCAGCATTAATATCTTTTGAGGTTTAGAATCTTCTGTCTTATGATGATCAACTTTGCTGGAAACCTGCAACTATGCGCATTCAATTAGAACCAGGGAAGCCATATTGTCTTACAGAAACGCAAATGATAAATATAACAAACTAATTCTAGACAATCCTTTAAATTTGAAAGATTCAATTGTTTTGACTTATAATGTATCACCACAAAAGTGCAACGATAACCATTATTTCAGGGTCATGATTCACTAAAATTCAAAGCAATTTGTCCTCAACAGACAGATATTTGGTGCAAATTGTTTGTGGGGCTATATTTGAGGCCTAAATTCCATCCCTAAAATTTTAGCATTCAGGTCTTTTTTGGAGATCCGAACTCTTGATTTGTCCCTGATATATTATATTCCTTCCACAGATTGCCAATTAATTTTCGTTGTCCTCAATTTGTGTTCTCTTGTGGCATGGACTTTTTTATTATCTCAAAAAGACTATATAACAAAGACTCATATGCATTTGAAAGGACCCATAACAACTGAATCCAAGTGCTAAAACAGTACTAATTTTTGGACATAATGATGCAATCAAATGAAATATGAATTTATCCTAAATTCTCATTCTCAATCGAAATGTCGCATACTCAAACTCTTTCTAGTACACATGCCGCACTTAGCTCCTCAAGACTGCCCCTCACAGTTAGCTAAGTCAACCAACCAAAAGTGATTGTGTGAAAAGGCGTCAGAAAAATAGGCACAGACAAAGGACGCTAAGTAGAACTTAACGTAGATGACATTTGGAAGAACGAGAACTATTACAGTCGCAGTAAAAAGTTCCATCAAGCATTTAAAGTGCTGTTGCTGCAAACTAGATAGAATAGAAAGCTCATATAATGCAGGGATTCTTCCCCCTCATAAAGATAAATTTGCATTCTCATATCGAAGGTTGAAGGTAACACGAACCTGTTTCACAATAGTTGAGTCAGCACTTATTTTCGCTCTCTCGGTCTCAAGCAAAACCATGTTTGTATATTCAGAAACAATGGCATTTTGGGCACTCACTTTTGCGATCTGTTAAAAAAAGAAACAGCTCATCAATTCTACAATCTACTAGGAAACATAATGTTTTCGTTTTTGACTCCAACTCCAATGAATTATGGGGAGAGAGTCAAATTTCTAATGTGAACTGGGATGAATCAATTATAGACAGCAATAACCCTGGACAATCTAAACTTGCTATGTCATGAAAGAGTGATGATATTATAGTCAACCAGTTGATGAAACAAATCTGAAAGACATTTATGTTTCATATGAAAGTCAACAAGTTACGAAAAATATATACTAGCAAGAGCAAAGATTTCAAGATCTCGTGCAACTAGTTATCCCAACTGGGATAGTCTTACCATTTTACCAAATGACAATTCCTACAAATTTCTCAGGTAAATGAATTCTCAAAGCCAACATATCTGGAACTGCATGCCTATGATGTCTAATTGTGGACCTCAATCATTCAAAAGTTTTCAAGACTAATAGCAGATGAATAGGAATGACCTTCTCCTTGAGCTCCTGATTTTCTGAAAACCAGGCCTGAGCTGTAAGAAGTTCAATCTGATGCTTGGCTACTATCTGTGATAATAAGGAATCAACCAAATGAAAAAATATCATAAGATGAGCAACTAAGGGGCAAGGAAAATTATAACTTGGAAGAGGCAATGAAACAAATTAATAACTTGATCACACATTAAAAAAAGGTCAGTTAATCCTAATTCAAAATACACTCTCCATGTTTAAACTGGCATGAACTTTTGAAGAGTTGAAAAACTGAAAAATTTTGGGTTTTCTTTTTTTCGAGTAAATTACAAAAACTATCCTGAGGTTTAGCCTAATTACAAAGAACCCAACTCTTTCGAAATTACAAATACCCCATTGAGGTTTATCTTTGTTTTACAATTTACCCCCTCTAGGTGCAATTTGTAAAATAAAAACAAATGTCAAAGGGGGTATTCGTAATTTACAAACTTAGTTGGATTTTTTTGTAAATAGCACAAACATAGTTTTTGAAATCACCATTTTTTGTTACATTTTTAACCTTGTTAGAAGTTAGAAGTGTCGCGCCATTATTAAGAGATGGCACTTTTAGAAAGAAAATTGCCATTTTATGAAATGGGCCATTATTTGCTGATGTCCCAAAAAAGAATAGGAGCAATCAATTACTGACAGAAGGATCCATCCTATCTGGTAAAGCATCCAAGCTTCAAATTAACTCCAAGATCAGCAAGATAATCAAGGTATGAAGGTAAAATGATTCTTTAATAAGTGCACATTGGTACACAGAATTATTTCAGCCTTCAAGTATGTTAAATACTTCCAAAATGTTAACAGTTAAATGGCATGCCAAACAGGGGGAGAAATCATGAGACAAGCATGCATAACCTTAGAAATAGCATGCAACAAAGAAATAAATCAGCATTTTGGCCAGCAAGGGTTTTTATTACGTATAAGGTCTTCTATTTGAGAGGGGAACTGTAAACATAAGTACTGGTTGTTGGGGAAAAATCAATATATTTCTATTGTCGAATCAGGATCAACTAGGAAAGAGAACTGTTAAGACTTCTTTATTTCGCTGTGTATTCCGCACGAATAGCACAACTGCATAACCAACAAGTATCAACCCAGAATAAATAGAAAAATGGGAATTATATTATTGTACATAGAAGAGAGAAAGATTCACATCCTCAACAGCATTTATGTACCGAAGTAACTATCACCTTGCTAATGGGTATCTCCTTTGCCTCTTCCACCTTCACGTCTAGAGAAAAATTGCTCATATCTGCATGGATACCGTTAACTTTAAGGGTCTCCGGAAATGTTCCATGGTATCTGCCTGACAGAATCAAGGGGCTTTCAGATGAAAGGTCTGGAATTTGAGAAGGAAACACCTAACATGAACATTAACTCTCTGTTAAAAATGTGTGGGCTTGACAACATTAATGTGGGGTTCTACAAATATGAAGAATAAGAAATGACTGGAATAAAAAGATAACATTATCAAAAACCAAAACAAAAGAATGTGTATGTGCAAGTAGTAACACAGATTGAAATTCTTTCCAAACAAACAGCGAGAAGATGTCAGAAGACTGATATGAGACACACTTCAGCATCTTATATGTAAGAAATTAAACTTCACTTCATATGGTAACAAATTTGTCACTCTCTGCAGCATAAAATTAGAAAGGACTCACAGAATTGCAAGTGACAGGGAAAGGGAGAGGACTTTCATGTTTTGTAACATTGAATATATGGAAATGAAGACAAGTTAAAATACCTCAAGATCATCAAGTTTATCAAGATTCTCAAAAGCGATATTTGCGAGAAAGATAGATGACGCTCTAGCAAATAGTCCTTCCATTCGAACCTCAATAGAATCTGCCAAATCACAGAAATAAATTAGCAAAGGGCCTTAAATTTCCTGAGGGAACTATCTCCACAGCCAGAAAGAGGATTAGCAGTTCTTCTTTGTTGCTTTACTAATTCCATATTCAAATTGAATATAGAAATGACCGCAGTGTATCTAGAACACACCCTTAAATAAGTTAAATAATACCAAATCAACATGTCTAAATACCAACAAGAATGAGGCAACTGACAAAACTCCTATTCAGCTCTCACATGCTCTTGTAGATTCCTTTTTTAAATACTTTGTCTGCCATTTTAGGCATTTTAGAATAAAGGCCTCGCTGTAGATGACCTAAAATTGATGTCATTGGTTTTGATGTTTCTGAAATGACATAAGAACCTATAGATGATTTAGATGCATTTCATTTTTGATATCTTCCTATCGTTTGGCTGGAGCAATATGAGAATATATCTATATAAAGACTTCAATAATGTAGCACAATTTTTGAAATTTTTTTGGATTTTGTTAAGGTCTATTAGAATCCCTTTGCATGCTTATGTCTAGTCCAGCCAAAATTGTAGACTCCAATGATAGCTATTGACCCACAACTTTTTCCTAGAGACCAGAAAAATAATTCTACCATGTCTAAGCTCTCAAAAGGTAGTAAGATCTCAGGTAGAAACAGAAAAGGACAATGTTCAAAGAAATGAAATATACTAACTACATCAAAAAATTCAAGAAGAAAATGGAGAGAGAATAAACAATATTTGTTATACAATTCTAATAGTTAGCCAGAAATACCAATTACTTTTGGATTGGCGAGTTGGTATATAACGAAAGGTGTTAAAACTAGCAATTTGGCCCACTAAAATTGGTAATCCAGATTATTTATTTCTAGCACTGACGCAGTTATTATACTTGAAAAAAAAAAAAAGTAGTAAACTGAAAAAGTAAATTATGGAAAACTGACTCCTTTTATGAAACATGATATGATAGACACCTTTTCTTCTTAAACAAATGTGCATTAAACATTTGTCATTTTTTACGTAACAGTTCGTTGAAAAGAAGCAGAATAAATAAAACTACTCTTAACAGCCAACTCAATCTTTACTTGTTAGATATCAATATTAGACACTATATATCAATTATCACAGATTCATATTGAATATTGTAACACATTTTTGCTTTTGGTGATGGAAAGAAAACTACAAAAGAAGAAGAATCGAGTACTAGCAGTTATGACTGAAATAGTATAGAGCCACTAGATATCATGTTCTGCTTGATTACACCATAATTTTGGCTCGCTTAATTATGTTGAAAAAATGTCAGCTGTCACTTTTTTTACTTGCATTTCTTAATCATTAGTTCCCAAACCATAACAGTTTAACCTCTACCTTAAAAAATATATTGACTGGACAAGTCTAGAAATGAATCAACTTCTCATAAACAGATCAGTTCGGCTTGGTATTATCAAATACCTTAGTTGATTGAATTCTAGAATTTCATCAACCACAATATGTTACACATTATTGATATTATCATAAAAAAGTATGTCTTGAATTTGAACTCAGTTCCACAGCACCCAAGAGCAAATAAGGTTAAATTCTAGATGAAAATACTCGACAAAAAACAGTGCTTGCATGATGCCTCCTGCCCTCTTTCTTCCACAAGGCCAAAAAAGAGGAGTAATGCCTCAACTCTCACGGATCAAAGCTATTCCATTGAAGAGAAAAACTCTACACAGGCTCACAAAAGCTCTCAACAACTGCTCAACTAACCTAAAATAATCAATCACTTTGTGGAAGACTGCCAAGTACACTTCCCCGTCTCACACATGGCTGACTCATTTTGGATTGAGCTCAATTGAAAGAACAGAACTTGGCACCAAAAATTAGGAACGCATTTCTTTTTCAACTGAATTTCATTGTCTTGAAGTTACTGAATCATATAGACTATAATGTGGGACAAAAAGATAAAAAGCTAGTTGCGTGTTCTTTTTTGATAGGATTCCTATTCATTCCCAACCAGTAATGAAATAGACTGCAAAGCACTTCCAATTAACTGAAAAGAATCATCCTAAAAGCATTCACATGCCTCTAAAATTGAAAGAGCAGCTTATGGATTAGAGACTACACAAGGGGACAGATTCAGCACCAAATACATACATCAAGACAACTAACTTACTTTCATCATAAGAATTAGAAAGGCAACTTGCTACTACTTGAAGAGAAAAGACTTTGAACACTTCAAGCATAATATTTCCATGCACCAGAGTTTTACAGGAAGGAAGATCTTTAATATATTCACACAGAAGAAGAAAAACTTACCCACATCACTAGCAGCATCATGGTGCCCCCGACCAATCATTGCTAGCATCCGAAGAAAATAATGATTACAGAACGTACCTAACATATATAAATCACTTGTTAACTCATGGAGAGTAAAGCAATGTAATGACAGCAATAGTGAAGGATTCAAATTATTAGACCATAAGAGGGAGCAAATTCATTTTGTCAATATGGTGCATCATGCATTAGATCCAATATTCCCAAGATCTTAGGCATCTGCAACCTAAGATAGTATTTGTTCACCATCTTGGAATAGCCACAGTGGTGATTTTCTTGTGTGGTTTTTGTACTAAAATATAAAATTTTATTGTTGTTGATGAATTAAGCGCCCTCTTTTTCCATTAAAGGAAATTCTGGAGTGGCAGAACGCTTTCTTTGTGACAACAGAAGATTACAGATGCTATTCTAACAGCTAATGACCTGAAGAGGAAGAAAACCCGCATAAGTTGGTTGTATGTGTAAGTAAGCAAGTAAAGATTGCAAGAGCAATTTTTATAGGGCGGCAGCTGAGTTCTGAAATTAAACTTTTAAAAATCACATTGATAACTGAACTGTTCTGACAGTAATCTTTTCTTTGCCTAATGAAACTTCCAATCTATCCCACCAGTGTGACTACTTACATGGATAAACATTTTTAATAGGTTCCCCTAGATTTGCTCCTCTACCTCTTCAATAAATTTAATTATCTTCGATAAATCTGAAACATTCCAAGTATATAACATACATACCTATTCCCAATGTGTATATTCTTGGACAAACATTTTTTTGGCTTGCTAACTGACTTTTCATGATGTCACAAATATGTCTCTCATCTTCCACAGCCCCATCAGTAATAAGGAGAATAATTGGGATTGGGTTGCAACTATCAGATAACATCTTAATGGCCTGAAAAGCAAAAGGAGTTTCTGTTAGAGTTTCCATAAAACAATTTCCACGGTACCGTTAAGAAAAATAGGTAAAATATTTCAACAGTTGTTTCATAGTTGAAATAACTAAAAAAAGAACAGCTGACTATTTGCCACAATTTCTATGCCTTCTTTCCGGAAGCATTACACATGCATCAATTTTTAACATCTTTTCTGCAGAGCCAACAGATGCGAGTGACAGAGGTAATTAACCAGTTTAAAATGCAGACTATGTAAGCATTCATCCAACCAATAAGTGGAACATTTGGGATGAGCATGCATGCAGGAACAACACCAGGAGGCAAGGTAAAATTATTTGCTGAAAATTAAGCAAGCTTTTTGCAAGTAACTTTGCTCAAACATCTCTTTACGAGCATGAATGCACATAATATGCCCCCCTTATAAATCCCTATTTAAACAAAGCTGCAGGAAAAAAAATATTATATATATATATATATGCTTGCATGTTTCGCTTAAAGCACATTAACTTTTCAAACCTCCAATCAAATGAGAATTAATATTATTACCTAGTCATATCCAAACATCTTCAAACGAGCATGAAAGCAGATAAATAATAGCCCTTCAGCAGTATCACTTCCCGGGCTATGTATTGCTGCAGGACACGAAGACATGTTGCTTTCTATTTAATTAACTTCTTATATTTAAACATCCTCGGAATAAAATGAATGAAAATAATGCATTCCCTTCAAAACTGCAACTTCCAAGTATATGCAGTGCTGTAGGAATAAACCAGTAGACATGCTTCAATTTCACCTTATCAACTTCCGCTGACATCAATGCTTTGCTATTCACTACACATGCATGGAGAGCACTTATGCTTACTGAGAATCATTTCCATGTCCTCAATATACTAGGATCTGATATTATTGTATTTGGGAACAGGCATAATTTTGACCTCAAATCAGACCCAAAACGAAAGCTTCAAGTGTCTTGTTAGCGGGCGAAAAAATAAATGATATGAGGAGGATTCGTATAAAGTTTCAGAAGAATGAAAAATACCTGATTTAGAGGAAGCAGAATATTTGTGCCACCACCAGCGACAAAATTCATATTAATCCACTGAGTGACATTTTTAATAACTTCTGCAGTTGCTGGCTCCAGAGATGAGGAAAATAGGTAAGTTTCACCATTGAATGCAATTACATTAAACAAGTCTTTGGCATCAAGCTTGGCAAGCGCAGCAAACAGGGCATTTTTGGTATCTTCAAGTGGTTTACCCCTCATGCTTCCACTTATATCAACAACAAACACCACTTCCCTCCTAAAAACCTTTACAACACATCAAACGAAACTCAGCCAATATTAATCCAAAAGCAGAAGAAGAACTGTAGAATGCTTAGACAATGGCAAAGAACAAGTAAAGGTTACTAGATTGATGAGGATTTGAAGTGCCCAAATTGCATTATTTTTCAATACAGGTTATTAGCTACAATGACAATAAAGTTTCAGAATTTTGTATAATCATGAGAGGACTGGATTCTCAATTTACCTTTCCACTCTGCTGCTTTCCTGGGAAAAGATAGCAACAGAACATGTCTCTACGATCTACATCGTGTAACAATGGAGGATTCAAAAGCACACCACCAAAAGTATGACTTGAAGATACCTGAAAAACACTCAAATTGACACAGTAAATAGATTTATTTCAGGCCAAGTTCAGAAATGCATTTCCAATGCACAAGTATTTTTCTGGAATAATCAGATTCTGGATTAGTTGGATTCATGGCATGAGAGCATTTTCTTCCCTATATTTTCTTTTAAGAAAAGTACAAGATCATTTGCTATCTTCTTGGAGTAGTAATGTTTCATCAGAACATACAAAAAGTATGCAAATGAAATCTTACAGTGTATGTGAACACAAAATCACTGCTTGACCATGAAAGAACTTCAGTGTCATATAAGAAACCCAACTTTCCTGCTTGTCGTAGTCGCTCCTAAAAAAAAAGAGAACTGTAATGAAAACATTCTTAATTAATCCGTAATAACCATCAGAACCTGAAAATAATGCTACCTTCAAAGGATGAGTAGTTGTTTTGCACAGAACCTCCGTTCCGGGACCAGCATTAACATTCAGCTGTATCTTTTCCCGTTTAGAGATCTTCTTTGCAGCTGGTGTTACATACTCGGGGAAACTAAATGGAATGTTCAAGGTGAATTGGCCATCATGATACAGTAATTTTTGAGACCATCTAAGTTTAACAGATATATTGGTTCCTCCATCAATCTGAAAAGATAATTACAATATTTCACAAAAGATGAAATATGTGACTCCACAATACACCAAAAAAAATGAAGATAAGAATAAAAGAAAGGAAATAAGAGAACTTGCCTGTGGGATTGTAAGAGTGAATATATGAGCTTTCAAGAAGCCTCCATGTTCAATCTTTGCAACCTTTTCTGTAGCTTTTTCATTGTCCATGGAAATTAGTTGAGTACAATATGATTTCCTGGGTACCTCAACCTCCACACCTAGAATTGAACCCTGTTAGCCAAATAATATAACTCTTGAGAACCAAAAAACCATCAAGTCACTATTGTGAAACAAGGAAAAGTATAACATAATTTACAACTACAACATGATTAGAGTGAAACACAACCAAATTTAAATGTGAACATGCATAAATACGTTCTTGATGTCATTTCCAGTAGAAAACCTAATACTGACATTGATGATAAATTCACACGAAAAGAGCGGCAGTTGTTGAAGGTAAACCCAGTAGCTTCCATACAATTGACTAAATCCAAGTCACAATAAAACTCCCCTCTCCTCTATGACTTAAGCATCTTCTTAAAATTTCTAACAGTCATGAAGCAAGATTGTGAGCCATGTGCACCAACATTAAGCACTTACTTCAACACAAATTATGCAAGAAATAACAGGGGAATTCCTTGCAAAAGAAGTGAAACACCATTCAGCACATCGCAATGACTACTTCCCAAATATATCAATACAAAAGAAAGGAAACAATGAGGAGAATAAAAAATTCACAAGCATGAGAGAACAGAATGCCCTCATGTGAATATAAATTATCAGGAATCAACATCAATAGGTTTGAAAGAATAGGACATTCCGCTGAGTGAAACGGCTGAAGTACTCACACAAATCAATTTACTCTATAAACACGGAAAATATAACCAAAAGTCATGTGACTAAAACTGCATTGCCATATTGCTGTTCAACTTTAACAGAGTAAAGCTATTGATTTTCCTTACATCAAGAGTTCACTACCCAAACAGGAATTTCAGTCATTAAAACAGAAATTTAAAAAAAAAATGTCAACATCGGAAAGGCAAAACAGAAAAATTTACAGATTTTTCCAAAAAAAAAAAAATATATATAAACTAAAACTTCACTTGAAGATACCTGTTCGCCCATGGGAACCGCGATGCGGCAATCACAGCTGCGGCTGCCCATGACGCAGTGCACGCGCCACGTGCCGCTCACCGTAACAAACGCCGTGTCCAGATAACAATCCACCTCGAGCGAAACCCCATTCATCTGGAGCGGGATCAAGGCTGGGGGATTGCAGCTCCCGTGCACGTGCGGCTGGTAGCTCGGCATATCCGGATTGTCGACGATCGCCGGTTCGGTAATCACGGCGTAGAGCATTGGGGATTTGGGGAGGTAGGAGTAGCCGGCGGCTCTCTCCATGTCCGTCGGGGGCTTGGGCGCTGCAACCGCCCTGTCCTTGCCGAAGTATACCCTCTTGGAGAGTCGCAGCCCATCCTCCACCGCGGCCTCGAAATCCTCCACCATAGAGGGAGTTAACCGGAAATGAAAACGGGAAATTCGAAAGATTATTGGGGCCAATCGTAGATAAATGTGATCGTTGTGGAGCAAAGTTATTTCTTGAAGCCTGTAGCCGACGATTTAGGTTATGGCGTTTATTGCACGAAGTTTTGGAGATAGAGATGGCCGTTGGAAAGGTGGGCCCACATATGATCTACTGCAACAGGAATTTCAATACTTTTTGTATTTTATTCGCGAATCTGTTTTACATAAAATAATGATGCGAATGGATTTTGGAAAAGTAAAGGACATTCTTGTCCCAAATGTACAACCAATTGAAGCTATCACTGAAAATCTTGCCGCAGAGGATTAGGGGCATTTCCTACAAGAGGTGTGGGGGAAACCGGAACAACGGTTCTTTTCTTTGCGTGTCCATTAGATAAGGACGAACGCACAAGTTCCAAACTGTAATTGGACGAATCAGGAGTTGCCAACTCAGCAGCCGACCTTTGTGTCCAAGCCTGGCCCCCCTCAATCTCCTCAGATATCAAGACAATTGTCGATACATTTCTCTCGAGTCTTGATGAGTCTTCAACTTTGTTTTGATTCGAAATGTGGTCGACTCCCTATGTGTCAAATTAAAAAAAAATTATTTTTAATGTCCATTTATAATGTTTTATTTTATAATAGAAATCTCAAAGTTGTGGTCCTATTTTGACCCGCACGTAATTTTTGATAAAATTTGAAAAAAAATGTAAGTTTTGTTTATTTTTACTTTATTATTCTTAAAAATAATAATATTGATTTTGTGGTATCATATTATTATTTTTTATAATTTTAATTTAAAAAAAATATCCATTTTAAAAAATAAAATCATATTTCATGATGTCCCCAAAAAAAAAAAAGAATAATTCGTAGCGTCTAGAACTTCTCGTTTGGATAAATGCTTTTTGAGAGTGAGATTATGAATACTTGAGAATTAAAAATGTATTTTGATGAGTTGTTGGAAAATAAAAATATAATATATTTTCATAAAAAATGTGTTTGTATGAATTATTTTTTGATTGATATTTTTTTACTATAAATATATTTTTATATAGGATTTTATCTGTTATTGATATCACATTAAAATTTTGTAGTGTTTTATTTTGTTATTATATTAAGATAATGATTAAATATATATATATTATTTATATTTGTAATGAATTGGGATAATATATGTATATATATTTAAATTGATGTAATAATTAAAAAATATATAAATACAATAAGTGTTTAGGAAAAATAAAAACTCATTTAAGCCGCAAGAGTTGATATTTACTAGTAATTAGAATTCATGATCATTTTTTTTTTTATTGATCATAATATATATTTTGTAAATATTATCGAATGTGATATTCTCAACACCCACCCTCCACAACACCCAAAAAAAAAAAGAAAAGAAAAGAAAAGAAAAAAGTTAACTAGTTTTCAGATCACTCTTTCAAATTGGCATTTATACAATCAACGACTAATCACAGTGCTGGAGTTTTTGTTTTAATTAATTTCAAATGGAATTTTGAAGTGTGATTTTATTAAAATTTAATTTTAAATTGTGATTTTATTATGTAAAATTAAGGTGCAATTTGACGATTTTAACCAACAAAGAGAAAACAATGAAGTAAAAAAAAATATTTATTTAGGCCATATATATCATATTTTTTAATTTCAACTATGAATTACAGATAAAAATGGCTAAGTATACATAATTTTTCAATCAAAAATTATTGCATGAAATTTATATTCACCAATGCCGCTAATATTTTCATTTTCCTTTTACATACATGTATAGTTTAAATCTATTATTATCTATACACACTTAATTTTCCATTAACTATTTTTAGAAAATAATTAACCACTGGGTATAGAAAGAACAAATTAATTAATTAGTATCCCAATGATACAACACTCCAAATTAATCTCGATTAATATAACTTATTTACTTTAATAACTAAACTAAATTCATAAATTAAGGAACGGTACGGTGCCGTTTCGATTTAATTTTTTTAATCACGGTTTATATAAGTTCCCAATAAAATCTACTTTTTTTATAAACAATCTTATGAAGAAGGCCAATCCAGTACTTTTTTTTCTGATACTAAACGAAGCTCTCATTTGTGTCTGACTTGCTCCAGCCCTTGGCATTTCTGCCATTTTACATTTGTAAATAGTTGTAATCTTTACTATCTATATATAATATAGTACATGAAGCATTATGGGCTGATTATTGAAAGAATATTATATCGGAATATATAGGTGATATAGCAAATTCAATTCTCATTTATTAACTTCGGGGAGAATTATAAAAAATTATTTAAAATAAGTTTCTATACAGAAAAAACTCATAATCCAAAAAATTTGCTTTAAGGACTTTTTATTCGAGAAAATCCAACGGTTAACTTTTATACTGACAATGTTAAAGTTTGATATTTTCTGAACTAAATTATCATTGGCTTCTTAGATTACGAATAAAAGAATTATGTTTTATTTTGGTTTTTATTTTTTTTAGGTTTTTAAAATAGATAAATTTCATAATTAAAATTATAATGTTAATTTTTAATTATTTGGTATCTTCTTGAAAATAAAAATATTTATTTCTAATGATTAGCATGTTGATATTTAGTTCACACAAATTCAAAATCTAATTTCTTCACATAAAATTATTTAGTACTCGACAAATGGAAAAAGTTAAAATCTTTATTACAAAATCTATCAACATTAGAAATTCCAAAAAATAAAAAGACATAATTATACCAAAAACTCAATTCATTAATTCCTCATTATAATAAGTCCAAAGATAACTAATTCAAAAATTACAAAATTTAACTGTTTTATTTTAAAAGTTAATTGTGTTGGGTTTTTTTTTTTTTTAATGAAAGTTGGTGAAATTAGTTTTAGAGAAATATTTTCATAAATTTCTTAGATATTAAAACTTATTTCAGGGGTTTTTAAGTAATTTAATTCTATACTTACTCAGTGAGGCAATTGTCAAGTAAAGGAAGGAGAGTGAAAATGCCAAAACGATAATAGATGCACATACTCATTTTTTAGTGCCTTTCCGTTTCAATTGCACGTTATCCATACAATGTTTTTATTTTTATTTTTATTTTTTTTTTTGAATAATAAAATCTGAAAAAACTCTGTAAAATTGACCGAATGGTGTGTGTATAATTTTGACCATTGATATCTTTATTTCCTATTATTATTATTATTATATGCACAACTTATTCGATAGTTTAGATGTTCTATCAATATTAATGTAGGGTAACCTAGTTTTCCAACTTTGCCATTGAAATTTGAAATAAAGACAAACATAACAAAAATCATTACATTTTTACATGGAGTTTGACTCAATCCGATCAGACCTGGGATGAACGTCGTTAATATTAAACATGAATATGACTACGGAATGTTTTGAATGATGACACTTGTATCTTATATTTATATATATATATATATATGTATATATATTACATGTAATTTATATGAATATTTTTTTATAAATAGTCTTATGCTAACTTGTTATAAAATAACTCACGTTTTGAATTATTATTTTTCTATAATATCGAAGGGTTGATATCACCCCAACAAACCTAACGTGGATTGTTATAATAAATCTATTCATGAACCTGATTAATACTTACCAGATTGAAATTTATCTAACATAAACTTAATATATGCCAATGATTTGCGAATCAAATATGTTTTTGTAAACTATGTAAATTATTTCAATGAAAAGTGAATGGGATGAAAAATAAATCCTTTGGGAATATGCACATTACATTTCCTATATTTTAAATATTTTTTTCGTATTATTTTCCCTCAAAATGTTTAGATAAAGTTATCTTTTAAAGAAAATCTTCAGTATTAAACTGATAAGCTCATTAGTATACATAAATAAAATAAATAAATAACAGAGGCATTTAATCAAAAATAGTAATTTTGTATTATAATTAATCAAATACCGTGTAATCGGAGAGAATTAAAAATATAGGTGAAAGTGCAAGCGGGAGTTGCAACTTTATCTGAAAGCGCAACCTCGCTTACGCTTTCAAAATTTGATTTTATTTTTATTTTTTAAAAATAATTGAAAGCGCAAGTTAAGATTACGTTTTCATCCAAAAAATGCAATCCTAACTTGCGCTTTCAGTTAAAAATTTGAGAGCGTAAGGTGCTATTGCACCTTCAAATTTAAATATATTTTTATATATTTTTTTTTAAATATATTTTTATATATATATTTTTTTTTAAATATTTTTTTTTAAATATATATGTATATATATATATATCTTTACTTTATATATAATTAATATATAAATTTGTGGGAGTGGAGAAATAAGGAGTGAGATGTAATTAAGGATGATTGATATTTTATACATATATTTTAGATAAATATATATAAATATAATTATATGTATATATACATATATTTAGGTAAATATATATAAATATAATTATATGTATATATACATATATTTAGGTAAATATTTTTTATTATAATAATAAATAACATAAAGTTATGTTGTTTAATTTTTTTTTTACTTAAGTATATGTATGTAAATATTTTAATAAAAATAATAACAATACTATTTTTGCTTCATAAATCAGATAAATAATTTTTTTTGAATAATAATTACAGTATTGA
Organism: Paulownia fortunei; assembly: GCA_019321725.1. Lineage (NCBI taxonomy): Eukaryota > Viridiplantae > Streptophyta > Magnoliopsida > Lamiales > Paulowniaceae > Paulownia > Paulownia fortunei. The sequence continues at coordinate 2,200,507 of CM033105.1, read as the reverse complement.
ATTTAAAAATTTTGAAAAATACAAGAATAAAAAAATACTAAAAATGACCCCCAATTCCACACGTATGTCGCTGGCGTTGTCGTTTACCTCGACGTCCACCCTGAACAGCAGCAATATCATTTGATTGGTTTGGGGTCGGATCATCAACATATGTACTATAGTTTAAATTAAAGTTCGACCGACTTAACGAAGTTGTGAAGTTCGACTCTCCACGATCATAATAGTCACTGTCTAGATGTAAAAATGCAATATGCGAGACAATAAATCTCCACGTCTAGAATCGTGTTCTATATATTGCTGAACAAACGGTGTTTGCGCCATGTCTAAATCTGAACTGAATAGTGTAGAAAATGACATCGTAGATGGTGGCATACCTCAATACGGAGTGAATGAGTTATCCGGTTGTGCCTGTTGAGGCACATAATAGTCGGCGGTGCTATCCAAACCGTGTGATACACGATGTATCGAGATGGATGGACCTGCCTCATCTGCTACACTAGATATAAGTGGATGAGGAATGTTGTAAGATGTAGAAGTATGGCTAGTAAATACACCCCGTATCCAGGTAGAGGGACCCGCATCATCTACTAGTCTAGTACGCCTCCTCGTCCTCCTGGTTATATCTTGTGATGGTGGCATTGATATATTTACAGCATCTTATTGTTTACGAAGTAGGCGTCTGAGATCATCAGTGGCGTGTATAGCTTCACTCCTCAACTGTATAAGTGAAGCTATATCTTGCTCGTTCGCGCCATCAGCACTGAGTCTAATCCTCTCAACCGCCATACTCTAAAATACATGTAAAAAATGAATAATATTAAAGAATATCATAAATATGATGCATACACATTATAAATTTTTTTATTAATGAATATCTTACTATAGCTTCCAAATCTGATATGTGTGAAGGCTGGTACCCCTCCTCCATAGGCAAATGGGATGCTGATATCAGACGGCGTGTAATGCCATCGTACCAATTCATATAACGAGGCTCAATACTATCAGACCCAATAATTGGAGGGTTGACGATAATAAATTGATGTCTATTTGCCTACTGCGACACATATTCCCGATGATATCGAGCACAATTCTCTCCACTGTGTCCTCTGCGGTCTACATCATGTAAAGTCTGCTCATACGCTGGTATATCTGGTGGAATGTACTGGCGCATGACCCGCTTTGGGTGATGAAACTCCACGATAGCGTAGTTGATCAATGGACAACGAGATCTCCACAATGGCGTATTACACCTTGGACCCAACACCATAATATCCAGTGAACTCATATCATATGGCTCCCATATAAACTACAATTATAAAATATATAAATTTGAATTATTTGTACATATATGAAAAGAAAAATCAAATTAAATTTAAACAAGTGTCTTAAATTCTACTCACCTTTCTATCAGTCATCTTATCTAATATATATATATCCCTAATAATCCTGACTGAATGACTCGCTGTACGCGTGAAGGTGTAATACTGCATCCACCTATATGTATATAAAAACAATCATGAAATAATAATCATAAAACAATGATCACAAAATGATAGTGGAAGTAGAAGCTCATTATCATTAGCGTTAATAAATGGGCATATACCTTGCACCATATGGAGGAAGTGGAAGCTCATGATCATTAGCGCCGATGAGTGGGCCCATATTTACTCGCGAACGTAATTGTCTTGGCACCAACGTGGTAATGCAAGACCATGCTCATATCTGCAAAAATAAATATTAATCTATGATAACAAGACAAACATATTGATATAACATAAGAAAGTAACAATACTTATATAAAGTTTATCTGTAGAAGCATCATCGCACCACCAATAGCATTCTTATCTTTATCCGATGTAGTGCACAACTCACGATACATGAAAGACAGTACTGCACTGCCCCAACTAAAATAAACAACATTCTTAATCTGCTCCATACTCTGTAGATATAGCAACGACACTCCATTGGCTGATGAATTAGGATACATAATGTTACCGAGTATAATCAATGCACAGCCACTTGCATACTCAAGGCACTCAACAATATACGTCCACCCATAAACTATTGTGAAGTGGGTCAAAATCCTAAGTAATTGTGGCAATAATCTTGCCACTGCTCAGTTGATCTCCTCAGATCCACTCCAATAACAGGTTGACCATCTACTGGTAAACCCCAAATAACTGCAACATCCTGTAGTGTGACAATCACCTCACTAATGCGAAAATGAAATGTATGAGTTTTAGGTCGCCATCTCTTGACTAGAACAGTAATTAAATGAAAGTCCATATCAAAGTGTCCACATCGATAGACGCCATAGAATCCCATATCATACAGCATGTGAACTACACGAGGATGCAATGCACCTTCTCCACTATGAAGACTCCAAAATAGTGCGCCTACGTGCCTAACTATAAGTGTCCTATCAACCGTACCAACAAATACACTCTCTAAACGGTGAGTAGCCTGTCGGCATAAAACTGTCATATCCCATGGACCATATACAGAAACAATGTCCATCCTGTTTATAAATGAATAACACCATGTGTCAGGGATAATTTTTTTAATAGCATCACATAAATGTTTGCATATAATATAAAATTTAACCATATGGTTAACAACAATTAAACATAAATTTTAACATATAACATGAAATTGTACATATATCATTAACAACAGTTAAATATAACATCATTACAAAATTATTTCATACAAATAAGGAGTATTACTACCACACAAAAGCAAATATTAATCTAACTATAATGACATCATCTATGCTGGGAAGACGAAGCTGTTCCACATTCTAGTGTATTGACCCTTTGCCTTGCTCGCGCTTGTTGTCTAGCACGTGTCTGAGGCCAATCCATCTCATTAGGAATTCGAGTAGTAGTATTTCGTTCACGACGATTCTGAATCCGCAATGCTGGATTATGCCACAACTCGAAAGGGGGCGCATCTCAATAAACTTCATCTGGCAAAGGCTCAAACTTCCTTTTGTAAGTATCTACATAAGAAGCAGTGCTATAATACGATTTCATGAGTGTTGCTAGATTAACTCCAAAATGCCAACAAGTATGCATTGCATGCGAGTAAGGTATTCCAAATTGACTCCAATTACCGCATGAACACTCCATTGACCTCAGTTTCACGACGTGTGTAAAACTCCTGGATGATCCTCGTCGACGTGTTATGATAGACGTGGATTGATCTGTGTAATCAAACATGTGTACCATATGCTCTATAGATAGGTTATGCCAACTCTCATACCTTTGTAATATATTATCAGGCCATGGTTGGTTATTCTCCACCATTCGACAACCTTTGGATAGTCGATCGAGAAAATATTTAATAGCACGATGGAACATAATCTGTACAATAGCAGTGACTGGGAGCCGTCGTGCACCTTTCAATATTCCATTAATGCATTCTGATATATTTGTTGTCAGAATGCCACATCGTCATCCTCTATCATAAGCCAGCGTCCACTGACATTTATCTATATTCTCCAAGTATGCATGTGCATCCTCGTTAAGAGCCTTTATTTTTTTAATTACCTTATAAAATTGTCTGATTGTCAATTGTGAACCAGCTGTATAACATAAATCCCTTAATGCAATACTCTTGAATCGCTTGTTGAAGTTAGATGACACATGCCTTAAGCAAAAACAATGCACCCCGCGAGGTGGCGTGAAATCAGGTATGTATTGAACAGCTCCAAGTAGGTCACTATATTGGTCAGATATCAAACAGACACCCTCAAACCCGCGGACAACATACATAGACAACATATGCAAAAATCATCTCCAAAATGTAAATGTTTCTTCATCAACAACTGCAAAAGTCAGAGGCAAAACCTATTAATTTGCATCTATCCCCACATCAATCAACAACTTGTGTTTGTACTTTGTGTAAAGATGTGTTCCATCAACATTTATTACTTTACGATAATTTTGGAACCCATCGATACATGGCTTGAATGCCTAGAATACATATTTCAATATTTTTTTTTTTGCGAATTCGGTGTCGATGTGATGCTACTTCACAATTGTGCCTGGATTTCATTTTTGCAGAGCTCCCAAATACTTAGACAATTTTCTAACTGAGCTCTCCCAAGTGCCATAAACATTTTCCCTTGCGCGTTTCAAACCGTGTTAGGCCTTATGATATGAAATTTCATACTGATACTTCTCTTTCACATTTTGTTGAACATACTTAATCTCATAGGCCGGGTCACACTGAACTATGCCAGTAAGCAACCTTGCGATCATATTTTTACATAGGTTGCGATGATCCACAACACTGAATTCATAAGGCAGGTATGAGAGCCTTAATCTCATAGGCCGGGTCACACTGAACTATGCCAGTAAGCAACCTTGCGATCATATTTTTACATAGGTTGCGATGATCCACAAACACTGAATTCATAAGGCAGGTATGAGCGCCTTCCATTTGGTGATTTTTCATAAACTGAGTTTTGCTTCCAATGATGCTCGAAGCCCCCAATTACACCACGTGGTCGATGTACTATGGCTGCATTCTACTTTCCATAATTTTGGTGTACTTTCAATCACCCGATACTCACGTCTGACAACTCGTACAGAGTAATCTTTAACTGAAGTTTGGAGATTTTTTTTGTCTTTGAATACCATACCCTTTTCAAGCTATCCAATACTAGAGTCATAAATCTTTCCTCTATTTGGAATATCAATAGAATTAACAACTATTTCTGGGTAACATGTTGTGAAGAATGGTATAGTATGATTAGAGTCATATTCATTTGTTGTTGAGGGCAATGAGGTATAAACTGACACTTGATGTTGAGATGAGTTGTCCTCATCATGTTGCTCATATATCTCTTCCAAATCATCAATTTCGATCCCATCACCATCACCATCACCATCACCATCATCACCATCACCATCACCATCACCATCATCACCATCACCATCACCATCATCACCACCATCACCACCATCACCATCATCTTCATCAGCAATTTTATCGAGTTCGAAATTAATATGTTCTTCAGCACCAAAACTATCGATAAGTGGCTCAGATAATTCATCAGTGTATACATTATACGGCTCTGTACTTGTACCTTGGAAATGCTTTTAACCAGAGTTTGAAGCACCTGCATTAAACTCATTAATGCCAACAGTTGCCATACCTTGCGTCACTGTAGTCATTTCAAACATACTATCATCTTTTAAAAATAATGCTTATTGCTTGTTGGTATCTCAGGCATAGTATTGTGAATATTTTGTTCTGCCTCAACATAAAATTCTACAAATTGATTTTCTCTTCCCGGATCTAAGAAAAATTCCAATCATTAGTCATCAGTTATTGATATTAGTTGTGACACATTACCGCAACAGTACTTACCAAATAATTTCAATAAGAACTGTTTATCCCCAGAATCTGATACACTTTCAATAGTAATTCAGAAAATCTTGTCCTACGAGACATTCTCCTCGCTCCAATTGTAGGGCGATCATATGTCACTGAATTAGCATCTTGTATAATTTGACCACCAAAATATACCAGAATATCAATACTGTTTCTATTTGCCATAACTACATCAAAATAAGTATTAATATTTTAATTTTAAATAAAAATTTCAAAGACATAATATTTAATTAAAATTATCATAGTTATGAAAAAGATTCCTTAAATAGTTCAATAATTTTTAACTCACATTTTCAAGTCAAATAACAAATAACAAATATAATATACAAAAAAAAAATACAAATATTAGCTTCTCCACATATAAAATATGCTATTAAAAATATACTTGCATATATCATTATAAAAAATAATATTAATAATATTTCAATACAATAAAATTTATTTTTTCAATATAATAATACATTTACTTCACAATTATTACAATAAAATATATACATTATAATTGAAATATGATACCTGTAAGTCACACTCACAATATGATCTGCATTGTATTTTAATCTATCGCGTACTAATTTGAACAAAAATATATAAATGTTAATTAGTAATTTTTTTTAATTATTTTTTTTTTTAAAATAATAACAATATTACTTACCGAAAGAAGCGAAAATAGACGTTAAGAAGATAGGGAATGGGAGAATCCGAAAAATGAAAGAAAAAATGACGAAAAAAAATCGACAAATAGCTCGAGTGAAAGGCCGAAAGAGAGAGAGGAATGGGGGAAGTTGGTGGGGGGAAAAAATGGAAAAAATGGAGAAAATGAGGAGGGGGAAAGTGGAGCTCTAATGGTGGAATGGGGAGGAGGCGCGCGCGGGAGGGAGGGGGAATGGGGAGAGGAAAGGAGAGGGGAGGAAAATAAGGGAACGGTCGGCTTTCAATGGTTGCGCCTTCTCCGCAGGAAACACAATCCAAGGTTGCGCTTCCTGCGAAAGCGCGGTTCCGCGCTTTCGCGTATTTTTTTCACGCTTCGTCCGATCACGATATTTTTAAATTATTTTTTAAATTTATTATTTTTTATTAAATTAGTCTAAATAACATACACCATGTGAATATATAAAAACAAAGAAAAATCGTATAGAGTGCTAGTTAAGTTTTTCAAGCTAAATGAGTCAATCAAACTCATGAGATTAATAGCTCGGCTAGACCAATAACACCTACTTTCAATTGGCAAACGACTAAACTTATTTAAAATATTTTAAGATAATTTTAAGTTAAAATATTTTTGGAGCTTAAAAATAGTTAAATTTTATTTTAAAAATAAATTATTGAAATATTTGAATAAATTAAGATTATAGAACTCTGAAGTTATTAATAATGATAATTATCAAAATTAAAAGAAATTTTAAAAATAAAATCTTATTTTAAAATAAGATCCTAATATTTTATAAGATCATAACATGTTATTTTGAGAAATTATAAGCTATTTTTTCTAAAAAATTTATCAAACATTTTAAGATATTTGATAAGTTATCAAATATTTTATAAAATGTTTTAAATAACAGGTAAACAACCTTCAAATAATCTCTTTTAACTCAAAAATGTCATTAATGCACTAAACCCTGTCAAGATCAATTCGACTCACTTCCCCCCAATCACTTGGGGCTAAATACAATGACATAAATGTACTTAATTACAAAAGAAATAAGTAAAATATGCTATGTGAGTAGCTAAAAAAGAAAAACCATATACTAATTTATTTTGCCAATAAACTATGAGTAAAATAACAATTTATTTCCCTAAACAACAAATATTATACTTATCCCCCTCCAACAATAAAATATATCACTTACTCCCTTAGTATAATGTATATTTTTCTTAATACTCTTAAATATTAATTTTTATTTTTCTTTTTATATCATTTTTTCTTTTTTTTTTGTCCCTTATTTTTCACATTTTCTTCTTCCTTCCCCACCTTACCCCACTTAGCCCCACTAGTCCAAACCAAACCAGTTTAACTGAAATTTCTGTGTCTTGCAAAATTCTCAAGCATATTGAATATATTATTCTGCTTAAATTTTATCCAACATATTGATTAAGTGATAGCTTTGGTTGATAAATTTTTTTGGAGTTTTTTTTGTAACTTAAACATTTTGAACTATATCTTTTATTATTTGTGAAGTATCTGTAAAAAAAATTAACTGTTGAGAGAATTGTTACTTCCCATAAAAATTCTTTTTGTCTTAAAAATTATTCTTTTGGTGAACTTTTTTTTTTCTCTATTTAAGTTATAGAGTAGACAAACTTACAAATTTTATAATAAAAGTAAGGAAAAAAGAAAATAAAAATAAAAGAAAAAACAAAAAAGAGAAAAATAGGAAATATATTAATGAAAAGTCACATTATGTATTGCTGGGTACGTATTAATATTTTACATTTTATTGTCTCACATTTTATTGTTTAGAAATAAATATTACCTAGTTCGGGGAGCAAAATGTAATTTGCACTTATTTAATGTTGAGTTGGGTCGGAGTTCCTCTGCTGGGTTAGCTAGTAGCCCAGTACTCCAACAGTCCAAGGTGAATTTGCATATATTCCTTATCTTTATCCGCCGGCGTGAAATATCTACCCTCTGCTAATCGTCGGCCGCCGCCATTCTCCGACAACTGAGAGTCGCCTTCAACAGTCACCATGGCTTCTATTCTCTCCACCAATTCACCGTCCCAATAATCTCAGGATTAATTATTTAATAACAAATTAACAAAAATAATGCTGACTCTCAGATACGCGAGGCAAACCAGAGTCTTCCTCTCCCCTCCTTCTGCCTCCAACAACACCAGCACCGCACTTCTCCTCTTCTCCACCGCCGCCACCCATCCTTACCCTTGTTCCTCCGCTTATCCTTTCGCCCCTTCCTTCTGCTCCTCTAATCCCACCACTTCAAATGGATCCCTGTCCGAGATAAACCATTACGACCTCGTCTATTACTTCCGAGAATGGTTCATGTCCCGAAAGAAACCCCTTTTCGATCGTATCTTCGAAATCCTCCGCACTCAGGACGATTCCTCCGCCGTTTCCGCCCTTTCTCGATTGAATCTCGGTCTCTCGGAAACCTTAGTTCTCGATGTATTGAATTACGAGAAGAAAGATGTCCTCTCTTGCTTGAAGTTCTTCGATTGGGCAGGTCAGCAGCCTGGTTTTCACCACACGAGAGTCACATTCAATGCCATTTTCCGGATCATATCGAAAGCGAAGCTAACGAACTTAATGTTAGACTTTTTACAAAACTATATGAAGCAGAGGTATGTTCATAAAGCAATGCATTACAATATCTTGGTCATTGGTTATGCTGCAGCGGGCAAATCCGAGACTGCACTCCAACTGTTTGGTAAAATGAGGTTTCAGGGTGTTGACTTGGACCCATTCGCCTACCATGTGCTTATGAACTCCCTCGTTGAGGAGGGTTATTTTGACGTGGTGGAAACGGTGGCAAAGGAGATTAGAATCCGGGGGTTTCAGAACGAGGTCACACATTCAATTATGATGAAAAGTTTTTGTAAGCAGAATGAGTTGGAAAGAGGCGAGGAGTATTTGCGTGGTCTTCTGGAGGATAATGGGGCGCAATTGAGTGGAATTGCTGTGGCTACCTTTGTGGCCGCCTTGTGTAAGAATAATCAATTTGAGAGGGCTGCATTGTTAATTGAGGAGTTTCGAAAAATGCGATTGGATGTAATGGAGCATGCATATGGTGTGTGGATTAGGGACCTTGTCAAGGCTGGGAAGTTGGATCGTGCCTTAGAGTTTTTGAAGGATAAGCAGGCGGTTGAGGAGTATGTTCCAGATGTCTTTCGTTATAACATGTTGATTTGCAGGCTTTTGAGGGAGAATAGGCTCGAGGATGTGTACGATTTGTTGGTGGAGATGAAAGAAAGGGATCTATTGCCTGATGATGTCACCATGAATGCTGTCTTATGCTTTTTATGTAAGGCTGGAATGATGGACATTGCAATGAACTTGTATAATTCAAGGGTGGAGTTTGGGCTCTCTGTTAATTGCATGGCTTATAATTATCTTATAAATACTCTCTTGGGAGATGTCAGTGTTGAGGAAGCATATTGTGTGTTGAGGAATTCAATGGAACAGGGTTATTTCCCTGGGCAAAAGACCTTTTCCATTGTTGCTGATGCTCTTTGCAGAGAAGGAAAGCTTGATAAGATGACGGAGTTGGTTCTTTTTATGTTAGACCAGAATATCATGCCCAATAAATTCACATATGACAAGTTCATATCAGCTCTTTGTAGGGCCAGCAGAGTTGAAGAAGGGTACTTGTTACATGACCTGCTCAGTAGATTAAATAAAGCATCTCGGAAGAGTACTTACCTGAACCTGATTAGTGGATTTAGTAAATCAAGTAGAGGAGATATAGCAGCTAGATTACTCATTGAAATGCAAGAAAGAGGTTATAGCCCAAGCAGGAGATTGGTTAGAGAGGTGATTTGCTGCTTATGCAAAATGGATAACCCAGAGAAGCAATTCTTTGGATTGCTTGAGATGCAGCTGGCTCGTAATCAGTTGTCCACCTCTCGCAATTACAACTTCTTCATTGACGGAGCAGGACATGCCAGGAAGCCTGAACTAGCTATGCAAGCATATGAAATGATGAGAAGAAGTGGTATTGTACCAGACTTGAAGTCTGCCATCCTACTGTTGCAAAGTTATCTGAAAAGCAAAAAAATTGCTCATGCATTACAGCTGTTCCGTGATTTGTCCATGAGATGGCGGAAGAGAAAACTGTGGCACACCATGATTGTTGGTCTTTGCAAAGTCAAGAAACCAGAGTATGCATCACAGATATTGGAGGATATGAAGACAAACAGGCTAACACCAAGCATCGAATGTTACGAGGAACTTATAAAGTTGTATTGTGATTTGGGTCAATATCATAAAGCTGTAGATCTTCTCAATGATATGACTCAAATTGGACGTCCAGTTTCTTCCTTCATTGGCAATGTATTTCTGTTGCATGCATTGAGAACTAGGAAACTATATCATGCTTGGGTTTCTTCCAGTCAGAAGCAAAATCTAACACCTGCCAGTTGGATGTTGGGCCACCTGATTGGTGTTTTTTCTGGTTGTGTTGAAGGAAACCATGACGACGAGGATATGGAAAACCTAATCCAGCAATGCTTCCGTATTGATATTTATACAAATAATATGTTGTTGAGAAGATTAAGCATGAATGGAATGGACTTTGCTTGTAATTTTTTTGATAGATTGTGCGAGAAAGGGTATGAGCCAAATAGATGGACTTATGATATAATTGTCCATGGTTTAGCAAAAGATGGTCGGGATGCAGAGGCTAGAATATGGAGGGAAGAGATGCTCCAGAAAGGGTTTGATCTAACCGAGGTTACCCGAAAAATCATCTAGCATGATGGAAAGTCACTTTATGGGCACAGGAAGGTACAAAATAATGGACATGTAAATCGAAAGTGGAATTCATCTTCCTTTCCATTCACAAGGATTTCTTCCGTTTCATCCATTTGTTCAGATCTGCCTTTTCTTCCGAAAAAAAATGTATAACCTCCAAAAGAGCTAGGTGAGTTATTCACATTCTTACTCATAGTACACATTTTGTCTGTGGTTCTGTTCTTTCTTCAGTTATTCTGCACATTACCTAGGTGCTTCATGTGTATACTACTGTTGTCTTTGATTGAAAGAAAAGATCCTACTATATCCAGTTATTTCCCAAGTTGCTTTTTTGTTTATGTCTGTTTTCTTCTTCATACCTCTGAATGACGCTTATGATGAACACATCACTCTCAATTTGCTCAGGTGGCAACTAAAGTGAGCTCATGAAATTTGATATTTCTTGTCAAGGCATTTCATATCGTGTTATGATAGGTGCGAACACAAATTATATATGATTATGTGTGTGGTTTCTTACTTTTAGTTGTTTATCATTTAGGAGCTAGGACAGTGAAGATGATAAAGATCTACTGGTGATATATAATCCTGTATTTCAATTGCTTGGAGATGAAAATACTGAGAAAAGGGCTTTGAACTTATAATTATATGCCACTCTTGTGAGTTATCACTACAAATTACTATGCAATGGAGATGATTGGTGTGTGAAAGCTTTTCCTTTTCGGCCAATTTTTTTAAGTGAAGGGATTAAATATATCATTATGTAAAGTTATTAAATGAATATAATAATTAGTCATCAATAACAAAATTAAGTGATTAGAGTACTCTTAAAGCTATTAGAAGAAAATAAAAATGAGTTTTTAAACAATTTATTCGCAAATTAGGTATATTATTTGTATATATGTATATTGCATTTATACGATTTTTCATGCATCAATTAGAAAAAAAAGAAAAGAGAGAGGAAACTAAATTCTTCTTTACTTATTTAGAATACATTATTTGTCAAGTCTGTTTTCCCTCTGTATTTACTCATATTTTTCCTTTGTGAATATATTTTATATGTCTAAAATATGTATTTAAATAATACTTTTTAGCTGAAAATTATAAAATGATGATAAATACAACAATTTTCTTTTTAAAGATTATACTTAATAAGTTTGTTATGGAAGTGAAACAGTTGCATGTGAAAAATATCAAATTTCCTTTGTAATTCTTCCCTGGTGAAGCTAAATACTCAAAATTAACTAGACTTTGGACAGACTAAAGATAATTGTAATAACATGGAAAATGTACCAGGAGAGTTCAGGATAAACAACAGATCTTTTTTTGAGAAGAAAAATGACTAGGGACTTCATATTTTAGATGGCGAGTTTTGTGTGGTTAGAGATTTTTGAGTTTTTTGTTGTCGGTACTTTTCCAATTTCATGAATTTCAACAAGACTTGGAGGTTCCAGCAGATTCCCTTTTTAGTTTTTCCTATTAATGCCAAGCATTTTCTATTTGGGATCTTACTGCTCCGGTGTAGGGGAAATCAAATCTTATTTTTTTTTTTTTTTCGCTTTACTTGAAATTTTCTTGCTTGGAACCTGTGAAAGTTTTCGAATAATTTTTGTTTTTTTGGTCTTTTATGTTGCTGGAAATTGGCAGTTTTTGTTTATATGACTTAAACTTCAACAAAGTTTTCAAGTAAAACTTATAAAATTTTCTCTCAATCTTTGAAGTCGTACACTGTGAGGATTTCCATTTTAGTGGAAAACTTCCTAGTATTAGAGGTCTTCACTTCTGGATGTATTTAATATGACAGTTTGCAACATTTGCTAATTACTTGACCGGGTGTCCGAAATCCCAAAGCACTGAGATAGTAGCTCAGAGCTCCGACGACCTAAAGCATAATGGCATAATACACTGGAAAATGTTGGTTAACTAAAATTTTTCTTCTTGTATTCTGCTTTTGGCAGATGAACAATTTTCTTCATTTTTCAATAGAATTTTTGGTTCATACCTCATTGCTTGCAGTCATCGGTATTCCATTGATTTTATACTTACCTTAGAAGAGGTGCCTTGATTGCTGTTCAAATTTGCACTAATAAGAAGCAGTACAACTCTTGAGTAGTTCATCAGCCTATAGGCCATTGTTTATTTTACAGGGCAGGGTGCGGATACTGCAGTTAAGTGTTATGGAATTATGTGGAGAGAGAAAATTGTGACCAGATTGAAAAACAGTTTGATCTGCACGTATGCATGAAGCTAAATTTTCTCCTCCAAGTAAGTAAGTCACAAACAAGTACTTCAATTTGTAACCAACACTTTTAACAATTCCTTTATTGTGCTTTTAGATGGTGGAAACATGTTAAATGTTGGGAAGCTTGCACTTTATTTAATATTGGTATGTATATATCGATATCGACAATGAATTTGAGATGAGGTTGTATATTGTGCAGGTTCATGGAGGAAAGTGGCCATGTATTTCCAGATTGTCTGTTTGGCACTATTGCATGGAAATTCTTCTCCAACTTATAGCCAAAGAGTACGTATGCTCTTGCCATGCATCACCTTTGGATCTTAGCTCTTAATATTCTTGAAACTTCTTGGCCTGAAAAAATTTCAATGTTTTTGAAGAACTCCTTAAAATTCCGGCATTTACCAAATTGTGTATATGATGAGTTGACCTTGATAGATTAAAAGTCATGAAGAGGTTTATGTATGAAGTTTAAAGACAGTGACATAAGAATGATATTGTTGTTATCCTATCTTATTCCTGCCAACTTTAAACGTGCCCCTTGGCTTGCATGTGGACTTTTATAGGGGAACGAGGTATATACAACTTCACAGGATGGATATGTATTGAATCCCACTTGGGGAGATCTAATGCATTCTTAATTAACGCGTAGGAGTCGCCACCTAGATTTGTTCTGAAATGTGTATGTTAGGTCACGTGGGTTTTTATTTATAGACAATGAAAGAAAATGAAAAGGGAATTGAAGGCCAATTAAGTCCCTTGTGATCTTCAAACTCAAGAGCCAAGCATGGGAATATGTTCATAGCATCATAATTATCAAGGTTATGTACAAATAAGGACTAGAAATAAAACCATCCTGGACATAGTAGGATGCTTTTCTTGGATAACTGAAAATGAGTCGCTACTCTTCCTAGTCATTTAGGCTCATTATATTCATTAGGCAGAAAAAACTGTAAAAAGCAAATAATACATATAACCTTTCCTTATCAGAGAGTGGCCTCCCCTTGGGAAGCGGGTTGAGATTTTTGGCATGATTTCACTTTTAACTTCCTAGACTTCAAGAGAAGTTGTGTCTCCAGGTACAAAGAAACACATAGGTATCTTAGGGGCTTGATCAAAGTTGAAGATTTAATATAATGCCTCTGATGTCCTGGGTGAGATGATGAAAAAAAGAGTCTAGAAAGAAGCTTGCAATTATACTGTAAATGGACACATTACAACAGTTATCTAAAGATTATTGAGAATTTGGACAATCTTCCATAGTTCTTATGGGTACAATTAGCCTGCAATGGGTTTTCAACCCATATATGGCTTCAGGAGAGGAGAAGTTAAAAACTTTTCCCCCAGATATATTACTTAAAAAATCAAGGGAAAAAGCATATCATTGTGAAAAACCCTGGCATGGAATGTGCAGCCATGTGGCCCTTTCTCTGAAAGTTTCATGAAAAACATATAGAAGGCAACCAGCATCGTTATGTCAAAGAAGTTTCCACAAGGCATTATTCCCTGGAATAAGAAATACCCATGCTTAAAAATTAAAGGAAATTGGTGAAACTATATGTCTTTAAAGACGAGCATTGCAGATTGAATGAAGTCCACCTATTTCAGAAGGACTTCAATGTACAATTTGAGACCTATTGATATTGTCTGTAACACAGTTAAAATCAGTTTCTTTGAGCCACAGGGGGAGAAGGTAGGAAATGCAATATGTAGTAAAACTGAATTAAAATTGCCTTACATAATTTTGTGAGCAATAATGACAATAATCAACCGAGGAAAACAAGTTCTATCCATGATCAATTATATGTTTCTATGCCTTGTGGTTTATTTTGCGGAGGCATGAATATAGGTGTTTTTTTTTTCAGTGTAATGAGTGTGTGCTGTGTTACTGTTCTGGAGGTATATTTCATCAGTAGTAGATTATTTCCTGGAGAGCTTGATGAGAAGATTGATTTTGAGGGAGTCTTCCCCTTGATGGCTCTTAGTTTTGACAAAATTTGTCGTGAACTCCGTATTTCTTGCTTTGGAAGTTGGCTCAATGGTGGTGGTTGTGATTTGGTCTTCTATGCAAGATTCTGTTGTTTGCTTCCTGTTCCCGACTTGGGCAACTACTTCCCAGTGTGAGAGGTGATTCTAAGGATTGAAGAGAACTACTTCTGCGCAGCCATAAACCAAGTCTGAGGCTCCTGAAAGAAGAGTCATAGAAGTTTTCATCACTGCTGTTGAAGGAGATCATAGTGAGAGAACCTTCTACCATTCTCTTTCTTCCCCTTAACTTCGATATGGACAGCAATTCCATACCTAAAATTACTGTTCTGATCTTCATTGTATAACCGCAAGAGCCAGTTTTCAGAATGTCTTTTATAACCTGGGTTGAATACGTAATCAAGCAATGGCAAGAAAGAATCCTGGAGGACCAACTGAGTCACATGAAGAAAACTATCAACAGAAGCAAATGTGAAGTACAGAGCTCTTGGGACAACTTAAGATTTTTAAGTCTTGCGAGGAACCTACGGTTAACAAAAGGGAAGAGTAGGATGGCATATTCAAGTAAATTATTACAGATGGAAGCGTTGCATCTGTCAGATCTCTGATGTGTTTGAATTGTGTAAATGTCACCATTGTATTTTGTATTATTGACAGCTTAGAGCATGTGAGTAAGCATAGTTTGACGGCTATTTATTTAGTTTACTTGTAACATGTTATAAATGATTTGAGAGGATGGAAGATACCTTCAGAGTGCAAATGATAGTACATTTTAGATGGTATTTCTTTGATTATTTAGATTTTCACGAGTGACTGAATATATTCTTTGACTGCTCCTCCTAGGATTTGATTGATGTGCATTTTTCACTATAGGTCTATGGGTTTAATTGAGCAGAATTAGCAGTAATCACGTTATCTGAATATAGTCCAGATCGCTGCGTTGTCTAGGATATATAATTGCTGCTAAAACATCTCTAGACATTACAAAATTTCATTTATGGGCGAGATCAAATGTTGATTTTCGTTGCTCAATTAATTTATTTGTAGCAGCTTGCCTACTCGTGTTACAATTGAAACCTTACTGCAAAGATGAAAAATCAGGTGCGAATTAGTGTTGCTATTTCTACAAGCATTAATGTCACAATGTTTTCCAGGAAACATTTATATTAGAAGACCAACAGCATTGACAACCTTATTTTTGGCTACATCTGCAACTATAAATAACATAAATGTATAGCAATTCATTGTGGCATACATGGGGACTCTAGCTCGTATTCTCCCATTTGTTAAGTGTGGGGTAAAGCTGTATTCTGGGAAATGATAATGAATAACCTAAACAGAACAATACGTGAGCATCACCTACGGAACAAAGAGAGAGAAAAGCAGAAAAATCATTCTGTGACTGACATCTACATATTTTCCCTTCAAAGGTTAACTACAGTTTCCAGGGCAATCTCGATGGCCAATTCTGCAGGGCGACTTCCCAGTATCCAACGTCAATTTTTTTATGGTTGAGGCATTTGTAGCTCGGCTGCTCTTCTCTATATTTTCTTTCTGACCCCAGATTTAGAGTATAATTTTTCTCAAATCTTGGCTTCGTTGGACTAGAATTGTGCAAACGAAATTCCATTCCATGAATCAGGACCACCAGGTAAGCACCAATGTAAGCAATCCTGCACTCCAGGCGTGGCTTTAACGTGATATATGGCCCTCATCTCTGAGCTGAGACAAAGCTGTAATATCCAGAAGTTTAATATTGGCTCCAAAGAAGATCACTAGAATTATCTTGTAGAACTTTCTTGCCACCTGATAGCGGGCTAGTATTGCCACAAGTACCTCCAGTATTCCAATCACCATAGAGAAAATGTCTGGGTGATATAGTGCGGAAAAATGCCTTCACACCTGGAAATAATGGAAGCTGTGTGGATTCACCCATCTGACAATACTGTGAACTGTGAAATTCTTTTGCACCCATAATATCTGCTATCTTTCTATTCGTGTTAGGCATACCCCCAAAGTTTTCCTCTATTCCAACGGTGTCCTGTATTTAGAACAAGAACATCAAATTGGTGATGAAAGCTGGGGGTTGATCCAGGTGGGTGGCAAAATCAGCGGCCGGCTTAGAAAGACATATCAGTAGGTTCCAAGTCACAGAGACTTGCTGACCAATAAAAATGGATGGTGGTGTTGGTACTAGGGAACCAATAAGCCCATCCATTTGGCCTTACAGCACCTTGAGTTTTAACAAGACCGTACTCGTACCCCCCACATCGAGAACATCATGTCTTTTCTTCACCACCAGTCACCATGTACATGAGAGATTGGAACTGCTCGTCCACCCTGTAAAATCCCCAACAAAAGCCAAAGTTTTGTCATGCATTCTGCATGCGAGAGAAGATGCAGCTATTTTACTTCGACCCACGAAATGTAGCATCACACAGACAACAAGTCAGAAGTACAAAAAGTACGCCAATTCGATGCTACCCAAAGGGTAATGCCCGAACCTAATGAGATGATGACACGTGTTATGCTAAAAGTTCAATTTTATTTTTTTCTTTTTTTGTAAAAAGCAAACCCATTTGGTGGAATGAAAATGATACTCAATAGGGTATTGTGGTGGTGGATATAATTTGTTTCGTGTGAGTTTTGAGCATACGTAGTCTCTTGTGAGTTTTGTCTCTTTCTTTTGGTGCCTTTTATATTTAAAATATTTTCCACAAGAACAAAAAGTAGTAAACATTAGTTACTTAAAAAGATTGTTTAATAATACTATATATGTGCAGTACTATTTATATTTTTAATTAATTTACACCTTACTTGAACTTTCAGTTTTTTTCTTTCCTTTTTTGTTCTTATCATCCCAATGGCGCACTATGTGAGCATTTGTAATTCCTCTTGATTTGACATTACGAGCATTACGTATGAACACTTCATCTATCTGATCATTATCTTCATCAACAACTAAATCATCGCAAACATTTTGATCATCTAAACTCAAATCTTCAAACAAAGCATTCATTTATTGACTTGCATTATCAAGAATTTCAATCAGCATATTTCTCGATTCCTCATGAGCTTTGTATCATATAGCAAGATCATATGTCGACCTCATTGTTTGATTGATAAATACCATCTGAAATACATGGCGACTTTCACTTCTACTTTCTCCAATCTCATTAGATATTCTATTTCTTTCAATTTTCATCAACTGCTTTTTTAAGCATGGCTTGGGCAAAATATTCACATAGAGTTGAAGACTTTTAAAGCATGCCTACATAATATGCCCATTGACTCAAATTTGTGACAATTATATTTAACTTCATGAGTCTGTTTATTGAACACCACCTATCTAACCTTTGAGTTTTGACTATGAGATTTCACTTCGAATTCAATGAAATGACTATCAAAATCAGAGGGTTGTTCAACAAATGTTGTATTCAAAGAATTAATCAATTCTAATTCAAACAACTTGTATATGGTGAGTGTATAAATATCAGCAACATAATTCAACAATGGGTTATTTTTTAATATCATTGAAGCTTTCCCATGGCGACAACGAGTATCCTCAGCCTTTTCTCTTGCGTGCCAATTATTTTGAATTTTTTCATAATTAAGGACAAAATCATATAATAAAATGGTCCTTTTACCTGTTTTTTTCAAAATTGAGTTTGTGCCCTTACTTTTAGATGTAGCCAAAAGTTCTGCACTGGACTTGCGATTACTAAAAGCAGTAACCTATTTGTGTTGCAATTTGTACATGTCATTTAACTATTTATGACACTGAGATTATATTCAATAATCATTTTTTTCTATGTAGTCTCAAACTCTTCTTCAAATTCACAATGGCTCATATACTTATGCCATAAATTTTTAAAATTTGAATCACCATTCAAGTTGCCTAAGTGTGAAGGAGCATTTTGATTGATATGCCATTGACATAAATGATGATGTTCACATGGAAATACTATTTCTACTGCATTCATCATTGCTTCACATTGATCAGGAAAAATTATTTTAGGTTGTTTACTACTCATATAATCAAGAAATGTTCTAAACAACTATTCAAAAGAACTCTCAATTTCATTCGACATGAATGCCAAGCCGAACATAACATTTTGCTTGTGGTGGTTTATGCCAACAAAAAGAGCACATATCAAATTATATCTATTTGTACGATAAGTGGTATCAACTGAGAGAATATCACCAAAATATTCATAATCAACCTCACATTTATAATCCCTAAAGAAAAAGTTCATCACCCTATTATCATCATCCAATGCACATTCCAATAAAAAAATGGAACTTTATTCAACTTATTTATAAAATAGTGAACTAATGCAGTTGCATCTCCATTCTCAACTTTTGTATGTTTTCTTAGGCGATTAAAGTGATCATATGCATCTTTCCGAATGAATCTCAAATTTTGTGACCCTTGTGCTTCATTTTTCATATAAGACATGACATTAGCCACAGATATTCCAACATTCACCATTGCTTATAAAGTTGATTTTTAAGCATATGAAATATTACGTGATGATCTTAACAAATGTATTTGATCAGCCACAACCATTTCATGGTTAGGTTCCATCACAAACTTAACCACTTTCCACTGTCCCTCTTTCTCCCTCGTAATTCTAAGTTTTGTTTTGCATTTAGTTCTTGTAGTTGGCCTTTGGTACGTTGTATTCTTTCACTAGAACGTTTTTCATCTTTACCACATTCACAAGAACATTCAAACTCTTTTGCTTGGAGTTCATTAGTGTGAGGAAAATAAGATTGATCACATTTTTTAACACCAAAGTCTTTAGCATGTGCGTAGTTACAATACAATAAATACGCATTTTCAATACTTTTCACGACTTGACCAACTGCTAATCTACTCTCTAATTGATTTATAATAGAGTTGACAAATAGTACTTCAACATGTTCGGGTATCGATAATTCTGGTAGTACACATTGCTCCTTAGGCCTATTCTCAACTTCAACTTTTTCACCAATATCTCCTTCCAAATCTGTAACAACAAATAAACTTCACTTATCAACTTAAAATAATTAAACATCATAATAATTTTCATTTATAAAAACAAAAAATAGAATTACATACCTAAAAGATCATGTATATTGTTAGCTTCAGGTGACAGAAGGATGATATTGTTTCATTATGCAAATAATAACCTACATAAATACCAATTAAGAATTAATTTTTTTTTTATGATAATTGACAAGAAAATTTATATTTATACATTAAACTGATGTGCTACAATCTAGAATATTCAAAAGTTCAATGGCATTTATATTAATCCATTTAATACTTTAAAAACACAATATAAAGTCATAAATAGTGTTTAATTAAGTTGCAAATAGTATGTAATTAAACTACAAATTAAAAGTCAACAAGTAGTGTTTTATATCTTGGTTGTTATAAATCATCCATTTATTCACCACTGCAAATTAAACATTAAAATATAAAAAAAAATCAATTTTATTTTATATAATAACATAAAGTATACATTACATAGGGTAATAATATTAATACTAAAATAAAACACTGAAGAGAACATAGAACATAAAAATAAAAAAGATATTAAGGAGTTAAATGTTGGAAATAGACTTCTGTTTCGGTAGTAAGCGATGGCGAAACAACAGGATTAGAAAGAGAAAAAATTGCAGAAGTGTGGTTTCACTTATTTGCGAATGGAAAAGAAACTGATTTGCATAACCTAAAATTAACTATCGTTTGAATTGATTTGTATTTTTACAAGAAAAATAAAATAAATTAAAATGACATATGTCAACAATCGAATGGTTTAGATTATTAATAATAGGTAGCATCGAATTAACCCAAAAAGAAAATATTTAAACCGACACAACTGATTGTGCTATGTAATAGATGTTATGAACTGATAATGATAAAACAATAATATGTAGTTAAAAAACACTGAAAATGTAGCAATAAACAATTACAAAAGGAGCATCACAGACATTTAAACATATAGGGAATTTTTATGCCACCTCACCATGACAAAAATTGGAATTACAAAAGTAAAATTAACAAGAAAGCGTTAGATGCACTATGGTTTCAAAATTGAAAAAAATTAAAAGATGATAACAGCATTAATTACTAACATTGAAATATTAAATTTTCTGATATTGAAATATTACAAATATAAAAACTTTGTCTAATCTTTCAACAGAAAAAAATTAAAATAAAAGGATGACGCTGTACCAAAGTTTGGTAAAGCTCCTTGAATTTATTCGTGATTTTTATTTTCTAACAGTAATTTATTGAAAACCCTGTGTTTTTGGGGCCCAATTGTTCCCTTCGATCCCACGGTACAAAGTACAACAACAAGAAGCAATTCCTTTCACTTGTCTTCACTGAAACAGTACAAAATCATTGACTGGATTACTTTACTCTGCAAATTCCATGGAAGTTGCAACTCCTCTCGGGTCGACAATGTAAGAGTTCTGGACCAGAAATTCAGACTCAGATTTATATATTCCCTTAAAAAATTTCACTTTCTTCAGTTTAATTTTGCGCAGAATAGAACCCTTATTCTTTCTTCTTGTTTTAGTTATGTAAATCCCTTCATTCTGCTCAAGCTCAAACATGGCATTCCAAATGTCTTATCTATTAAACTCGACAAATATGTGTATCCCAGTTAGTTAAATAATGCGCATATACATTGTTTTTCTATTTGGAAGTGAAAACTAGAGAATTTCTTCTTTTTTATTTCTTGTTTTCGTTTTAATTTTTCTGTTTAGTTTTGGTTCATGCTACTGCACTTGATCTGTTAGTTGGAGATGCTTCGAGTTGGGATTTAGTTATAATTTACTTGATGTAATTAGCAAGCATTCTTGATTTTTGTGGGACTGTGGGAAGACAATTATGAGAATGCTTGATCTGGCCAATGATTGTGAATCACATTTCAACATTCAATCTTGTAGGGAATATTTTGTAATGGCAGTGAAGTGAGTCAATGAAGAGGGAAGAAAGGGCAAATATTACTGTAGGATTTGCTAAATAGTCTTCCCAACAATGGCCAGTTCTTCATCACACCTGGTGCCGAGTACCAGTGGCAACAGCAATATCGGTAAGCAGAGATATTCTGCTGAACCTTAATCACATTTAGAAGCAATTATCCATATATTAATGGGACGTGTATTTATGTTGGTATGCATGTTGATATAGCAGAGAGAGATCTTAACTGCTACCTGCCCTTGTATAAAGCTGCAATTAGAGGTGATTGGGAGAGTGCTAGTAAATTCTTTGACTCCAATCCAGATGCTGTCGCAGCTAGGATCACTAAGAATTTGGAGACAGTACTTCATATAGCAGTTGGGAGAAGTGAGGCAATCAGCTTTGTGGAAAAGTTAGTGGAATTGATGCCAGCTGATGCTTTTCCTTTAAAGAGTAAATTTAGTGAGACTGCTCTACACTATGCTGCCAAATATGGCAATACTAAGGCAGCAAAATTATTAGTGGCGCAAGATCCTGGTTTACCTCACATTTGGAGTGACACAAACTTGTTGCCTCTCCATTTGGCTGCTCTTTTTGGTCACAAGGAAATGGTTCTATATCTATTGACTGTTACAAGAGACAATGAGGTGCCTAATCCGTTCACAGATCAACCTGGCATCACTCTCTTGATTAGTATTGTGCACTCTGGGTTCTATGGTAAGTAATGATAATGAGCTTGCATACCTGGGGCAGACACAGTTGCTTCTATACTATGCTGACAAAGATTGAGCCATTTGATTTCATTTCTTAAATCCTAAAAGATAAAGGAAACTATTGCTATGCCTGCTCTAATATTGATGTCTTCTTTTTGTTTATCTGTGTACTGCTACAGATGTGGCTCTGGATCTGGTTCGAAGATATCCTAAGTTGGCTACGACCACGTCTCCAGGTGGCAATACAGCATTGAGTATCTTAGCTGGAAAACCTTCTGCATTTCTCAGTGGAGGTTCCTTGAGGTCATGGCAGAAGTTAATCTATTCTTGTAAGTTTACTGAACTGTGAACTTCCTACGTTTGTTTCAATTCCATAATCCATCCATATGACCTTTTCTTATACTTTCGAATAACTAATCCTGGTAACATTTGTATACCTAAGCACTAAGACAATGTCACATACTTGCATGAGAATTATTGCTAAATTTGATCATCAAACCCAAGTTCTCAACTGATTTGATTTGTGCTGAAATTTTTACCTTGCCTGTTCATGTTGATGTTATAATGTAGTCCAAAATGTGTACATATTAGCAGTCAGCACAGAATTTTTATCACAACTTTGGAGCACTTTAATGCAATAGTACTCAGTATACATTGGATGATGGTTTTTTCATGGTGCACTTCTCTCTGTATCACAATATGTTTTGATACATAATGTGTACACGACAAAATTTATCTTTTTGTAGGATGTGAGGACAGCATTCAAGCTATAGACCCAGTCTCATAGGGACCCTCACTGTGAATCTACCCCCTTGTAATTTGGTTCTCCTCTCCATGTCTGGGTCTCATAGTGTGACTGGTGTACATGTTTATATATCTTTGCAGATGGTATTAGGAACACTAATGCTTTTATGGTCCTAAGAATTTAAGTCCTCTGCTTAAAAGCTTCTTTGAAAGCAAAACTACAACAATGAAAGTGACTGCTAAACCTAATCTTTATAATTCAACAGGCATGATATTATGTATGGATTAGGTCCATTCTTCCATTATTTTAGATTCCATTTGTTTCAGTTATCATTTTCAATTTTCATATTCTAGAATAATGGAAAACACTTTTGTTATTTGGTCGGCATATTTTCGGATTCATTATCCAAATAATACTCAAAAACAGCCCCATCATGAGTAAACATCTTACGTTTTATTTGATTTTGATAGAAAATAAAGTGAAACAAGACAACATAAACAAACAGGTTTGCAGATTATAGACAAATGGAAACTTAAACTGATCTCAAATTTGAAATGAAATCCTAATCTCTAGTTTCAGAGTAACCAAACAAATGTATTTTTAGTGCTTCAAATGACTAAGTGCATATTGGTTTAAAATGCTTTTTTGAGTATAAAATGTAAAGATTATAATAGGTGATACTGTCCAAGTAGCTTTCTCCAGGTAGTGTAGTCAGTCAAACTCATTTTGCAGCTATGTATCCTATGGTGTAAGGTCTTTTTTTGTGTGGTGAAGGCTCATTTCTTTGAAATTGAAGTTAGGAGATTTCAGATTATTTTTAAGCATCAAAGTCATTACGCATTTCAAGTGTTTTGAGATGACTTGGATGGGAAGATGGAAACCCATGATCGATATAACTTTTGCACCAAGTGGTGCAAAAATGTTTTGCATTTACATGTGAGAAGTTTGTGCTTTGTTATTCCCCCTCTTGTTTTCATCCTTTTAGCTACCAGTACATCATTTCAGTTTTATGTTAGACAATGAATGGGTGCATTGAGAAGGGCATATGCTGTATATGCAGGTATCCCTGTAAAGTTGGCTAAGCCCTCTCATCAGGGGCGTGGATTTGACATTGAGAACCTTTCTGAACAACCTGTAAGACAGATCAACATATGTTGGCAGGTCCTAATTCAAACTTTCAGAAGAAACCATCCCATATTTGGTAAGTCAAAGTTTTCCTTTGTAAAAATGAAATGTATTTGGCTGCTTAAATAGCTAGTGATTTCTAAAAAGTACGCACCTTAATGGAACTCTGTAAATTAGAACTGATGGACTGGTACTAGCAACGAATCTTTGGAGAGAATGTGATTTGAACACTTTTAGGTTTGCAGTATTTTGAGTGCCTTTGGGTCAGTTAATTGTCATTTTTCTAAATTTGTGCTTAAAAGACTTGGAGTAAGAGACACTTTCACTATTCTAGATGTGTACAAGGGTGTCAAATTTGTCTCATGGAATTACATGGAAAAGCAATTTTGTGCCACGTTTTTCATGTACATTTAACTGTTATGCAGCTCTTATTTAACTGATGAGGGGGCATCCACCAGTTTTTCGCTGGACTGAACCAGTTTTTTTGACTCTCTCTTTGTGCTTCAATTCTGATGCCTTTTCAGTCTAGCTTCAATAGTTTTGTTTTTGTTGCACAGTGTGCCAAGAGTTGTATACAAAATTCTGGGATGTCATTGGAGGAACAGGTACTGTGTGAAAAAATTGTTTCTTTATAGCAAATCAAAATTCAATAGAAAATTATGTAATGCACATATTTTATTGCAGTGCCGCAGGTTAAGAATATACATGATACAAAATTGATGCATTGCCAAGCAATGGAACTAGTCAAATGCTTATGCTTGGAAGCTTTAAACGTTGATACCTTAAAATCTGCTTCAGTATTTAAACCAGCAGTCATTTTGGCAGCAACAGGTGGTCTTTATGAAGTTATAGAAGAAATTTTGAGTTCATTTCCAAGTGCAATTTGGTGTTTGGACCAGGAGCACCATGATTTGTTCCAAATGACAGTTATTAATCGGCGTGAAACTATTTTCAACCTTCTATATGACTTGGATGAGCATGCACATCTGGTAACACAGAATACTGATAGTCACAACAATAATATATTGCATTTGGCTGGAAAGTTGGCACCTCCACACCGTCTCAATCTTGTCTCAGGTGCAGCTTTCCAAATGCAGCATGAGCTACAGTGGTATAAGGTGATTAATTTCTTTTTCCTGGCCATCTTTGTTCCTGTAGTTTTTCATTTACCCCAAATAACACCGAATAAGAGATTTTCGCGGAATTTGATATCAGGAACCTGTTAGTCAAATATGTAATTTTACATGGCATGACATCTTAAAAGGTGGTTTTATGATCGAAGAGTTCATATGCAGGAAGTTGAAAAGTTTGTCACACCAAGTTACAAGGGGAAGGAAAGCTCTGATGGGAAGACACCAGCTATGGTGTTCACTGAGGAACACAAGGACTTGACTATAGAGGGAGAGCAGTGGTTGAAAGATACAGCTAAATCATGCACATTTGCTGCAACACTTATTGCTACAGTGGTGTTTGCTGCAGCAATAACTGTGCCAGGTGGTAGCAGCACTGATAGTGGATTGCCAATCTTCCAGAAGCAAAGACCTTTTGTAGTATTTGCCATTTCAAACGCAGTATCCTTGTTTTCGTCCGTGACTTCTGTCTTGATGTTCTTATTCATTCTCACTTCTCGCTGTTCTGAAGCAGATTTTTTATACTCACTGCCCAATAAGTTGATCATAGGTCTCGTAAACCTGTTTCTTTCCTTGGCATCCATGATGATAGCTTTCAGTTCCGCAATATATGCTGTTTTTGGGTATAAAAAGGCATGGATTCTTGTTCCACTCACTTTGCTAGCCTGTCTTCCTGTTACCTCGTTTTTGTTCTTGCAATATCCACTTCTCAAGGATATGATCAGATCAACGTACGGCCCTGGCATCTTTGGCAAAAAACGCAAATCAATCTTTTGAAAATCTGGGAATATATCAGTTTAGTTTCTGTTACAATTTAAGATATTTTGTCCACATTGTGAAACTCATGAAGAATACTTATAACAGCAGATCTTTCTTCTCTTCTTGTCTTTTCATCTGTTTTTCCTGTTTTCCTTTTCCCTTTCGTTTGGACCTGCATTATAGCTTTGTCCTTATCAACATGCATATGCAGATCGTATTCAAACTGCATCGATTGTAAGAATATTATTGCTGTTTGTTCCTGAGATTGTTATCGCTGGGTTACATGAATGGTGTATGCAAGTGAAGACATGCCTAAAAGGGGTGAATTAGGCTTTGAAAACTTTTACAGAATGCGATACTGAAAAATGCAATTTCATAAAGATTTAGTGAGTAAATTGCTTTAATGAAAATATGCTTCGGATTATTAGTTCCATTGAAAGTGTAGATGTCAAGTGTACTGAAGAGTGTATAGCCCTCCCGAATTATGAAAGTATACACTCGTTCCTCCAATTGAGAAAATATAATTTGAATTTTCAATTTTACATCTATTTTAAAAAAATTGGAAAAATATAGAAATCTTGAAACTTTAAATATTTTTTTGTTTGGACTTAATGATATAATACAACTAATTTAACTTAAATTAAGTATAAACTAACATAAATTGAATTTTATATTTAGATTGCTATGTAAAAAGAATTTTTATTAAAAAAATCAAATTCAATTCGTAATTATTATAAATATTTGTGAAGTAATTAATACTTCCAAAAAAAATAAAATGATACGATTAATTAATATTAGAAAGAAATACTCTGGTTCCTCTGAAAACTGATGGTAAGGACAAGAAACCAAAGCCTAGGAGATAAAAAAATATCATTCTACTAGAGAGAACCCATTTAACAAGATAAGATATACCTTGTTACCATTTTACTACTGCATCATAGTCTCCATCATAATCCTTCGGAACGGAGTATTTATTTATTTTATTCAAAATAATGTGCATTTTAGTGTACCTTGCTTCTTGATTCATACATATGTCGTTATCATTTGGACCTATTCACCTCTTTGAACTTCTATTGAATCGAGAAATAAAATAGATTTGATTGACATCTTTTTGATATATACACAAGGCATTCTCCAGATAATTCAAATCAAAGCAATTAGATGTCCAACTCATGTATGACCTATCAATAGAAATACTCCACCTTTGTCATATATTCCATATATCACACTAGATAAATATCATATTTATGGAATAGAATGCACTTTCAAGATGCCTTGAAATGATAGACACGCGAGATTCAAAATCTCGTGCTAAAGAGCATGGAGGTTCGAGTACTCTTCAATCCCACACTTTCATATGCTTTATACAAAAGCAAGCAATTGTACACAAAAATGCTATATAAACTTGAGTCTCTTTAGTATCTTTGCTTCATATGCCAAACCAATTCCTGCACATGATCAAGAACTTCAGCCTTCTTCACTTCCTACTCTAAAAGAGGAGACGTTCACCACGCTTGCCAAAAATGCCAGGAAAGTAGGTGGAACGAATCATGGCCACGAGAAGGGGAAATTGCAGCGTCACAAATAAGGTTACGGGCAGACAGGCCAGTGCAGCTACTGGAATAAGAGTCCAAGCCTTTTTTCGGCCAAACACAAGGTACAGAGTGGCACTGAAGGCTATCATCATGGATGTTATGGAAAGGAATAAGGTGACAAGACCGATTATTAACCTTTTTGGAAGAGAGTACAGAAAATCACCTTCTGCATAGCGAGCAGTGAGGATGGACAAGAACATCAACATGGAAGCAGTTGATGAGAACAAAGACAGGGCATCAAAAACAGCAAATATATTGAATGCAGAGTTGTTGGAGAAAATAGGGAAGCCACTATCGCCATTATTGCCACCTGGTACAGTAATGGAAGCTGCAAAAGCTATAGTAGCAATCAGAGCTGCAGCAACAGTGCAAGAATTTGCTGTGTCTTTCATCCATGTTTCCCCCTCTTTAATCAAGTCTTTGTGCTCCACAGAAAATTCAACAGCAGGTGTTCTTCTCTTGGAATTTTTGCTGTCCTTGAAGTCCGGAAGCACATATTTTTCTACTTCCTGTGGTAATAGTACAGTGAGTAATAAATTTTTCCACAAGGAATTTTACAAGTCAAGTCCAATTATTAATAGATCTATCAGAACTGAAAACCTTCAATTTGAGCAGTAAGTCAGTATTACCTTGTACCACTGTAATTCACGCTGCATTTGTAGAGCTGCACCAGAGACGAGATTAAGTTGAGCTGCAGGTGCCAACTTTCCAGCCAGGTGCAAAATGTTATTTCCCTCAACATCTCGAAGCTGTGTAGCCAATTTTTTATGTTCACTCATTTGATACAAGAGGTTGAAAACATTCTCTTGTCGATTTGCAACTGCTAGTAGAAATATATTTTGTCCCATTCGATTCCTTGACCAAATCGCAGGAGGAAAAGGCTCCAGAATCTCCTCTATTATCTCACTGTTTCCACTACTTGAAGCCAACAGAATTGGCATTTCAAACATTGACGCAGCTGTTGAGTAATCCAACCCCACAATCACTTTGCACAGGCATTTAACTAGTTGAAGAGTTTGCAGGTGCATCATTCTGGTGTCTCGAATGAACCTGGCCTGTGGCACTACAAGTAAAGCTTAACCTCAAGAAAGACAAATCTAATTGAAATGATTTTCTGTCCTCAAGAAATAAATCAGTACCATACCTAAACATTCAATAACTTTCCAAAGAACCGAATGCCACTGCTGGCAGCCTGCAAGGCAACTCAAAACCAGTTGGACATTACACAAGGAAAATTCCGTGAAAGATATAAACCAGAATGAAGTTAGCTCCTCAATGTAACAGTTTGGATTAGGAAGTCTTCTGCCACTAGGTTCCATGAAGGGCTTTCAAATAATTTATGATTGATTACTGCATTGGAATATTGACAGCTAGGTATTGCAAAACACAGAATGAACTTGATTGTTGAAGTTCATTACATGAATATTTCTTTTACTTTGCTTTGCACTACAAAAGGTCTTGCACCAAATAAAAGCAACTCCCTTAAAAAGCTTAATCTACATTTAGCGCTTACAATGAGAAGGGAAAATCAACAAACCATAAAAACTGAGCTGTCGGAAAAGTGGAACACAGTAGCAAGGTTTGGGAGCAATTTGTGTAGCAACAGCTGGATTTTCCTTGACTCTTTCGTCTTGGCTATATATATTCCCAAACTTCGCAGGAACACCTAAACAATAGAAAAACTTAAATTACTCCCTCATCTAGTGTGTAAAACCATCACCTAGTATGCATATGCATGTCATTTCAGATGTAATTCTTATGTAATTGCATATTTGCAAATTTTCAGGTTGAATCATCATATCATCCTAATAAGATGAAGATCAGTGCTTAAGGTGCATAATTCAGTAGCGAGCAAAACCTAGAGTCATCACTGATCTAAGTTAAAACAAATGAAATAAGCCACTGAGAACCCAAAAGACAGAAAACAGAACTTTGAAAGATGGTTTCTGACTATCAAGGTAGGGTAGTCCTGCTATTCTTTCGTAACTATAGCAATACGCTAAACCAGAAAGGCAATGAAGACGATAAGCAAAAACAGCATGTAAAGGAAAGTACATAATGAAATGATAAACTAACATGAATATATGAATTGCTGCCAAAACGAAAGGGAACTTCTTCTCAAGAATGCAGAAGGCTTTCCAGCTATCATATTCAGGGCAGTGTTGCCAGCCGGTGATCTCAATGTGGACAAACTAGGGTAAAGATGCACCAGATAAAGAGCCAGATCTGTGGAGTATCGAAAAAATGTTGATGTGATGAGATGGCAGATAACTAATGTTTATTCACTTCAAAATTTTATCAAATTTTAGAAGTTTCCAGCACAAGTATCATTACCATAGAATTCAGCAAGAATAACAAGATTCAGAAGATCTACACCAGATTTATCTGCAAAGGGATTGGGATCCATGTCATCTCTGGTGACAGTTAATAAATAAGAAACCATATCCTTGTTGGCATAAAGAGCGGCCAAATGTATAGGCAGAAAAAATGAGCCACTCTGAGTATTTGTCAAGCCAGGGTCTTTAGACACTAATAGCTGTGCTGCCTCAACATTGCCAAATATGGCAGCATAGTGGAGGGCTGTCTGACCGGCCTGATCGCGCAGAATTACCAATGCTTCTGTTGGTATCAACTCTAACAATTCCTTCACAAATTTTTTTGCCTTTCCTGTCCCAACTGCAACGTGTAGTGCTGTCTCTTGAACCTTAGTAATTTTAGCAGTGACAGCATCGGGATCCTGGTCGAAGAAATTTTTGGCACTCTCCCAATCACCTTTTAGTGCAGCTTTGTATAGTGGTAAGTACCAATTGAGATCCTTCTCAGGTTCTTTTTTTCCCACTGCCATTGAACTCTGGATATTCTCTGGTTCTTTAGTTTCCACTGCTGCCGAACTCTGGGCATTTTTATTTTTTGCTTGAAGGATGAGTCTCATCAGTGGTCCTGCCTCATTCTTGTTATCTTTATTAATCTCAGGCTGTGATGAAGAGCCCTCCATCCTTTTCAAGCCGATGACTCACAGAAATGTTGGAAGATTAACTTCGTATCAGGGACTGACAAATTCAATATGAGACAATCATAAGTCCTGAAGAG
Organism: Paulownia fortunei; assembly: GCA_019321725.1. Classification (NCBI taxonomy): domain Eukaryota; kingdom Viridiplantae; phylum Streptophyta; class Magnoliopsida; order Lamiales; family Paulowniaceae; genus Paulownia; species Paulownia fortunei. Next base: position 2,169,340 of record CM033105.1, on the reverse strand, counting down.
CCATCTCTTGCTGTCCCAAATTCATCCTGGAGTTCTGCTCAATTTTCACATAGAAGCTCACAAAATAGTGACCAAAGTACCAGAATTTATATTTATCTAGAAGAGCTTCATAGTAAACCAATGTGCATATACGGCCTGCAGCTATTCATAACTTGGAAATCATTACAAAATGCACAAATTTCAACAGCTAAAAGTATAAATCCTAAGGCACAAAAACTAGTTTTCAATGCTTCTTCCAACAATGTCTTAATCACAACTTCCAGTATCAATTGAAATCTTAAGAGAAGTGATACTCTTATTCAAGGGAAACTAGCATGGTAATGAACATTGCTATAAAGCATTCAACTTCCAGTTACTGTGTGTAGAAGGAAAACATATAATTCATGTCTACCCAATGTCACGACTTCAGCCGTATGGAAAAAGAAAAGAACATAATTTCAAACTCATTGTGTTGCTAATTATTCAGCATAAACTATAGTGAATATGAACATGTGCTAAACGAAAATAGTTTAAATCACTTGGCAAGAAGTGATGGGGAAAAAAAAAGAATCTTTCCAGCAGACACTATATTATTGTCGGGAAAATAATGTCATAGACAACAACATTTTCATGTCCAAAAAGAGAAGGAAGACAGGAAAAAAAAATCCTTAAATACTACAGCTACAAGAACATTCAGATTGCTCTAAGCGACCAAGCATGTCATTTTCAAAGGGCATATATATTTTACCTTTTACTCCCAGAAACCGAACATTTAAACACGATATTAACCACAAAAAAATATATAAATAAATAAAATCAATGACCCAAGGGAGATCTGCGTTATAACAGGCCCTTATATTTCTTTTCCCCAGAAGAGCAAAGAATCAAACACTAGTCCTTTTGAGCTGTGGCAAGCAGCAGGAAAAAGTGCTACAGACAAATTGGACCTTTTTGCAATATGCCAACAGAATAGTAGAGTATATAATACTAGCTGTAGAAACCAAGGAAACAACAAAGTTGGAACAAAATACGGAGAAATTCCTCACCATTATATGTGGGAGAGAAAATGTAAGATGGGAACCATAAGTAAAATTCAACTGAAAATATCAAATTAACTACTCACACAGAACACTACATAAAGTAAATACTTAGGAGGAGGTGTACCAGCACGGAGAAGAAGTACTTCTCCTATTTAAGCTTCACTCACACACACACTCACTCACTCATGATTTATAAATCAAGACCAGACAGAACTAAAGTGAACCTGTAAGAAACAAAGAAAAAAAAGTGAAAAGGGTGGTGTTATCTCGAAGCTTTTCTCATTCCTTCTTGTTTACAGTTAACCCCGTACGGCAAAGATAACGTGTCTTTTAATTTCGTTGCATTGTCCGGAAAATTGTTATTTATGCCGAGTATGGTGATATGGAATGAATATATTATCAATTTTATTAAAAATTATGGGGAAAAAAACAGTTCAAATATATAAAAATAAATAATATACAAATTTATAGACATATGAGTTAAATACGAATATAAAATAAAAATATTATTTATTTTAATATCATTTTTATATGTATTATATTTGTATTTATTTTTAAATTATACAAAAAATTATTTTGTTTTAAAATTATATTAATGATCATTTGATAGACAATCAGTTAACTAAAATTGTTTATTGATTTCAATTTGCAGGAACTGTAGTTATGATAAGCGATGGCAAATGGAAATGGGGTAGAATTAGTACGGTAACGATTCATATTCAAATTCGAATTAATTTAGAATATATTTTTATTATTACAAATGAATTTGTGATGGATCTTGGATTTTTATTTCAAACTCGTTCCATTCTGTTTATTTTTTTTAGATATATATATTAATGAGATGTTTTTTTAAAAAATATAATTTTTAAAAATTTTAATGTATTATTTTATTAAATACTTTTAAAATAATAAAATGAGTTTAATGAGTCTGTCCGTCGAATTCAGGGTCCTAATTTTTTTTTAAGGAATGGATCTTGAATTTGACCAAACTCTCTCTAAATCCACCTCATTGTCTATCCCTATGTAGAAGAAAAATCCCTGCAGTCCAGATGCTACAAGCGCTGTTAACTTCACTTGCTTGATCAGTTACTTCCAAGTTATTTCTCAATCTTTTTCTTTTTCTTCTTCTTTTTTTTTCTCTGAATTATTAGTTAAACTGATACTCCTGATGATATTTTTTTCGTGTGTGGTTGTTCCAGACCAAGAATCTTCTTTGAAGAAGATGTCGTTCCCAATAAGGCAATTGGATACCATTGAGCAAGTTTCCTTCAGAAGCAGCTATTGGATCCCATACCAAGAACATTTCTATTTTAACTCGTTGCAACATTGGAGGTACTTTTCCTAATCCCATTGCTGATTTTTCCCCATTTTTTGTCATTCCCATCATTGCTGTGAACTCAACAAACATCACAATTACTTAGGTTTGCTCGTATAGTCATTGTTGTCATGCTTCATGTTGCAGTATGGAATAAATTTTGATCAGGTGAAACCAATGGACACATGGAGTTGTTCTAACTGCTTGGTTTTTTGCTCAAGTAGTCTAGCAAAAGCTGGATATGGAACTGCTCTAGGCGTGATATTCGTTCACTACTTGAGAAAGGAGTTCTATAAAGGGCTTACTCTACAGGAACACGCCCATTCAATCAGATGAGTATTGCAATTGTTTAATAAACCATACATATCTGAGCTTGATGGACCCCTTGGACATAAGTCATTTGAGCTTTGGTGCATGTTTTCTTTGATGAACCTCAAGGGATCGAGACTCACAGCATTTGAGTTGGTGCAGAACAATATTCCTGCTACTCTATAGCTGATTCTGCTGCAGCAGCCATTTCTGATAATTACAAATTCCAGGGTTTCATCACAAAAGATGGCATCAAGAGTTTCATTGAAAAAGTTCGTGATAGAGAAGCATGCAATCTGACTTGAAATGCTCCCAGGCAATTCTTCTCACAGAACAGAGCCACCATGTGGATGATATTGTGAGGGTCACAACAAAGAGGCAGACAACTCATACTTTCATCCTATTTTGAGGAAGTCATCTAACTGTGTCGCAGCTAGCAATGTCTTCATTTTGTTTAACCAAACAAACCACATGCTCTGTGTCACATTAAATTTCTGATGGTGCCAATTATGCAGTTGTGGGAATTACCATTCTACATTTTTCATTATGTTCGTCATTTAAGTAGTGCAGTATCATAACTGGTAAAGCCTTGTGATTGTTTTACTTTGTAGCTCAACTAGGCTGATCCTCTAGCTTCTTGTTTCATTGAAAGAACCCGAAATCTAAAGGATTTGCATCTTGCTCTGGATGGTCACAATAATTATCAATGCATTATTATCGACTTCTATCTATCAAAATGATTTGCATGTTGCTCTGGATGGTCACAATTATTACCAACTTCTATATGTTGGGTAAAAGCAAAAATGTAATGGAGCATCTTATGTCCTGATTGATTTACTAACTATGAATTACTTGAGGGTTCTCATGCCAATTATGCCTTCTAGGTTATACGTGTTCTGATTGTAATAGTAGATGTGAGGCTATGAATTGCTCGAGGGTTCTCAGGCCAATTTGCCCTTCCAGAGATTACTTCTATTTGATTGTATAACGGGATGTATTGATACCTTAAAAGATGCAAGTCTTTTACATAAGACTTAAACACCATGTCGTTGGTGTTATAAATACCATACCATAAGCTTACAACTTATGAGAAACTCGTTCTTTTGGTATAACAGCAGGAGTCTGGTCATAATGACTTCATAGGCGGGAAGAGATATGCTTGAACCCTGACCACCAAGGTATGACCATACAGCTGTATAATATACGTTGGATGATGGAAAGGCACCTCATATTCAAAAAAGCCTTGACCTAAAGCTTTCACCAAAGGCGGCAGCATTCAACATCATGTTGTTCATCTAATATGCCTATGCTAGGATTTACTGAATTAGATTTAGTAAGGCAATAACTTTTGCTTGTTCAAACCTAAAACAATATTTTCACTCTGATTCAAGGCGTTACTTACACAATGATTGTGCCAAGCTTTAGTCTCCACATCCACACTGCCAAAGTGCTGATATATTCTTTCCACAGAAGAAAATTACTTTAATAATTCAGCTACATTGCTGATATTAATGACTTTCACAAACTGATTCTCCTCAAAAGTTCGCATTAAGAGTGGAATTGCCTTTGGGCAGTATTGATCAATAGCAAGGAATAACTACACGTGCTGAGATGTGGAAGAAGTTTTGTATCCCACAACCATATAAACAGAAAAAAAAAATTGATTTTTAAGTAATTTCAAGTTTTAGCAGTAACAGTACTGGTTGAATAAGCAACATAATCTAATTTATGTCTAAAGTGAAATTCAACTTGAATCCAAAATTTGAAGAAAAGGTGCCTATATTAAAACTAACAAGTTCTCAAATTTGTCCTGCAATTTCACAAGAACTTCACTTCAAGCCTTCAACATCCGTGCATGCATCATCAGCGGTACTGTAAGATAAAAATGGAATATAAAAAGATAAGTAAATTATGGCACATTTAAAGACATATGAAGTGAGTCTGGCTCTTCAACAGAAAACATCCACCCAAAATGAAATCCATAAAAATCATTGTACCACAAAATTTATTAGATAAAAAACTCATCTGCCCTCTCATCATGTTTACATAGCATACAATATCTCCCACAAGATAAAAGGAAAAAACAAAGGAAAGGCAGTATTATCACAATGCTTGCACTTACATAAAACCAACAAAAAAAATAAAAAAACCACAATCTAAATACCAATTTGCCGATATTATGCTTCAACAATATAATGTAAATTTCATCCTACAAGAAATAATTGGAATCATTGCCACCAAATTGAGGTAGTTGGGCATCTTTTGCCACCAAAAGACAAATCTATATGATTGTGTTTGGGTGGAAGACTTTAGATTTGAGGGAAGGATTTGAAGCTGTTGATTTCAAGTAAATCCAGTGCTAAATGTATTTCAAATGACTCCAATGTAAAATCCATCACAATGAGTAAAACAATTACTCAAAATGACTATTCAAAGATTTAACATACATATTGATTGAACATTATCCAAACAAGTGCAAAGAATTTCAAATTGAAATCCTCAAATAAAACCTCAAAATTAATTAGAAAGGAAAATTTCCAACTGGAGTGGACCCTGAAAACTTAGATTACATCCAACACAAACCCGTGAAACAAAAAGTCAGGATCAAGAACCCATATGATAGGCATATAATAGGATATCAAAAAATTCAAAAAATTGAATATCATGAAACTTTAACAATTAAACTATAGATTTCTAGAAAATTAATATCAAAAATAAAAAAATAAAGAAGAAAAGGATCGACCTTGATGAAGCCAATTTCCTTGGCGTTACTGCGGAAGCACTGCCTGCAACACATCAGACCATATTTTCGAATCAACCCATGCGGGTTTCCACATACTCGGCTGTATCAACCACAAAAACGATAACAGATTAGCTAATTCAGACGAAAAGAACAATCAGAAGATTTTTCTCAGTAGAAAAAATACAAGAAAAACGAAAATTAGGCAGACCAAGTGCGTGAGCCAGGGCCATAGTTCTTGGGATGCGAGTTCCAGATGTTAGAATGACCCATTTTGCTTTCTCCCTGTGAGAAACGCTGAGTTCGGAATGACAAAGGCGCCGATAATAAGAAACCCTAAATTTGTTGGGCTTAGAGACTGAGACACAGCTCTATAAAAGCTGCATAATTGAGCGAATTTGTCTAATATACCCTCAAGTTACCTCTATTAATGTAGGCCTGTTTGGCAAATATAGAGTTCAGACTTGCAAATTACATCTTGTTTGTTTTTTATTTGTTTAATAATTAATTATATTTTGTTGGTGAAAAACACTTGACATAAAAATGTTAATTACCAATGTGAGTCATTCATAACACTTAGATTGACACCTGATTTTTTATTTTGTTGTGACTTAAATTAAATGGGTAATTTTTAACAATTTAAATATTGTATTTTTCTTTTAATATTAAAGAAATAAGACAGATGGCATTACACGTTAAAAAACTTATTTGATACAAAGTCCAAAAATAAATAAAGATAATACGCTCATCATAAAACTTTTAAAGGTCTATTTTTGACATCTTTTGATTGTAGACCATACTAATTAGCCACTCATACTAGGTAATTATTTGGAGTTTGATTTTTTTAAAAATAAAATAAAATTGGAGTGATATCAATAATTTCAAAAAATAGTCAGATTTGAAGTTTTTTATGTTGAATCTTGGATTTTTTCTTGATTTAAGTTTCGTAGCAAAATATTACTCGCCATACGGATTGAATTCGAATATGTCATATTGTATTAAAATCAAATTCAAAATCTCAAATTAGATAGACGGACAACACTAGCTTTGTCAACATAATGTTTAAAGAAAAAAAAGTTTCTTAAAATTGAGTCCAATTCTCAAAGTAGAGCTTGAAATAAATCATATTAAAAAAAAAAATTCCAAGTCAATTAAAGGGTAAGTGCATACATATCTAAAAAAAATTCCAAGTCACCTTTTGAGTGGTTTGTCCGTTCTAAATAAGATTTCATAAAAAAAATGAGCCTGACAAGCTCGAAATAAGACATGTTCTGATAAGTAAAATTCAAATTCCATTAACAATTGGCCGCCACAAGCCCGTCAAAAAGTACATGAAAGAGACTGAAATGCCACCTACACACACGGTTGGCTCATGGCTATAGCACACGACACGAGTAAGATTCAACAAACGGGTGACAAAAGAAACAACATAAGGGGAAGCGAAAAAACTAGCTGGTACTTGATACATAAAAAAAAAAACTTTACAAGTACACATAACACCAACTTATTATCTGTTGTGCTCATGGAGTTGTCAATGGTAATTTTCCTAGGAAGTCGGTGTGAAGGCTCCCCAAGTATAAATGGCCCCTCAAACTCTAGTGCAGATGTTACAAAAGCCATCACCTTCCTGTTGGATCATTGAAACCCCCTGATTATCTTACCATCCCTAGCTACATTCACTACCATTGCTTTCTTGTGCATGCCAAGCACCCACTTGCCCAATGTAGGAAAAGCCCCTACTAAGTATTTTGATGCTTGCGACGTGTATAGAAATCTCAGCCTGCTAGGAATTAACTGCAGCAGATTGGCAACAAATAACTTACAATGGCCCAAAGTTAGGGGAGTTGGTTGTTTAATATATTGTTCTGTACTTGTGTTATAAATTGTCACTGGCTAGTGGAGATAATAAGCTAGTGATCAAGGTTTTTCAAGTGCTTTAGTGGTACCTCTAACAAGGCAATCCAGAATGAGCCATCTGGAGCAAGATTTATGTTATCAGGGCCTCCAGGAAGATTATCAATAAAAATCTCTGTTTGTCCTTTGAAATCTCCTTCCAACCAATATTTCAGACATCTATACCTGGTCCACTCCCAGAAATCACATTAATAAATTCAAATGTAAATGAAAAGAAAAATATATCTTCATTAAAACTAGCATTTAATTTAATCAACAACCAAACGAATGACCATTGAATAAAAATAAACGATTGCATAAACTTACTTCCATGTTTCACAGACAACCAAGTAATCTTGGTGTGCAGATAGGGCAACACCGTTTGCAAATCCAAGATCATCAAGAAGAATAGATGTTACATTCAAAGAAGGATCGTATTTTAGAAGCTGCCCATGAGGCTTTGCCGCCAGCACATCAAGTTGCCAATTGTGGAGGCCAAAATTTGTGCTTGCAATGCTGAAGGACAACATCCCATCTGATGATTCGATCACATCATCTGCAAACCTTGTGAAAATTAAGGATTTAACATTGGTTATTTATATTTAGAAAACAACATGCCATCTGATGATTCAATCACATCGTCTGTACTTCAAGAATGTTGTGGCTTCTTGTTTGAAATCACAAAATGAAGAACTTAAATGGCTTGATTAATGTTCATAAATTGGTGATAATCTTGTTTATCTGTTAAATCTATAATTGCTCATCCCTATTTGAGATTTGTAAGACTATCTACTGGTTACTTCAAATGGTCTATTTCAGGACTGTCTTTTTATTCAGTTAACAGTTAATGAAACAGAAAGGTGATCATTCATGTTACTGCACATTTTTAAGTTGAAAGTTAAAGAATTGGCCTTGGTAACATATTCATCAACCTTACCAGAACATTTAAATTGTGACATGGCTAGCAGTATGCATGAGGAATAATGTAAATCTAGGCTCTTACAGTCTCACCTTATTTTGGCACCATTAACATGTGATGCAAGAACCGTCACACCCTCTTCACCAACCTTAAGCACACCCTGTCCATCATTATTATCCCAAACTTTTAGAATCCATGGACAAATGTTCCAAAATTACAAGGTATAAGCTAATTACCTTCTCTGCATCGCATACAATTAGATCACCAGCCGCTGTAGTAGTTAGTCCTAATAAACTATCACTGTCAATTTGCCACCAATTCTCCCAGGTTCCATTTTTTGTGCAACCTTTTGATGCAACCATCTCTTGTGGCTGTATAAACAACTCCCATTTTGTCTATGGCAACATCTTCTGGTTGCTGTAGGAGCCCTTCTCCTAGTTTGATCACTTCCTATTAGGCCAAAAAAGTGAAAAGAAAATATAAGTGCGCCTGTTAATCAGATCACCAGGTTTAATACACAAATTCATGCTTCAGATAAAGAGTTCTTTTCACCTGTAATTTGCCGTTTGATAGAGCAGGCAAAACGGAGGAGGGTGGGGGAGTTTCAAGTGGACCAGGAGATGATGGTGAGAAAAAGACTACCTGGTGGGCAACCGCCAGTACACAATTTATCAAAATTCCTTGACATGTTATCAAGTGATGTCTTGATGTCCTAGCCATGGATAATACTGAATCCACTATCTGATTGTTTCTTCAATGAAGCTTATGAGTCTATATATGCTTTTGAAAATATAAGATGGTTGCTACCAAAAATGTTAAATTTGCTGACAGGTTACATGTTGGAAATTAGATCTGGTTGAAGATTTTTGACCCAATTAATATCCATAAGTTGAGTGTTAATTTTATAATTGGGTCAAGAATAGATATGTTTTCTTACATGAAAGATAAACTATAAGAATTTAAGGTGTGTAATATTGTGGGTAATTAATAATTATCTATTATTACAAGTAAAGGCTTGTCGGTGATTCATTCATTTAGAGCAAGAAATTGAAAAAGTTCGTAATTCGATTAAAAAAAAATAAATTTGATTCAAAATATATAGATCGACAATTCCACTTCAATTCACTTATATATATATATATATATATATATATAATTCATATTATAACTTATTTGCTTTCATTACATGTGACCACAGTGCTTAGATTAGTCGTTGTCTTGATAGCTGCAGTACAATGCTGTTGTCTAGCCAATTAGCCCATAAAGTCTTTTCAAACTTAATTCGACTGACCCTCAAAACAATGTTTTTAAAAATCAGACGACTTAATGTAATAAGATTCCCAACACTTGAATAACAGAAAGTATTGTCTATTCTGCAATTTAATTCATTAGATTCATAAGGGCCATTTTATAACATTATTTTTGCTGTAAAAATGGGTTAAAAAATGATAGATTATCGTTTCTTGGATCTAACTCAGCAATCAAACATAATTATTCTTGTGCAATGATTGTACCTATATTCTTGTGCAATGTGTGTATGTACTTACTGTACAATAGCAGCAAATTAATCCTCTTTCATAAGGTTATTAATATATACATATGACATCCCATATTAGTTGTTACCACGAAAGAACATTCATGGTGACATACATCATTTCCACAAGATCTTTTAGACATAAGTAGTTGGATATAAATGCCACTTTTCTGCATATCAGACGTGATTACATGCTTCATTTCGTAATTTGTCATGAAATTTGTTTATTGACACAAAATTAAAACGAATTTCATATTTATTTTTTAGATAAAATCTAAGTTTGGATCTTTAAGAGTTGATTTATTGACGTTTCTTTTTGTTTAAATGCCTTCCAAAAACCAATAAAAGAATTAACTAATTCAGACAAAACGAACTATAAGAAAATTTGTCTAAATAGAAAAAATACAAGAACAACAAAAATTATGCGGGCCAAGTGCGAGTCAGGGCCATAGTTCTTAGGATGCGAGTTCCAGATGTCTGTCTCTGTCACAAACCCTAAGTTCAGATACCACTTATTGTCTGCTGTGCTCATGGAGTTGTCAATGGTAATTTTCCCAGGAAGTCAGTGTGAAGGCTCCCCAAGTATAAATGGCCCTCAAACTCTAGCGCAGACGTTACAAAGGCCATCACCTTTCCTGTTGGATCATCGAAACCCTGATTATCTTGCCATCGCTTCCTACATTCACTACCATTGCTTTCTTGTCTACGCCAATCACCCAATTTCCCAACTTAGGAAAAGCCTCTATCAAGTATTTTGATGCTCGTGACGTGTATGGAAATCTCAGCCTGCTAGGAATTAACTGCAGCAGATTGGCAAGAAATTACTTTAGAAGTGTCCGAAGTCGAGGGTGATAAAAATTGTCACTGGCAAATGGAGATAATAAGCAAGTGATCAAGGTTTTTCAACTGTTTTATTAGTACGTACCTCTAACAAGGCAATCCAGAATGAGCCATCTGGAGCAAGATTTATGTTATCAGGGCATCCAGGAAGATTATCAATAAAAATCTCTGTTTGTCCTTTGAAATCTCCTTCCAACCAATATTTCAGACATCTATACCTGGTCCACTTCCAGACATCACATTAATTGAAAAGAAACATATATCATCATTAAAACTTGCATTTAATTTAATCAACAACCAAACGAATGATCACAGAAAAAAAAAAAAAAAAACAGTTGCATAAACTTACTTCCATGTTTCACAGACAACCAAGTAATCTTGGTGTGCGGATAGGGCAACACCATTTGCAAATCCGAGATCATCAAGAAGAACAGATGTTATATTCAAAGAAGGATCGTATTTTAGAAGCTGCCCATGAGGCTTTGCCTCCAGCACATCAAGTTGCCAATTGTGGAGGCCAAATTTTGTGCTTGCAATGCTGAAGTACAACATCCCATCTGATGATTCGATCACATCGTCTGCAAACCTTGTTAAAATTAAGGATGTAACATTAGTTATTTATATTTCGAAAATACACAAGATTCATTTGCCAGTTGAGACTGACACTGTGGTGATTGCGTTTTGGCTTAGCCTAATCATAGCTGTGGCATTCAAGTTCATAGTGTTTTATGATAGAAAGTGGGTGTGGAGAATTTCTGAAATATGAAATTAGAAATTAATATAGGCTAGGCTGAAAAGGTATTATCTTTAAGGTATAAATTTCTCCCACTATAATTTAATTAGTTTTCAAGAAATTCACTTCCAATTACAAAAGGTTATACTACTTAAAAACTTTAGAACTGCCAAGTTTTAGAAATAAAGATCTCAAAAAATAGAAAGCAAAAACAAATACTCGGTTTCGTATATATTAGTTTTGTTGAATTGTTGCAAGTATTTATAAACTTTAACAGTCACATTCTTTTCAAAAAATATCTTTTGGTGTAAAGAGATATCTTTCCAAAAACTTTAATGTTGCACCAATTGACTGGTTTAGACACCTAATTACTGGTTCAACTAATTTGGACCTCTTTCTCTTTTTGATTTATTTCTTTATATTCTTTTTTTTTTCTTTTTGTTATATACATATTATATATAACTAGAAGAAAAAGTTTTAATACTCTAATGACCAATCAATGTAGGACAAATTTACAAAACACTCAATATTGGAACCATATTATATGTAAATATATATATATATACAACACACATTTTGCATGCTAAAAATGAGTTATAAGATGGACTTGTGATAAATCACAAGAGATAATGCTGATTATCCCTCATTGGGTGTCCAAACAAACATCAACTGGGGCTTGGCATTTTCTAGTTTCATAGACTATCAACGCATTATGCATCAACTTTATTCATTGGTCCCCAAAAGAAAGCTACTGCACTTCAAGAATGATGTAGACATTGTGGCGGTCGGACGCTAATCCCTATTTGAGATCTTTAGGACTATCTATTGATTAATTCAATTGAAACTCAACTTAGGCAAGCTGTAGCCAGAATCCTATGTGGCTAATCTCAACAGGGGAGTGCTTCAAATGGTCTATTTTCAGAAATGCCTTCTTATTCAGTTATTGTTAATGAAACAATGTATGATTGATGTAGCCTAAATTTCGCCTAATCAATTGGGCTTAATAGACGTGGTACACAACATAATGATTTGGTATAATTCTTGAATTTCTTATGGATTCAGGCCCACATAATTAATATTTTTTGACCTTTTTAGTATTGTCAAATGATTATTACGATTTAGCCGAGCTATGAGATTATCAAATGAACTAAAACAATGATTGAAACTAGCTAGATGGATTTAGGGTGGCTGACCTAGATAGGATCCAGCTAATGACCTCAACTTATCCCAGCAAAGTACATGAAAATCCTATTTGTTATTAGGAGGAATCCTTGTCTAATTTTAACAAGTATTAAATAAGGAAAGAGAATCATACCTTAATCAGACCCTTAACTTGCAAAATTTATGATACAAGTGCCTTCTTCTTCTCGGATAAATATATATCTCGTTCATAGAATGAGGTACATATGATTTATGTCAAATTTACCTCAAAATTTACTTTATTTATGTCAAATTTATATGAATTCATTCGATATCTTATTATTCCCTGTACAATTGATTTCTGACTTGAGCAGTAGAGGGTGATGCTATGAATCCCTTCTAACTCTATTATTTTACAGATTATAGGTAACATTATGGATTCATGAAATTAGATTCGCGAAAGTCCATATCCACAGTACAGATCACTTAAAAAAAAAAAAAAATTATTTGATATCAATTTGCTGCACATTTTTAAGTTTAAGAATTGGCGTTGGTAACATATTCATTGACCTTCACAAGATCCCAGAACATTCAAAACTGTGACGTGGCTAGCAGTATGCATAAGGAATAATGTAATCTAGGCTCTTACGGTCTCACCTTATTTTGACACCATTAACATGTGATGCAAGAACCGTCACACCCTCTTCACCAACCTTAAGCAAACCCTGTCCATCATAATTATCCCAAACTTATAGAATCCATGGACAAAATATCTGAGAAATACAAGGTATTAAGCTAATTACCTTCTCTGCATCGCATACAATTAGGTCACCGGCAGCTGTAGTAGTTAGTCCTAACAAACCATCACTGTCAATTTGCCACCAATTCTCCCAGGTCCCGTTTTTGTGCAACCTTTTGATACAACCATCTCTTGTGGCTGTGAACACAACTCCCAATTTGTCTATGGCAACGTCTTCTGGTTGCTTTAGGAGCCCTTCTCCAAGTTTGATCACTTCCTATTAGGCCAAAAAAGTGAAAAGGAAAATATAAGTGCGCCTGTTAATCAGATCACTAGGTTTAATACACAAATTCATGCTTGAGATAAAGATTTCTTTTCACCTGTAATTTGCCGTTTGATAGAGCAGGCAAAACGGAAGAGGGTGGGGGAATTTCAAGTGCACCAGGAGATGGTGAGAAAAAGACTATTTGGAGGGCAACTGCCAGTGCACAAGCCATAAAAATTCCTGAACATGTTATCAAGTGATCTTTTAGTGTCCTAGCCATGGATATTACAGAATCCACTATCTGATTGTTTCTTCGGTGAAGCTTATGAGTCCATGTATAATGAATGCTTTGAAAAATATAAGACGCTTGCTGCCAGGAAATGCTAAATTTGCTGACAGGATACATATGACCACAATGCTTAGATTAGTCGCTTTCTTGATAGCAGCAGGACAATGCTGTCGCCAAGCCAATAATTAGCCGACAAGTCTTTTCAACCTTAATCGATGTTTTTAAAATCGGACCAACAAGTTAAACCACGAATACACAAAACCAGTCCCGGTTTGCAAAGTGATCCCTGTACAAGATAGAACCGGCAAACAATCGACCAACCCACATATTCAACTATTGAGGCTGATGTGTGTGTAAAGATGGTGATGGTGGAGTCGGGCCAGTGAAGTCCGCAGTGGATGTTAGCCGGCGCAGGAAATAGTCGATTTCGAATGTGAAGAAAGAAGAAAAACATTGAAAATATATATATATATATATATACAAGTATCTGTCTGTATATATATCTATATCTATACTATTATAAAAATATAAATATTCAATTTTTCATCCGATTAAAATATATTTTTAATATTATTAATTTTAATGATAGTAATTTAATAATTATATAATTTTAAAATAAATAATATTTATTTTTTTAATTGGTGAATGGGATTATAAAATAATTATAATAAGAAAATATCAAAAGTTCAATTCAAACTCTACTTTTATTTATTTGATATTCCAAAAAATATGTGTACAAATTATATTTATAAATACTTTACCATTTTTTTTCTCTTTTGTCCATTTATATGTTCCTATTTTCAATTCAATATTTTGTTAAATAAAGTTTTAAAAAAATAAAAAAATAAAAAGTTCAAATTTAAATAAAAATATAATTGTATTTTGAATTTATTATTTTAGTTTGGCAAGTGAAAGTTAAGGAAAAAAATAAAATTAATTAATAATTATAAACTAGGATATAAAAATTATTTATAAAATTTGTTAAAAATAAATTTTATATTGTGTATGGTTCGATAAATAAAATATCAAATTAAATTGAATACTGAATTTTATGAAAATAAAATCAAATACCAAATTTAATTTTTGTTCGACTTGGATAAATACAGAATTTTCGATTTTAATTGAAAAAAGAAAAATTTCACTGTTGTATTTGTAATTGTGGTTATTCCACTTTTTGAAAAAATATAAAAGAGTAAAACGTATATATTAAAGTACATTTACAACTAAAATCAAATCTTTTCTAAATCACATGATCAAATTTGCAAGATCTTCTGAAGTAGGAGACTAAAAGTATATTTTCCTCTATTTGAGATATACGAAAATAATTATATCAATTAATGGAATATTTAATTCCTTCAACATATACTTTTTCGAACCACCTACATTTAAATTTTATATTATCTTTACCAAATTGCTAATTTTTTCAAAAAAATAAGTGTGAAATTATATTTATAAGTATTTTATCTTTTGTTTAATCTTTTATCGATTTTCGATTCTATGAATTTTCTATGAATTTTTTGAAAAGATAAAATACTTATAAATATAATTTCACACTTGTTTTTTGAAAAAAAATTGAATAGTTTAAAATTAAATAACAAGATCTAATTATATTTTGAATTTATTATTTTTAGTTTGGTAATTAAAATTAAGAAAAAAATATAAGATTAATTAATAGAAATAAAATAATATATAACAACTATTTATAAAATTTGTAAAATTTAAAATTCAATATTCTGTACAATTCGATGAATCAAAATAAAATCGAATACCATTTTTTTATGAAAATATACTTTACAATATCTAATCTAATTAGATTCAATAAAGTTATTGTGGAATTAATATCTATTTTTTATATCAATTAAAAAACACATTTCACTGTCATATTTCTAATTTGGTTATTCCACTTTCTGAAGAAAAAAATACAACAAAACCTAAAGTGCATTCATAATTAAAAATTGATATTTTTTGAACCATGAGATAAAAATAATTACACTAATTGATGGAGTATTTGATTACTTTATTATTTGCTTTTTCAAGCCACCCATATCTAAATTTATATGATTTTTATCAATTATAAGACCACATTCTAAAATCGATGTTATCTCTTATATTTCACATATTTATGCATAAAATTCAAAATCTATTTTAATCATTTGATTTAGTTTTTGACGTCGCAATCATCGTAGGTCAGTTGCAATTGCATTTTAATATTTAACTTAATAATTTTTTTGACTTTTGGAAAATCATTATTGAAGTCACTTCATTAAAAATGCAGAACTTTTAGGTTCATTATTTAATTTAATAAATTTAACTTATACTATTTCATTGTCAGTTCGAAAATTATAATTTCTATTTGCTTTTTCTTTCTAGTTGTCTTCCAAATATGATTTTTTTCGGATACAAAAACGTATTTATCACTTGTATTTTTTAAAAATAGTATTTTCCTCCAGAATATCAAATTATTTATTACAATATTTAGATAATTCTATGATTCCGTTAAATTAATTTTTTGAAGAAAAAAAAGTTCATAATTAAATAACAAAATTTAATTATATTTTGAATTTATTATTTTTAGTTTGGTATGTTAAAGTTAAGAAAAAAGTATAAGATTAATTAATATAAATAAAATAAGATATAAAAACTATTTATAAAATTTATAAAATTTAAAATTCAACATTATGTATGATTCAATGAATCAAAATGAAAAAACAAAAACAAAATAAAATTGAATACCAATTTTGTATGAAAATATACCTTGCAATATCCAATCTAATTAGATTAATTAAAATTATTATAAAAATAATATCTATTTTTTGTATCAATTCAAGGACATATTCCACTGTCATATTTATAATTTGGTTATTTCATTTTTTGAAGAAAAAAATACAGCAAAACCTAAATTGCATTCACAACTAAAATTCGATATTTTTCGAACCATGAGATGAAAGTAATTATATTAATTGATGAAGTATTTGATTCCTTTATTATTTCCTTTCTCAAGCTACCCATATCTAATTTCATATTATATTCACCAATTATAAGACCATATTTCAAAAGCGTTGTTATCCCTTATATTTCACATATTTATGTATAAAATTCAAAATCTATTTTAATCATTTTACTTATCTTTTGTCATCACAATCATTATAGTCCGGGTTCCAATTGTATTTGATAATTAAATTAGTAAATTTTTTTAACTTTTGCAAAATCACTCGTGAAGTCACTTCATAGAAAAATTAGATTTTGATTGATCATTCAATCTAATAAATTTTATTTACACTATTTTATTGTCAGTTCAAACATTGTAGTTTCTATTGGCTTTCTCTTTTTACTTTTCTTTCAAACATTATATTTCTTCTTTGGATACAAAATACGTGTTTGTCACTTGTATTTTCTAAAAATTGTATTTTCCACCAAAATATCAAATTATTTATTCTAATATTTAGATAATTCTATACCCTATACTTTCACTAATTACAACACAATAACATTGACAACAAGATATCTATAATTGAAGATATCTTTCATTAACCACAACAACATCGATTTTTGTATCAATTGAAAGACACGTTCCACTATTGTATTTATAATTTGGTTATTCCACTCTCGAAAAAATAGAATAGAGTATAACTTATATATTAAAATGCATCTATGACTAAAATTGGATCTTCCGAATCATGGGATTGAATTTGCAAGACCTCCTGAACTAAGAGACTAAAAGTATATACAAAATAATTATTATATCAATTAATGAGATATTTGATTTATTTAACATATGTTTTCTCAAGCCACCCACGTCTAAGTTTTATATATTCTTTTCAATTTGCTAATTTCTTCTGAAAAAATATGTGAAAATTATATTTATAAGTATTTTACCTTTTGTTTATCTTTTGTCCATTTTTTATTCTATGAATTTGCTAAATGAATTTTATAAAAAATAAAAAATTTAAATAGTTCAAAATTATATAACAAAATCTATTTATATTTTGAATTTATTAGTTTTAGTTTGGTAAGTTAAAATCAAGAAAAAATTGTAAGATTAATTAATAAAAATAAAATAAGATATAACAACTATTTATTAAATTTGTAAAAATTAAAATTCATTATTCTATACGATTTGATGAATCAAAATCGAAGCGAATTCTATTTTTTTTATGAAATATACCTCAAAATATCTAGTTTAATTTGATTCATTAAAATTAGTGTGAAAATAATATATGTTGTTCATATCAATTGAAAAACACATTCTACTGTCATATTTATAATTTGATTCTTCCACTTTCTTAAAAAAAAAAAAGATACAACAAAACCTAAAGTGCATTCATGACTAAAATTTAATCTATTCCA
The DNA here is from genome assembly GCA_019321725.1 of Paulownia fortunei. Lineage (NCBI taxonomy): Eukaryota > Viridiplantae > Streptophyta > Magnoliopsida > Lamiales > Paulowniaceae > Paulownia > Paulownia fortunei. The sequence goes on along the minus strand of CM033105.1, from coordinate 2,151,258 downwards.
AATCATGAGACTATACGAAAATTATTACATTAATTGGTGGAATATTTGATTCCTTTAAAATTTATTTTCTCAACCCGTCTACATCTGAATTTTATATCATATTTATCAATTATAAGACCATATTCAAAAGCGATGTTATCCCATCACATATTTTATGCATAAAATTCAAATTTTATTTTAATCATTTGACTTATCTTTTGTCATTGCAATCATAGCAGTCCGATTGCAATTAAATTTGATATTTAATTTAGTAAATTTTTTTTACTTTTAAAAAATCACTTCTGGAGTCATTTCATGTAAAAAAACAGATCTTTTGGATTGATCATTTAATTTAATAAATTTTATTTATACTATTTTCTTGTTAGTACGAACATTATAGTTCTTATTGACTTTCTAATTTCACTTTTCTTCCAAACATTATTTTTCTTATTCAGATATGAAAATTTGTTTGTCACTTGTATTTTTTTAGAATGGTATTTATCCCAATATATCAAATTATTTATTACAATATTTAAATAATCATATACCCCATATTATTACTAATTACAATACAATAACATTGTCAAGATATCTATAGTTAAAAATATCTCTTATTAATTACAACAAAATAATATTGATAATATATATACAATTGATAAAATATCTTTCAAAATATATTATATCATTTGTCCAAGAAAACATACAAATTTTTATTTTTTATACATTCTTTAAACTCACTTTTCAGAACACATTCTTCGAGAACACCTTTTCAAAACGACTGAAAATGAAACCAAATAAAATCTATATTTTTTCAACTAAATCATACAACTAAACCTTCGTGTTGTATCAACATATTTCAATACAAATATCTTGAAATATATATTTATATATATTACATTAAGTAGCAAATGATTTTGTACTATATTTATTTATGTATTTTTTTATCATTTTACACATTATTCTACTGAACCAATTATACAATTGATAAAATTAGAGGATTTTTAAACGTATATATAGGTAATAAAATAAAATTAACAATAAATATTTTTAAAGTAATCTAATAGAGATAAAATATTATTATATCTATATATTATTACAGTATTACAAAACTATACATAGCATATTTTCAATTCAATTTCTTCTTTATTTTCATTTCTTAACAAAATCCAATTGTATTTTGAATTTATTATTTTTAGTATAAGTTAAATGTAAGAAAAAATGTAAAAATCTAATTAATAAATATAAATAAGATAAAAATTTGTTTATTAATTTTTTAAAAATAAAATTTGATATTTGGTATAGTTCAACAAATTAGAATAGAAAAATAAAATCAATCTGAATATCGAATATTTATAAAAAAATAAATGTCAAATCAAATTTTTTTGATCGACTTTAGTACATATTGAATTTTCAGTTTTGATTTGCGAAATTATTTTAATTTCTAAGGAACAACTGTAACCTAAATTATGAGTTGAAAGAGACTTCATTACTTTATTGGAATGTCAATTATAATTTTTTTTGTAATACCTCAATTTATATTCGTTTAAAATACTTAATTTTTTCATGTTAATTTTAATTCATTTTCTTTTTTCCAGTTTATATATATTTTAATTAATAAAATTACAACACATAAAATATGTTGTAATTTTATATGTATCATTATTTTTAAAATTATTGATATTCGTTAATATGTTAAACTTGAAAAATAAAACGCAATCAACCATCAAATATGATTTTAAGTTTGTTTGTTGGAGTTATGATATTACTAGTTTAACATGCACTTTTACTATTAATTATTTGGGCGAGCTGTCTAATATTTACCTTGTAGTCAACAAGGATGTATATTATATACCAACAAATATGAGAATTATTTATAATGCATAACAATGTATAAAAATTTTAAAAAAGAATTAGAAATCTCATTTGAACTATAAGTTGTCTGAATTTTTCTTTTGAGAGCATGGAAAAAAAATGTTCATATAATTAAATAATACAATTAATTTTCTAGAATCATATAAATTACGTGCAACGTATTTCTTACTAATATATATAAATATCAAAATATGCATGTATATAATACCTCCGGTTAATTGGTTATCACTTGTATACTTTAGAAAACTGAATTCATCCTGGTCACTTTATAAAATTATTTTTGTTTCCATAAGCGCATAAAAAAAAGGATAATTATCACTAGTGAGTTCGGTTTTCTACTTGATATTAAAAATGATAATGTGGTGGATTTGAGACTAGAAAGAGTATATTGAATATGTTGAAAGCAATAATACAACTGATTTGTATATTTGTATTCTATTTTTGAATTTTTCTATTCAAGATTATGAATAAAGAATACAAAAATAACATTGAACAAGAAGAGGGGCCGCAAATTTGGGGGTTTGGACCAAAAATTTCACACACTAATGTGTGTGTGATTTGCGGTCCATGTGGGGCGATTTATACTTCCCTTGGACCGGGCCCCATTGAGCTCGCCCATGTGGGATTCCAACTACAAAGAGTTTGTTTCCTAATGGACCTTGTTGAACTCCAAAAAGTAGTAGTTTTTAGGTTTAAATTAAATTAAACTTAATTAATTGATTGCATAATTATTAATTCATTATACAAATTAATTAGTCTAATTAATTAATTAATTAATTGCTCCTTACTTTTCCTAATTTTATTAGATCCAATTAATTGGATCTCATCAATCAATTAAAATAATTCACAACTTAAATTAATTGAAGCACAATAAATTGATTAGTTCAATTAATTAATTCATTTAATCTAACAATTAAATTATTTCTCTTAGTAAGAAACGTACAATAATTTATATATATATATATATTGATAGATATATAAGAGAGATATTATAAAAGAATGTGACCTTGATATGGTGGAACAATTCCAATCAACTCCTTTTATGATAGAAGAACATATAATTATTATTTATACCGAAACAAATGTTTATCTAAGTTCATCAGAAATTGGATAAGTACGAAACTTTTTTGTTGAATTACACACTTACTTAAATACTAATAAACCTCAATTACAAGAAATCACAACCTGAAATTTGGGATAGGTTGAAGACCCCGCTGAGGCAGGAAATGAATTGGTAAAAATCATGAAGACTTGGGATGAGTGCCGTGGCTAACTGGTAATGATCCTTTCCCCAAAGGATCATATCAGAAAACGATTTACAAAAACCTTTTAAGAGGATATATGGGGTTTTTTAATCTAAATTTTTACTTTGATAGAATTTTTATTTTTTTGGCTTGTTTAATGGAGGGGCATAAATAATATTTGTTCTTTCAGACAATATTTTTTGGTCGATAAACACTGTCAATGAGTGTCAGTGTAATTATGTAAAATACAGAAGAATTTTTTAATAATTTGACTAAATCTCAAGAAATTAATGTCTAGATAAATTATCCTAATTTCTTACTTATGTGAACTGGCACGATGCTGGGATTGGTTCTCTCGTATTTTTGAACTCAATAATCCAGGGACTCATCACGACACTTCCACCTCAACAAAAATTTCTGCTCATATTGCTTAAAACTCCAGCCTAACATAAAACTAGTTGTTTAAACTGCCTGTGAGAATTCTTAATATCTAATGGAGTATAACTTATTCTAGTTAGCTAGGAAGCATGTTTAGTTTGAACCCTCAAAAAGAAAAATGCAGAGGAACAAAGAGCAGAATCACCCAAAGCTAGTCCATATCATTGAAATCAAGAACACCAAAAACCAAGAAACGATCAGAGGTCTAAAAAAACTTGAATATTTCTCCCTCAAACCGTGCAGGTGCTGCAACTGGGCTCTTCATGTGGATACCAGTATCTGTTGTAGAACCACGTCGAATCAGCTACAGTAGGTTCGTTATCTTGGTTACGATGCCAAGTGTAAAAGGCATGAGTCCTGTTCTTTATTTCAAGAATTGCATGACCAAAGCTGGCTTCACGGAAGGCTGAATAACTAGGCTGTGGATCTGTGAAGCTGCATTTACATCAATCGTATATCAGTATATATATATATATATATATATATATATATATGTGTGTGTGTATGTGTGTGTGTGTGTGTGTGACCACTTGTAGCCTCCTCAATTTATGTGGTGTGGAAGAATGATAAAAGAGTCTCACCCATTGGCAAGGCCTTCAATGTTTCCACCATCACCTATTGTTATATATACTGGAGCAGAAGTATCTTTAATAGGGGCACTTAGTCCGTTTGTTATGTTGTACTGGACATTTGATATTCGTTCCTGTTTTGCATGAAACAAAAGTTGTTTTACTACAACAAAGAATCAACTCTCATGAGCTCTACCAGGAAACAGAACAAGAGTCAGGTTTTAAGAGAAGTGATATACTTCAATTGGCAATTTCGAGCAGTATTATGGTTACATATGAAGTGAGAATAGAGTCGTTTGTTTAGAGATGCGTGTCAACATGAAACAAATTTGGGTCTATGACCACTCCATCACATATTGAAGTTTGTTTTATTCAGAAACTTACCGAGCGCTCATAAGAATGAACATGTCCAGCAAACACGATATCGACTTTGTTTTGAACAAACCATGGTTCGAACATAACTCTCATGCTTTCTCCTTCCATGTAGTGGTAGTTATTGCTGTTATACCATGGTGAGTGGACCAAAACAATCAGCCATGGAGTTTCGGCCCTGTTAACTTTTGGCAGTTCTTGTTGAAGCCAATTGTATTGAGGGGTATATTTACCTGATTAAACAAAAAAAAAATGTCAAAAAGACAACTTGAGATACTTCTATAGGCTAATAAAGATCACAATGATGGAAAAATGACAATTCTTACCATAAGCCGAATAAGATGATAGGACAATTATGTAGGCTGATGCACGCTTAATCGAATACCAAAGAGGAGATGTACTTTTAGATGCCTTGTAGGGAACATGATACCGGTGCGTATAGGGCCTGAATGGGGTATTTTCCTCCTAGAAAACAATTTCCTAACAATCAAGAAAAGAAGAACAAAAGACAGAACAGAAACTGTGCACTTTTTAATCCCAATGCTTTCATATATGCTTATCTAGCCATCAAATTTAAGTAGAATTCTTACAATCTCAGGGGCATAATCAATTTCATGATTTCCAGCAGTCCAGATCCAGGGCTGGTACGCAGTACTCTTCTCAACAAACCGACCCCAGGTATCCCACCTCACATTGTCATGGAAAGGATGATCATCTGCATAAGAAAGATCACCAACGAATAGCACAGCTTGGCCCTTTGTGTTGGATACATAATGCTCGAAGGTTTGATTCGAGTCATACGTTTGTCCCAAGTCCCCTGCATATGTACAAGCACACACATACATAATGTACATATCTTGACAAGCAATAATTATACTACTTCCTATTGAATTGTTCACTGATGCTCACCGATAACGCCAAAGGTATATGGAACATCAGGTCCTACTTTAGGAGGAGTCGTGAAGGAAAATCTCCTAGTCTCCTTGTGCTCCCCAAGTTCATAAATGTACTTTGTGTCATACTGCATATTCACACAAAACAATGACATTTCCTTTGTTGTATGTTCTCTTTCCACTTAATTGAATAACAACATTAGTTCTTGATGTAAGAATTTCTACTATAAACAGGTAAAAAATAATACTACAGCTTTCACCTTTAGTCTTCTAATAGTGGCATGATGAATGTAACCAGAAGTGTAGTTATAGTATCGGTATGTCGTCGTAGTAGCATGAGCCTTGTGTTTGTGACTATGTTTGCCCTTTGCTTCCCAATATGTGACCACACTGGGGCTGGAGTGCACTGGTGTCACCCATGAAATGATCATGCTTCGCCCCACATGATCGCCCTGTGTCATGTGAACCTGCAAGTTTCACCAAAAAGAATGAGAAAAAAAAAAATACCATAAGTATAGTTAAATTCAAATGAGATTTAACAATAATGCTAAGAATTAAGAAAAAAAAAAATACCTGCTCAGGTGCATTGAATCCTGGAGGAGAAGGAAAATATTCAGTTGGCATGTCAACTGAAGCATATAATTTTCTGACATATCTACTTGTGACACCAGCGTTGCACATTTCAGAAAATTGTAGCAGCCAGAAACAAACAATTGTGAAGAACCACATTGCAGAATTATGGCAAAGTATTTTGAGGGTTTTGATTTTTTGAAGAGTAACTGAGCAGTTTGAGAGAGTTCAATTTACTCTTCTTGTATATAAGAGAGTGAAGATGTATAGTCAATTAAGGTTAGACTAGATTTTAAGGAAGAGTTTGTTATGATTCTAATAACAACTACACCAAATATGTGGGTGGTTTGATAGGCATAATCTGGGAATAATCTTTTTGGATTAACACTTCTTCACTTTTATTCTGGTAATTGATATATATACCTCCAATTAGTAAAATCATAAAACATAAGTAAATAATGCATATTATCTATATTAACAACGGCAACAGGTTATAACACAAATATAGATGTGATTTTCATTTTCAATATCAGGAATTTGTGTACTCTTAAAACTTATAAGATTAGTATTCAGAAAGGTTTTTTCTTTTTTTTTTTTTTTCTTCCTGTTTTGGAGGACGTGGTTATTAAATACGTGTGTCTATAAATTCGAGAGATGTTATCCACTTAAATAATATTCATAATATTCATGTGAATGCCATGTCATCATTTCAGCTCATAAAATCACACACATTCAATAATTTATAACTCTATATGAAGAGTACCCACATAAGCAGCATGAAAATCACATTTGAAATATTATATCATGATATAAAATATGCTAATTATCTCCTCCAATTTTAGGCTAAACCCCAAGTATGTAAACATCCCTAATTTTGAAAAGGTGTTATTTGCCCATCTGGATATGTGTGTTAACCAATTTTAGAGGGTTAAGTGACATTTTCACGCTTGTATTGATGCAATTTTTTTTCTCTTATTTGTGTTATAATAGTATTACATTACTCCAAATCCATTGAAATAATTACTCTTGGGAGAAGGTTCCGGTACTTAATTAATTCACTTGGGTAAGCAAATGTCTACTATTTCTATTTCTATTCGAGGATTACATCAGTATCCAAATTTATTCGATCTAATAATAACGTAGCTATTGTTAACACAGAGGGAGTTGGTGACAGCGTCCATTCTTCCATTCCATAAAAATTTTAAATTAGTATAAATTTATAAATAAAATTATTAAATTTTAAAATTTTATTCCTGTAAAAATTAAAAATATTTTTTTATTTATTGTTTTTAAGGAAAAAAAATCCCAGCATCAATTTTCATTTTCTCATCCGTCGTGTTGCTGAAATGCATTAATAGACAGGGAAATTGCCGAATTAATCTCCAATCACATAATATAATTTTTGAGAGAAGGGATTTTTGAAAGATGCATGTTATCAATACTCACATTGCAATATAATTATTAAACATATATTAAAAAAAAAAAAAAACCAAAATGTTTGGTTTTGCAGATACTGATATTGCAACGTGAAGAGCAATGGGTTTTTTTTGTTTCCCCTGAATATGTCAATGCTGGTGTGTCTGCATATTGAAAACACCCAAAGCGTTATGGCGGGCACTGAATCCACTGACAAAGGATTGCCATGTACTGCAGTCTTATCCACAGCATGAATTTTGGCGCATGCCGTTCATTCTCTTGAATTTCTGGGATTGCATCTGCCTTGACTTGGCATATTCAAATCCTTCTATAATCCTCTCTTTTTCAGTGCCACTCTACACATCTCCTTTCAAATGTGGAACCAAACAATCTTCTACCCATTTACCTCCTTCTATTTCTTACTTTCTTATGGTATTTGTAACCCAATTATTTACTCTCATTTACCTAAAATAGTGCATAAATAAATAGATTTTTGGGACTCAATCCAATTCTTGTTGTCAATTAGATTCTTATACTGTTTCATATCATATTTTATTTCATAAATGCATATCAAATAAATAAGTCTTTGACTCAATATGATTCTTGTAGTGGATTTTTGTGATATTTCATATTCTATTTTATTTCACAAATATTTGCTAAATAAATAAATTTTTTAAATTCTATCTTATTCTCATAGTCAATTCAATTCGTGTAATATTTCATATCATAATTACATGTCTTTTTTTAAAGTCAATATGATTCTTATGATCAATTCAATCCTTTCTATGTTTTATATTATATTTTATTTTTTAAATACACGGTAAGTGTATCTTTGGATAGTACTTTACTATTCTCTAGCCCCAAGCCTAGTTATTTTCTTCCTTTTGCTTACTTTCAACTTCTATGTTTTGACTGCTACTTCTATATTAATTTCTTTCTAGGACCGTGGCGTGCCACCTGCCAAGGAATTTGATTCTTTCTGTGTATGGTCCCTATCCCAATAGGTGAAATTCTTGGATCCCAACAATTGCTTTCCCCTGTTTTTAACTTTCAAAGCAGGCATCCCATCTACCTTTCCCCATTTCTGTAGTACCCCCTCAAATACCCACCCTCCTACCCAATTTTGTTGAAAGCAAAGATGATGCATATGACTCTTTACTGGGGCAATGAAGTAACCCTCCTGTTCGACTCATGGAACACCAAATCGTGGCCCAGTTATGCCCTCGCCTTGCTCCTCTGCTTCCTCATCTCCATATTCTACCAACGCCTCGAAGCTCTGCGCCTCCACCTCAAATCCGCGTCGTCCTCGGCGAACCCATCTCCGCCGTCGCTCAACACTCCCCTGATCGTCCGGAAACTCAGCCGGAATTGGAGGATCAGGCTTGGCTTGGCCGGGCTTTTCGGAGTAAACTCGGCGGTTGGGTACCTGATTATGCTGGCCGTCATGTCGTACAACGGAGGGGTGTTGTTGGCCGTAGTCTTGGGATTCACGGTTGGGTACTATGTATTTAGGTGTGGGGATTTCAGCGACGATGATGATTATTTAGTCGGTGCCGACACCAGTACATGTGCTTGTTCTTGATTCACGGCAACGGCAGCTTTTCCCTCTTTCATCTTTTGACCTTTTCTTTTCTTTTTTTATTTGTTTTCGTCTTTAATTTTTTTTTTTTTTTTATGTCACAATGTACACCAACAGAAAAATATGAAATACTACTATATGATATGGAGAAGGGAGATGTGTTGTGTAATTTATCTTTTGTTTTTCACTTTTTATGTATATGGGGTGAGTGGATAATAAATAAAAATTAATTTTATATTTCTTTTCAATTTTTAATTGATGCGATCTGTAAATGTAACTTGGATTAAAGATTGGTCTGACGATAATCCAATAACATTTTATTTTGTTTCTTAAACTTAATTTTAAAAGCTGTTGTTTATAAAAATAAAATAATATAAATATTATGATGTGTGATAAATTGAGAGAATTAGGCTTAAGTGGGTAAGCGCTGACAACTTTAATAATTATACAGAGTATAATAATTTTTATATATTTAAAAAAAATAAACTTCTAAAATTTAATATTCATTAAAATAACAACTTAGGTAGAAAGGATACTGATAAATTCTTCATTAAAATAACAGGTTAAAAGGATATCGATAAATTTGATTCATTTACTGTTATTATGTTCTTGATAATTATGTATAATAATAATTATATATTGAATGAATAGAGTACAATAAATTGGATCGAATCAAAAAAGAGTGAATAGACTGCGCACTCTTGTGATTCTATGGCCATTCATGAATCGGGCCACATAGATGACCTTGCAATCATCCGGTACATATTTGCAAGGGAATCCATTCTTAACTTTTTCTTGATCTTGCAAGTAGTAACTTGTCTTGTGCAATTTACTCTTTTTATTGGTTTTTTAGTGTTTTACCGGTTATTACACGAGAGCGGCAAGATTTACTCAACGCATATTTTTGGATTGTGACAGTGGTTCCTCGTCATATTAAAGAAAAAAAAAAAGGAAGAAGAAGTAGAAGAAAGAAACAAAGAAACAAAGGCAAGAAGAGGCGTTGTCTCTAACTTTCTCTTTGAGATCACTATGTATAATCTTAACATTCATTTGTTTTCCTAGATGGAAATATGCATAATTTGTGGGTGATGTATCATGATAAAACTGAATATTCAAGGCAATAACCCATCATTCATTTGACCAAAGATTTTATTCTTTCTCGTAAAGAAAATCTAAACTTATTGGTTGATCAAATACGTGTTGTTGATTATTTTATTTTTTTTTATATTTTATTTTTTTTTATATTTTATTTTTTTTATTTTATTTTGTATTATACTTTTTAGATATATAACATGTGTTTATAAGATAAATATGTGTTGTTGATTATTTGAACGTGATTTATTTAATAAACACGTGTCATAAATTCAAATAATGGAATACAAGTAAAACAAAAAAAACAGAAATTGATACGTGCACATGAAGGAAAAGAAAGAAAAACATAATTGAGTTGTGAAAAACTCAAGTTAAATCAACTGTCAGCTGGTGTTTATCCAAACATTCAGCAGCAAAATTACATTCTAATTTCAATACTATACAATTTTGTTGGAACAGTACATTAAGAAGCAAGCACATCAATTAATTATAGTCCAAAAGAAACACTTAAGGAATAAATTTTGATGGCAACAATTTTCAATTATTTTGCATGAATTTGTGTTCTCAGCATGTGGTGGATCCATCATATATGTAGTCAAGAACAGCAATCACTCCCAAAACAAAAGCTTGATCGATTCCAGCCTTTATTTCTACGTAGTACAGATCCCTGCTTGCCATGACCAGCTGCACCTCCTTCTTGACACCGATCTGCTAGCCAAAAAAACAAGAAATCTCCACCAATTAGTCATGATCAGGATTCAAGAATGTGAAAGTACTTTGCATCGTTGCAATTTATTTGACAAAAAAGAATCAAAGAGAAGGTGATGTTACTGATGTACAAGCATAGCAGGTTATGATCAAATGAGTTTACCAGTGCTATTACATCTCCCCTGGAGTTGACAATGCTGCAAGATCGTTCCGGGAAGTCGCCTCGGACCTCAAAGTTTCCATAATTGATGCATTCTTTTGATTCAATGGATATTCTGATTGGAGTCTTCTTTGAAAAACATGAATTGGGCTCTTTTAAGGTGAAAACAAGCTTATCAGATCCTAAGAAGTCAGAGGTGAAGCCTTTCCATTGCCTTGTTAGGCTTAGTGCTTCAACTATTGATCCCTGCAAGAAGAACAATCACAATATTTATATGTATTTCCAATTCAAGAAAACATCAATTAACACAATATCGGCCAATACTTTGAACTATGATTATAACACACTGAATGCAAATTTAAGGAAAGTAGATGCTCTAAAACAAGTGGAACACCCTATTAAATCTTCACAGAAGCTTCAAAATCACGTTTTCAAAGTCAAAATTCATGGTTGAAGACTATTCATCTCTGCAATTTGATATACATTTTGAGTATGAAAATAATAATGTCACGGTATAAAGAAAATGTACCTTTCGCCTGATGAGCAGTAAAGCATTTCCTTCGCCATCCCTAAGAATCAGCTCATCTTTCCTGCCAAGAATTCCACAGCCATCTACCCTGAAAACAACCCTTTGGCTGCAATCTGCCACCGCGAAGCCCCCGCCGTTCGCCACGTTCGGCCACCTCCTTACCACAAGAACCACCTCAGAAGGTGAACAATAGACTTTGCTCACAATTGGCATGATGATGCCTGGTTTTGCAGCCATTGCTCTCTGCTTCTCAATACTTGGACAGGTTCCTTTGATTTGCATCATAATCAGTCGATTTATAGACAAAGTAAATTGTTGCCAAGGGAATGCAGGTACTATGTGATCATGAATTCAAAAAGTTTGGCAAGGTTTTGTTGACTATTTATACAATACAAGAATCTTGTTCAGTGTAAATGTACAGTGTGAATAATACGTGAAAAAATTACTACCTTCCCTTGCTCAGGGCTTCTGCTCCAATCTTATCATGGTTAGTATTCTCTCTATTTTAAATTTATTGCTCTCAATTAATATTTAGGACATCCCAAATAAGATTTTATTTTTTAAATAGACTCCTTTTTTTCAGAACTATTATTTCAATTAAAAACGGTGTGGCACATCTTGGCTCTTACTACATTTTTAAGTAAGCATATAAAGCACACACATTTATATTTTTCAACTCTTATCTAAAGTTATTTACTAGATCAAACTAAACATTTAGTTTTGGAAATGATGAAGTATTATTAAATTGCCTTTCAAAACAGTTTTGTAAAGGGTACATGTGCTTTTTGAAATTTGGCTGCCTAATAGCTTTTAGGGGAATATTTTGAACAAAACAGTCTTCCATTAAGCATGAAATTTACTAAATATATTTAGACTTTTAACTTTGGTAGCTTGTTGAGCTTGATTAGACAAGATGCTACAAATACTCACGTGTGACTAAAACTCATACCAATATTATACATAAGATTTGAATGTATATCAAGTCACGCAACACCTTGATAAAGCATTAGAAGAAAACGATTGATTACACCATTATATGATAATTTATTACAAGAAATAATATGATAACAAAACTCGTTTCATACTTATAAAGTATTTTGAACTCGCCTTCAACATTTAAACAAAGCGTCGTTGACAGTGACACAGACCTCATCTAAAATATCAAAATGCTTCTCTAAATTCACATTTCATCCAACCAAAAGATATGCATGAGTTGGTGTATTTACCTTGAATGACATATATTATTATTTTACATATTAGGAAGCTATTAAGATATTTATGAATGTGGGATGACTTGACCCATATCACTTGGCGTAAGTATCAAAAGCTTTCTGGCTTGAACTGTTTTTTTGCGTGAGATTAAGATAATATGTTATAATCATCTTGAAAGAGTTGTAATAAATTCCGAAACTTGAATTCTGAACCAGTTCTTTGAGTTATGCTTTGCAACAGAGAGGTTTCTCTTGAATTCACTTGCATATGTAGAATCCCAATTAGTTTGTTTATTTAGAGTACATATTTGTTTATTTATTCTTGAAGTGTTTGATGTCAAGAAAAGAAAACCAAACACAAGTACATTAGGAATACCCTGTTTGCGGATCCGCCAACTGAGCATCTTGATTTTGTTTGGGACTTTGATAGACCAAATAAATTGCCAATGTGAATTTGATGAAGAATCGTGGATCCTTGTTGATTCCTGCTAAAACGCATCCTTATGTCAATAGCAAGTTGATAAGCTCTTGGCAAAAGAACTTGCCGTATTTGTTGAAATGCCAAACACGGAGATCATGAACGTTGCCACTGACAAGAGGAATGGTTTGAATTAGAGCTGCCTCTGAGGGCCAGAAGACTGAATCAATTAGAATTGCAATCCATGATATGGATTGTCTAGAAGTAGGGAATCCAATGTTGCACTGGCTGCCAGATTGTTTTGGCCTGTTGGGCTTTGAAGGAATGTTGTCTTCCTTCCAGACCTTAGCACCCTTTCGGGATATCCGATAAAGTTGGAATGTAAGTCATGTTAAAAACTTGATTGAAGTACACATGATCTAATCGTAACTATATATCAGCTTACAAATTAAGATAATGTTGGTCCTTCGTGCTTTGGGATCAAGCAATACCATCGAATGTCCTGCTCTGAGAAATTTAAGTGCCCTACTGTTTTTGCTGAATCCAAGATAGCAAAAGTCAAGTTGATGCAATGATGCAGAAGCATTGTGGATATATGATATTGCAAATGATATGATGAAGAAGATAGTTTGGGGAAATATAAACATACTTTTATCTGGTAGAAACCGCAGTTTCAATTCTAACTCTATGCTTTCATAAAAATCTAAAATGAGATTCAACTATGTGCTCCTTTTTCTCAAGTTTCCTCTTTATACCATTTCTATACAAAATTTCCATCCATTAGCATATGAATAATGGAAAAGTTTTCTCATCTTTTAGCAGTCTTTTCTGCTTATCTTTGATGATTGAAAGCAGCCATGCAAGACTGAGGCATTATATTGGTTGATAGTTAAAATGAAGCCATGTCTCCTAGTTAATCTTCCAACAGGATAGTGGAAAAAATGCCTCAAACTTTTACCTCCTCTATACTCCTAATAACCTCATTTGAATCCGCTTATCGTGATCTCTTTCTGTGGAAGCAGCTCCAATATACAGCATCTTTTCCACCTGATCAACTGAATTTGTCGTGTTCGTAATCTCTGGATCAATCAATTCTCAAACGCTTTCCTCTGTTAGGACTCGAAATTCTGTTTTTGGGAGGTGCTTTGTACGATTTTGTTTGTTTTAGGTTTGGAAGTTGGAAAGATGTGTCGCCATGTTGCAATACTGCTGTATTGAGTTTTGGTGGTGAAAAAAGTAAAACATCTGTTTTTGAGGTAGAAAGAGAGCTGAATCCTGGATTGACATTGTCACAGGTAGAAGATTTTCAGTGTAAATCATGGCTACTTTTACACTGTTTATATACACCTCAGGTATACAGCATTCTGTGGTAAATATTTGTAATAACTAGGTATCATTTTTCATTAGCCTAGAATGCCAATGTATGTCCTGCTCCATTTTTTGGTAAATGCTCTTGTAAAGCTAAAAACTACATTCAGTTAATGTCAAATTAGATACACCGATTCTTGTTGGGGTACACTCAACTTCATTTCAAAATAGAGTCAATTGATCTTGATAAGATGATAGTGCTAATGTTAACATGTAAACAATGGCATTAAACTCAGGGTCATAGAGAACAATTCAAAGATTTTCTTGCTCTTTCATATGTACATTAGGCTGGCTCCGAGGAAAAGATACAGGGAATTTTTGTTTCAACAAATTCAGTAATTCTACCCTTTACCACTTATGCCTTCCTGATTCCTGTCCCCTTAAAAAGTCAGACTGTCAGACTGTCAGACTTACTGTGATGTGAAAGCCTGCAAAAGTACAGAAAATCATCAACAATCTGTCAGATTTTTGTTTCATCTCAGTTTTCATGCATACTCAACTGACAATTCGAATATTCCCCTCCTGTTTTTCCTGAAAGACTTGCAATTTTTCTAGAAGCATATGATTACCTTCGTTGTTATATGCGCATTGTCCGAATTTAAATTTAGTTGTTATAACGAATTTCAGTAGCATTTGATAGAAAAAGCCTTTAGGAAAGATCAAGGAGCATGTATCAATGTTATAAGTGGATGTTCTTGTTAAAAAGACATGATCTCATAAGTTAAGGGTAGAAGATCACGTACCGAAAAAATGTTGCAGTGGCCAGGATCTGCAATGTGTGCCATCAAGTTCTCAATAGGGCCCTGTCCAGTGTAAACAGCTTGGAAGCAAAAACCAACAAAAGCTAGCATAGCAAGTCTCCCATTCTTGATCTCCTTAGTCCTTAACACCATAACCGGCTCTGGTGATCCTCTTCCCCACATGAAGGGATCAAACCATAGGCCTCCAGGGTATCCTACATCAGGCTTTGGTTTCTTCTTATGTGGAAATGTCGGTTCAATGTCAACGCACCCAGGATTAATCATATCAGCCCATCTCCGCCCCTCAACCCACCCCATCAGGGCTAACTGCACCACAAATAAGGTTGTGGGATCCGCAAAGTATTCTCTAGCACCAGCATCGTACCACGAGAAGTTCTCAATGAATCCAAGGCTTTCTAGCCATTCTGGGATAAGAATTCCAGCAACAGCCAGCATTGCCCACCTCCCGTGCATTAATTCAGCTTGTGCAAACCATTTTAGGAGCTCCGGGTCAGATCCTATGTAAAATTGATTTTTCATTAGTGAGGAATGATAATAAAAAATATTTGAAACATTTTACAGCAGTGTGAATCTGCTGAGGCTCTCCTAATTGGCTTATTACATGAATTTCATACCTAATCCAAGCGGATCAAAGCCAAAATCTCCCGGAAGACTACAAAAATAAAAAAGATTGGTATCAGTATTCTGATGCAATGTCCCAGCTGATAGAGTTCTCCTTGCTTATTTCAGTTCTGCATCTTTATTCATATGATAACTTTTGATAAACCAGAAAGAAATCTTAGTTGTGAAAAATCAGCTAAAAGAGCAAGTAACAAGGAAAATTAGGCCAGTGCAGACTGATATAATAATGGGTTGAATAGCACCTGCCATCAAGCCATTCAGGAGGTGAACTACCAGGGAACCACAGCGGCCTGTCTGGAGGAAGTGGCTGGCAGACGCTGGATGGGCCTTTTGTCGCATTCAAACCGCCTCGTTTTGGCAACCATGTAGCAATCTTTCCGGGGAAAGATTTTCCTGGTATTTCCCTGGCATGTAGAGGAAGAAAAACTTTAACAGCAATTGAGAAACCAAGTTAAATTAAGGTTAATGGAACAAAATGTGTTAAGACAAGTTGGACTAATGCAATGCTCTTAGAATCTAATTTTGTGACCTGGTGGGGAAGCTTGAAAATGCAGCTGCAGAAATGGCTAGAGCCATGGATGAATGCGGGCTTACAAAATGTTTGAAGTTTCTTTATTTTGCTAGGTGGTATAGGCAAGTGGCTTATCCATAAAGGGAGTGGATGGATCAGAAAATCTCTCCATGGTTGAATCAAATGGGCCAATGGGATATCAATCTGGCACGTGTTTGGATATGGAGCTCTAGTTTGAAGTAAGTGAACTGGGTCTAGAACACTGGATTTTATATTGGTAGCAGCCCAAGTTGGAAAGTATTGGAGTACATTGAGGTGATGGACTTCAGCAGTGTTTTATTTGACATGCCAGCTGAGAAAAATGAAAAATTTAGGCAGCCCATATAGATAATAAAGTTTGCCAAGAACAAGAATGGATTTTAGATTGATTAACATAGTTAAGTGGCAAAGGATGATAAAGGAATTAATTAGAGTGTCAAAGTTCAAGTTTCGTCTTTTACTTCCAATTTGTGGAATTATGGCAAGGAACAATAATCTTTGTTTCTATCTCTCTCATAGTAGTATATATTGTGTATGAATCTCCACATACATTTACATAAAATACACTAGGAGGATTGTACTTGTTGTTGTAATAGGTATTAAGACTATGAACTTAGCCTCAAATACTCAGAGTTGCAAGATATTGGCCTTTCAAATACTCACAATCTATCTAAAGTCGTTTATGCTGCTATACATCCATTAATTAACACTAGATGGTTCTCTTTCTTAAGAGGGACTAATATAGCATGTACCAAGTATTTATGCGTGCCCTAAAGCTTGTGCTGCTTTTGCAACTGTGTTTAACTTCAATTTAATCATGTAGCATAAATTTCAGACTGTGACTCCTCCTCACCCAAATACATATGTTGTTCACATGACTTGTTTGCATGGAATTTTCACATTCTTCTTACTGTTTTTATTCAGAATTGTTAGAACAAAATTAATCCCCTCTAGGCATGCATAAGAACTTACAGATTAAGTAAAAATAATCTAATTGCGCTGGCAAGGAAGAAACTCCACTTAATATCCTAGTGAAAGCCCCATTACTTTCTTTTTTCTCCTTTTCTTTTCCTTTTCTTTTAAAGTAAAGATCAATGTATAATTATATCAAATTCCAATGGCGAAAGACTACCTATTTCTCCGTATAGGGTTGAGGCAGACCCCTACCAACCCCTGCCTGTGTGTGTATCATGATTAAAAAACCATGTATGCAATGCATAAAAAAATATATATATAGAGTACGTATGTACAATTATTGAGAAAATTTATGAGATGGAAACTTTCAAGTATATTAATTCTTGGTTAAAAAAAAAATGCCCTTGTCTTTGAATTGCATCCAAAAATTGTCAAAAAATCAGCCACCATGTTGCCTTCTCCCATGATATGAGACACTTCAATTTTCAGTATGAGGGCTTTAATTTTGAAGAGGATGTTCTAAGAGTCCAATAGTGATGTAAAAAATGTTACATTAAATTGAAGAGAAACTAATAGATTAACGTCCACAGAAATCAATTTTCTAATATAAAAGCATATTTATGTAGATAATTTTATTACCATTATTAGTTATTTCATAACAAATATTAATTTCAACAAAATAAATTAAAAAAAAATAGATGAATTACTTATTGACGCGCGCCACGACAAGCACATCTTTTTAGTACGTAAAAATGAGGTAAAATTTACGGGCAAAAAAGGACATTACATGTATTTGTAGTATCTAATACACTAACAGAGAAGGTCAACTAATTCATTAATGATCTCAAAATTTAGACTATCTGATCAGCCCCAAACTGTTGAGACATTTGGGTGTGCACAGTTGAGCTGCTACCACATTTTGTAATGTCTACAATACACAACAACTGACTGTTACTCTTTACCTATTTCACTAACCAATCTTGTACCCAGGAAACAGACATCTTGATTGCTAAATTTTTGTCAATATCTACATCTTTTAATTTTCTTATCATGCATTACATATATTTTCTGGCATATGGGAATACTGCAATACTTTTAGTTTCAGAATTATAAAAAAAAAAAAAAAAAAAACTACTACAACAGAGGTTGACTTTCTAATTATATCCTTATAATATTTAAATATAATTTAAAGCCATAGATAGAGCCTCTCAATTGATAAATGAATATTCAATAAATTAATAACTTCATTTAAATAATTAAATTTTTTGATCCCGGCTTGAATTAATGTACTAAATTAATAATCTCACTAAATGTATAAGATAATATTTTTTTATAAAATCCTTTAAGATTCAATTAAAATATAAATTAATAACAAACAAAAAAATATTTACATATTATTCATAATATTAAAGAGTTTTTTTCTTAAAAACTTCTGTTGTATCAATTCAACTCTTTTACAAAATATGTATTTAAATTCTTTTGTTTTTTCTTTGTACCTAACTCAACATTTTCTTTATTTTTTCTCAAAGTATACACTACATCTTATATGAAATATATATATATATATATATATTTAAAATAATTTCGAACAGTTCCTAATCCATGGTATTTATATTTGAAAAATACGTTTATTGTATATTCTATGGTATATACATTTGTATGTACATAATAATAATTTTTTTTATAATGCGAGCAACTCTGAACATACACATATTAATTTTTAATCACGTACTATTATTTTATATTTATAACTCTTGCATGAATTTTGATAAAAGAAAAGATATATGTACAAAAGTAATTAAAATATAATTTTTTTTGAAATTAAGAAATTACTCATTTACCTCTAAATTAAAAAAATTATTAATTTATTGATAAATAAATAACCTCTTTAAAATAATTTTTTTCCTAATTCCACCAATTTTCATCTACAGAGTTTTACCGAGTAAAGAACGGACATATGAAAAAGGAGTCATACTTTTTATTTGGTTGGAAAAAATCAAATACGATAGAGTGAATATAATTACACTTATCTATAATTAATCATCTATCAACTATCATTTATATAGTAACATAACAAATATAAATGACTCTATTTGTATATGAGTTTTGTCTGTCTAAAATGGAATTTACAAACTAATTAATGGTACTTGTTCCATTCCCAATTTGAGGTGATTTCTATTATCTTTGGATTTTTAATTTTGGCATAAACATTTATATCTATTATGTCATGTATTCTTTTGGAAATAAGTTTGTGAAATCCAAGGAATTAAAAAGAGAAAGGGCCAAAAAAATATTTTTTTTCTTCAAAAAAGAATAAAATAAAAAAAGAGGGAGACCAGTAGCACCAAATTCTCATGGCGCCTGCTGTCACTCATCCTAATCTCAAACTAACTCCCCCAAATCCCATTGAAAAACTGAGTTTGAATCTCACTTCCCTTGCAATATACTTCACCATCTCCATCTCTCCAAAGAAAATCCGACAGCCATTTCTGCTTGATCACCACCTTCCACCCTCCACTCCATTTCCTAAATCAATTTTTTTTATTAACTCATCAAAAACCCTCTTAGCACAGAGCATTTTATCTTGATCCAATTCATTCATATGCTGCACCATCCCATTGCCACCTTTCAAACCCTTCCCAACCACCCGTACTTAAATCTCTCAAAATCCCAGCACCCGGAATAACTACAACTTCATTAGATGGTGGAGACATTAACGCCCACATCGAGCCCATCATGCTGTTGGCGGAGGGGGTGGGCCTCGATATACCCGACCAACCACCACCACCACCGCCGTTGGATCCCCTCCGCCACCACTTTCTTCACGACCCATAAGACCCTGTTGACTGCCCTTTGTCTGGCCTTCTTCTTTACCATCTTTTACTGGCAGCGGGACACCGCCGCCGCCGGTGGGCTATTGATTTTCCAGCGAGCATTTCCCTTGCGGCAGCTTCCGAAGCTACGACCTGTGGCTTTTAACTTGACGGACTTTGGAGGGGTGGGTGATGGGGTCACTCTCAACACGGCAGCGTTTGAGAGGGCGGTGATGGCAATTTCCAAGCTCGGGAAAAAGGGTGGCGGCCAGCTCAATGTGCCGGCGGGAAATTGGCTTACAGCGCCGTTCAATCTCACTAGTCATATGACTCTCTTCCTTGCTGAGGGTGCTGTAATTCTCGGCATTGATGTGAGTACTACTTTTATTTTTTGAAATTTGCAGTTTTTTTTCTGGCTAAAGATTTGAACTTTGTTCATAGTTTGATTTAATACGTATCTTTCCTTTTTGGATAACATTAAAAAATTGGGATATAATTTGGTTAGGTTTGTATGAGTGATAGAAATGTTGCTCGCTTTGATGGATTGAACTTTCATTCTTGAGGGGATGATAATTCAATACACTAGCAGTTCACTTTAGTACCTAGCTGAATTTTGCCACTGCATGAATTATTAAAAAAATTTAAGAATGCATTTTGTCCTGTAAATGTTTAAAAGCTAAGATAAAATATTTCGAGCTCTTATAGCCATAAAATATTTTTATCGTCAGCAAATGGCAACTAGTATAGATTTGACATGGAGGTAGATAATTTGGCATTCTCATTGATGCACCAACATTGTCATGGAAGAAAATGCTCTAAGCATGAGGAGCTTGTTTAGTAGTGGAAGCCAAAACTTGCAAAACACTTATCTACAGAGATATTGGTCTTGCATACGTATTTCTCTTTATGCTGGTTATATCTTTAGTTTATTTGGCTCTTAAAAGGAAAGAACTAACACTTTGTTTGGTCCAAGGATTTTGATGGGAAAAGGAAAATAGTAGGGGGAGAAAAAAAAAACAAAACAAAATCAAAGAAATACAAAACTTGTTTGGTTGTCTACGGAAAACAATGGGGAGGAGGAAGGCAATGAGCAAAAATCTTTTCATTATTGAATTCATTATCATGTATTATATATTATTTATTTCCTTATATAGTAAGAATTTTTGCTCATTGATTTTGATTTTGATTTTGATTTAAAGAGTAACAAATTAGCATATTGTGATAGTTTATGCATATTCAACCAAAGTGACTAGGTCCACCATTTAGTTAAAGTAATACAGCTTGTACTAACTGTAAACTTGGAAAAGAAATTTTCCTAAAAGAAAATGAAAAGATAATCAGAAGGATATGAATCTCTGTAGTTGAATTTCAGAGATGGCCCTACATGGAGTAGATTGAATCAATAGGAGGAGAGAGCTGACATAGCTGAGACTTGATTACTAGGTCTCCCCTCACCCCACCTCCGCCAGCACTTGCATCCCCAAACCAAAAATCCATGTCCATGATCCTAGAGCCACCATTGACCACTGTTGCAGACAGGTGGTTTAGCGATGGAAAGATGAGCATATGATGTGCATGTCTGAGTGTGTGCATGGAAGGCATTTGGTATTGTTGCACCAGTAACAACAATACAGTAAAAGGTAGTATCTTCCAGTGCGAAGAATTAAGAGCTAAGGCAAAATTTTCCACTTTAGTTCTTTTGATTTATTTAAGCTCAAGAAATAACTTGGTAATATTCTTTTGAACACCTTAAAATGTGATGAAATCCATTGGGTGAGAAAGCTCGATTAGACACGCTTTCAGTTTTCCGCAGTTATAGAGCTGCTCATAAAGTGCCAAGTATTTTATGAGTATAATATTTGATCCAAATGCCTATTGACTTGAAATTTTGGTCTTATGCAAGGTTTTTAAAATGAGATTAATAATTTCGTTCACTTCAAAGGGTGCAGATGGGTTCAACAAAAAACCAATAAAAGAGAAGGAAGAAAGACAAGAAAGTGGGTGCAAGATGCATGTAATATAACACGAGCAATAATTTTATTTCTTATATGATTGATGGAGGATACAATGTAATATTTGGCTGAGATTTTGACTGTTGGTTGGGGTGATACAAAAGATCCACTCAGAGAATTCTGCAATGCTCACATATTGTTAGTGAAACATTATAAAAATAATTTACCAAGATGGTATTATCAAAGGATACATTGCGATAAGTATAGCTTGATTTTGCCACATGTAGCATTATCTGCTTTCTTACAGATACCGATTACCATCCTCTATTTGACAGGTTTTAATAATATATTTGCATTTCCGTTATGTTTTTCTAACATTGCTTCAAAATTGGATGAGCCATGTATGTCTAAATATTCTATTATTATCATAGTTGATGTTATCACTGTCTTTTTTCTGTAGGATGAGAAGTACTGGCCTCTTATGCCTCCATTGCCTTCTTATGGATATGGGAGAGAGCATGCTGGACCACGATATGGAAGTTTAATCCATGGCCAACATCTCAAAGATGTTGTAATTACAGGTCAGCATTTTATTCTGGGTTTGTATGCTTCGTTCTTGTGGATGAATAGAAGAGATTGAGGGGTGGGTGTTTGTGGTGTTCCTCATGCAGAATTGAAAAAAACGTGGTGCTTTGTTTCATCTTCATTGAATATCTTTGGTTGTTAGAGGATATTATTGCTTGTATAGAGGAAGAGCACCTATAATGCATGGACACTCTGAAAATATGCTCCTTGTAGTGTCAAACACGCTGGAGCATAGCCACGAGCAGGACATGTGTAGGACATAAAGGTTGGATTTTCCAAAAAAATATTAGAAAAAAAGGGAAAAGAAAATTTCAGGCGTGTCAAATAGACGTGTCCGACATATTTAGGACACAACAGGTAGTTTTTGAAAATTTAAAAGGTATTGGGTCAAAAAACTATTAAAGATTTAGCGTAAAACTTAGGACTTGTGTTGTGTTCTCACTCTCTCCCTCTTCCTCCAACAATTTTACTAATTGTCTACCACTTTTTCTCACTTTTGCAAAATATTGATTCTTTAAAATCATGATTAATATTGGTACCAACAACCTCCGAATTTAATATATTTCATAAGCTATTTTAGTATGCTTCCATTTTCAACATATATATGTTTAACTTAATAAATGTAGATTTTAAGATGTTTGCATGCAATGTGTATGGGTAATGGCCTGGTACCTGTAATGCCATCTCCTAAATGTTTTAGGAATTGCCACATTGCATGTTCATAGTGTGTTGTATCTGTCACCATGACTGTAACTGTGCATCATAGGTGGCTGTGAAGATGTTGTCCTTAGCTTGGTTCAGTTTAAAGAATTATATCCTTGGTTCATTTAAGTCCCGTCGCAGGTCTGTACAAATATGCTACAGCAATTACTTACTCCCAAGTATAACAATAGGTACATCCCGTTGCCAATGTGGGCTGCCATCCAACACGTAATTTGTTAGAGTTCAAAACGTTTTAATACAGCAGGGAAACAAGGGACCATTAAGCTAATAATAAAGGGGGGAAGAAACTAATTCTACATCCCCTCATTGTCATAAGATAGCTCTTGCTGTGTAATTAAAACAACGTAATTACTATGTGCCTTTCTGATTTGGGTATGAAGTATTGATGAACATTTAATAGCTAAAAGACAAAATTCACAGCCTCTGAATAGGTTAGAGAATCTATCCCTGTGAAAATAAATGCTAATTTGACTTGTAGACTTTATGTTAAACAATGATTGTTCAGTTTTTAATGTTTCTGGTTCAATTTTTAAGTTGTTGAAAGCTGTTGAGCTCAAATGCATGTTTACATGCACGTATAATACATACGGCACCCTCATGTCCTTTCTAAAGAAGTGTTTTGCATGTTCTATGCCTGTGTCTTTTGTCGTCTGTACTTCTCCCTGCCATGCGTGCAATATGGCTCAGCTTACTTTACCCTGGAGAAATGCCCATGTTTTTTGAGCAGAGATAGCCTCTCGCAGTCTTAGGTACTTTTGTTTTGTACCATAGGTAAATCCATAATTAAAAACTGATTTGTGGTTATAAGTAAGAATCTTTTGGTATTGTTCACTTTTTTTGAGCTATTTACGGCTTATGTAAGACTATTGTGTGGCTAATATTCGTTTAATTTGTAATTATACACTTTTATCTGAATACCTGTATGCCATTCCTGATGACAGGGCATAATGGCACCATTAATGGCCAGGGTCAAACATGGTGGAAGAAGTATCGACAGAAGCTTCTTAACCACACGAGAGGACCACTTGTGCAGATTATGTGGTCTAGAGACATTTTGATATCTAACATAACATTACGCGATTCTCCTTTTTGGACCCTTCATCCATATGACTGCAAGAATGTGACAATAAAGAATATGACTATCCTTGCACCTGTCTTTCATGCTCCAAATACTGATGGCATAGATCCGGGTAAGTTTCTTCTTTTGTTTTGTCTTGTATAGGTATATGGGGTAATTGGATGGGCAATATTGCAGTTGCCATACTTGTTATACAATGTTGTAACATTTGTTGAAGTGCAGTTGATTGGGATAGGGGACCCCCTTTCCCCTTACCTCTTTGTCCTATGCATAGAGAGATTGGGGAACCTCACTGAAGATTCTGTTGAGAATGGTAGCTGGATACCTGTGAGCACTTGTAGGAGGGGCCCTAGACTCTGATTTGTTTTTCACGGATGACCTCATCCTTATGGCCAAAGCTTCCCTGGATAATGCTAGGACTTTTATGAACATTTTAGACTCCTTTTGTGCTAGCTTAGGAATTAAAGTCAACACTCATAAGTCTAAGGTATTCTTTTCTGAAAGGGTTAGGAATAGGTTGAAGAGAAGAGTCTCCAATAGCCTTGAAATGGGGTGTACGGGCAACTTAGAGAAATACCTTGGAGTCTCAATACAGCATGAAAGAGTCACTTCTGGTACCCATAGGGATACTATTGATAAGTTCAGGAATAGATTATCCTCATGGAAAGCTAGGATTTTAAATCTTGCTGGGAGTGCCACTTTGATCCAAGCAGTGACCTCGGCTATCCCTACCTATGTCTTACAGACAGTTGGCTCCCTTCCTTGGTGTGCAAACAATTGGACAAATTGAATAGGTCTTTTCTGTGGGACACAGAAGGTAGACATAGGAAACTACTTCTTGTCAATTGGGACACAGTTACTAGAAGTAGAAAGTCTGGGGGCCTTGGTATTAGAGAGACTCGTAAGGCGAATATTTCTTTGTTTGGCCAAGATTGGTTGGAAACTTAGGAATTAATTTGGGGGAGTTCTTTCACGCAGAAATAACTGAAGGGAGATATTCTTGAGTATGACACTAGGGGTGGCGACTCTTAACAGTGGAAGGGAATTGTTAGAAGCACCAAACTTGTCGCTCCAAATATTAGGTGGAGGATATGTGGGGGGATAAGATGTCCTTTTTAGCTTGATCGTTGGTTGGGGAGTGACTACCTGTGTGGCCTCCTTGAGGTGGATATTGAGGGAGAGGGGATTATGTTGTGGGTTTCTGATGTCACTGATTCCACGGGAAATTGGAATCTGGATAGCATTAACATAATCATACCTGAGTATATTAGATATAGAATTCAAAGTTGTCCTGTGCTTTCATATAGGAGCTTAGAGGACCGTAGGATTTGTGGTGCTAGCCCTAATGGCATTTTCTCCTGTAACTCTGCCTATAAGTTCCTCCTGGACAATGAAACTACTATGCAGGTTAACCACAAGGAATGGGGTTGGATTTGGAATCTCAAATATCCTAAAAAAATAAGCTCTTCATTTGGCTTATTAACCATGATAGCCTGGTCCAAATTCCATGAGATTCTCGCGGAGGCTCTCTGAAACAGACCTTAGCCCAAAATTTGACCTCCAGATGGAGACCATTTTTCATGCTTTTAGAGATTGTCCATCCTCTAGACATATATGGGGATTCTCAATTGCACCTACACAGTTACTTACCTTCCTGCACATGACCCAAATGAGTGGATTCAGGGAAACCTTAACCAAAACTTCAATGACATCCTATTGCATGATCTAGAGCGGCCAATTGTGTTTCTTGCTACACTATTCAGTCTGGAAAGCTATAAACAAGGCTGTATTTCAAAATCATGGACACAAAGTGAGGGAGGCATTTTCTGCTCTGAAAGGTTTATCCTTGGACCTGATTAGTGCTTTTCTTAAAATTCTCGTGAAGGAGGTCTGCCATTGAGATGGAATAGGCCTGAGAGGGGTTGGCATAAACTGAACATGGATGGAAGCGCCTTTACTCAATAGGGGAGTGCAGCAGTGGAGCGGCTCCATAGAATTATAACTGAAGCCGAACTTTCAGCAGTGAGGAAAGTACTATGCATTGCATGCGAGAGACATGTTGAAAGGATAGAAGTGGAGGTGGACTAGATGGCGGTGGCACAACTGATCCAAAAGGGAAATATAAGGGACCATCTCTAGGCTGCATTATTGAGGACTGCAGAAGGTTACTACAGAAGCCATGGGTGAGCAAGCTGAGACAAATAAGAGAGGATGTAAAAAGTGTGCTGCTGAGCTGGCTAGGGGAGGGCACAGGCTTCAGGAGCTGGAGATCATATGGGAAATTATCCCTGAAAATATGCAGTTTTTGCTAGATGAAGATTACAGTTAATGTTTGAATGTCTTTTCTACCAAAAAAAACATAATAATAATAAGTTGATTGGACTAAATGATAGTTGGCGCATTAGTAATGTTTCCAATCAACTTTACTAGAAGATTGTTGACATCATTTGTTTTACCTCTTCATCTGGAATTTTTTGTTAGAATTTCATACATCCTGCTGAAGGGGATCGAATAATTGAAGCGAAACCTTAATTAATGGAAGTGAAGGCACCTTCTGACTTGTTTTGTTCATGTTATTCCAAATATTGAGATTCACATTGCTTTTCTGTACTTCATATCTGATAATCCATTTCTTGGGTTATCTTAACGGAGCTAATTAAAAATTGAAATAAACAGATTCATGTGAAGACATGGTGATTGAGGACTGCTACATAAGCGTCGGAGATGACGGTGTTGCAATAAAGAGTGGTTGGGATCAATATGGGACTGCTTATGGACGGCCGTCAATGAATATACTCATTAGAAACCTTGTTGTTCGCTCCAATGTCAGGTGAGATATTCTGTACTTCTATTCCATATTTTTCTATGAAGATTGGAAGGACAATCTGCCAGTTGCTTCTCAACATACAGAATTATACATTGCTTGAAATTTAGATGAATATCCATCAAGAAACATGGCCCACTTTCTTAATGTAACATTAGTACTTGTATGTTTTATGAATATAAGATTAGTACTTCATGGGCTTCATGCGTAGAACTTTTTATTGTGCATATGCGTTCCGATAGTAATTGAAATGAATTTTCCTGAATGACAGTGCGGGCATATCAATAGGCAGTGAGATGTCTGGTGGTGTATCAAATGTCACCGTAGAGAACATTCATGTATGGAATTCAAGGCGTGCTGTTCGCATCAAGACAGCTCCAGGTAGAGGAGGATATGTTCGAGATATAAAATATAGAAATCTGACATTTGATAATGTTCGCGTGGGGATTGTCATCAAGACAGATTACAATGAGCATCCAGATGGGGGGTTTGACCCCAAGGCTTTTCCCATACTAAAGGACATAAGTTACACCTCAATACATGGCGAAGGAGTTCGTGTGCCAGTCCGTATTCAAGGGAGTGCAGAGATCCCTGTAATGAATGTCACTTTCCAGGATATGTCGGTCGGAATAACCAACAAAAAGAAGCACATATTCCAGTGTGCTTTTGTTCAAGGTCGTGTTATAGGGACCATTTTTCCCGCTCCCTGTGACAACCTTGATCTGTATGATGAGCAAGGGAACTTGATCGGACGATCTTCCTCCAAAATAGCTCAGATATAGATTATGATATTTGAATTGATTGCACCATTTGTTTCCTCCACACCAGTTTTCCCAGTGGTCGTTTCCTTGTGTGTCCACAACAGTTCCAAAGAACAGGGACAATATGCGAGGATCAGTCAAACAAATTTGCTTGCTAGGCTGTTACTTCTGTAATCTTTTTTAAACCCTTTTTTGTTGCTGTGATATTAACTCTATCCCAGTCCTGTATATACACAAATTTTAAGTTAATATATTTCCCGATTATACAGGTATAATATACACTGTATTAGCTGCAGTCTTTGTTCTAATGCAAGCATTATTATGAACTTTTTGCCATTTTCGCTTATTACCCCCTAACCACTTCCTATAAACTTAAGGGTTGCTTTGGAGTTCAATTCTAGTGCGGCAGCCTCTCGTCAATTTTTCCCGCAAATGATAATCAGACCTACGGATGTACAATAAAACTGTGAAATCACTACAATTGATTTTAATTCAATGCAATTTATGGGTTAGCGATATGATGGGTTGATTTATAGTTTAAGAAAAAATACGTAAAATTATGATCGAACATGATTTAAGTATTTGTAGACCGCATCGATCACAACGTACAACTTATGTATTATATTACATACATTAAGTTATCATATAAATACTAAAATTATGTTAAATAAAAATACAAACTTATTTTTTTGTATAGTCTATATTATGCCGTCATATGTTCATTTTAGTTTTTAAGTGTTATATATTGCCAACGGTACTGTGTTAGTTATTATTTTGATATACAATTTGATAATTGTGATCAATTATTATTCTAATTTATATTTAAAACTTATAGATTTCAATGCCATTAAAATTAGGTATATAAAAAGAATAACGTCATTTTGGAAGTGAAATACTTAAACTAAGCATATAATTATTTATAAACTTAAGTTATGCGAAGGAAAATTTATTCTTTTTTTTTAATTGTTAACTATTAAATTTTATCAGTATTCATACTATAAATTTATTGTACTAGTTTATATTATTGAATGCCTATAGCGTCTTTAACATGTAAAGTCTGAAAAAAACTAGCTCTAGACATGTGAAGGTAAATCAAATTTTTTTGCAATATCATAAATGTAAGATTATGCATATCTGGAATATGAAATTATTTTATAAAATATTGTTATGTATAATTTAGTTAGATCACATATTTATGAGCAAATTCAAACATATGAGAGCGAAGTAAATATGAATAAAATTAAGTAAAATCAGAAATATATAATAGTATAATTGATACTAAAATTTAATGCCTACTAGTAATCTCTACTTAATACATATTTTAAGCATATAGGTCTTATATTTTACTTTGGTACATTAATAATAAATGAGATAGAGAGTATTAGTGTGTTACTCACCTAAAGTCATTTTATAAAATAACTGACGATTAAATTTAGCAGTTGAGAACTAAAAACTCAATTGTGAAAAAAAATTCCAAATAGTGCTCCAACTCAGCCAACCCAAGTGAGCAGCAAAGTCCCCCCTTTTTTTTATACCAAGTTATTTAAGGTCTGCAATCTAACTAAATTTTGAAGTAAATGCCCACTTCCAATAACACCTATCGAATAAATTCGATCGTGTGAATGCCCACTTTTAATAACACTTATTGGATAAATTTTCGTGGTGTTCACAGTGTACACAATCCTGGATGTATAATTCGGTATGTAACTCCTGCATGTAGCAGCAATACACTTGATTTCAAGTCTCAAATAGTTTTTTAAAATCTGTAGGGGGAATCGAACTTCCGACCTTCACGTTGATACTTAAGTGTTATTCAATGCGCCACTCACCGTGAGGGCTACAAAGTACAATTTTGATTATGAGTAGATTGATATTGAGCAAGATAAACTCAAAAATTGCAAGTATGCGATTGATTAAAAAAACATTAACAAAAGTTGTACAACTCGCACGACGAACAACCCTAATCAGACCTTTATTTCCTATGAATTTTAGGTTCCTTTTGTCGAAACATTTTTATTTTTCCACAATAAATCATGTTTGGTTTGGGATATTTTCAAGAAATATTTTTTGAAAGTAATTTCAAAAAACAACCATATTTTCAAACTCTACACTTTAATTTTCACCCAATTTTTAAAGCAAATTTTAAGAAAACACTCTTTATTTTCATTTTCACACATTACTCAATGGAATCTTCTCAAATTATTTTAAAAGATACGACCCCAAAACAGCAATGTAAGTGAATCCAAACATAACCTTAGTTTTGTGTTGAAACAGGGCTAACGTTTTCCCTGTGCTTAAAAGTAGGCACACGACAAAAGCTTGTAGTTCCAGTGTTTCAGAAATGCTCCTTACTTTTCTCGACTTGGTTAAAGTGTATGGATGGTACTTTTTTCACATAGGAATTTACTAGTATATTGATCATGTTTTATTAATATGATTTCGAATAAATATTTCGTCTCGTTTTTCAAATGACCCTGAGTGATTTTTTAATCACAAATTTTAAGGATTCGCAAATACTTTGTACTCAATTGTCAATTCTGTGTACCTATATATTTTTCCAATCATATTTCTTTTTTATGATTATTTTCAAATTCCAATGAATCGAAGTAGTATTTTTATTTTTATGGTAAATTGCAAATCTCCAACCCTACTTATGACAAAAAAACTAGTGCGTAACAAGATAATAGGAGAAAATCCCCTCTATTAAAATTGAAGTTAGCGAAGAATAACGTCATCTATTTCTCGATATGTAAACTTGTTTCATCGGACAACCCTTTCCCAATTTGTTTACAACTTTGAAACTGCCTAGGATTTTTCTTCAAGCATAATAAGCTTATGGGATATGTTAACAACCTAGCTTCTTATCTGATGTTAGTTTAAGTGGATATCTCATCTCATTTTCCACCTATTGTCCCCTTTTTTACAATTCTTGCACGGTTTTCTCATTTGTATACTTTTTCAGTTCCACAAAAATTTCTATTTTCTTATCAAAAACATAGAACCAAGAAGTGAGTAATATGCCATCACTTTTTTTTCAACAAAATAATTGTCAATTTTAATTGCTTTTTTTTTTTTAATAGAATACTATTATGATAAAAAATCAATGTATATGAGTTCAAGTGGCAAGATAAAAAATTATTGTACTCAATACATTATTTGAATATTATTCCTTAATATTTTATGATTAATATTATTTCTTTCTTACAGTGAGTTCAAGTGGAAAAGCAAGTAGCAAGTCATAGTCTTAAAAAATTAACGGAAAAAGACAATTGAAACAAGATTCAGGACAATGTTCGAGAAAGGAAATCCATAAGTCGTGATCCATGCATGAATATTGCAAACATCTCACATTCTGAGTCCGCTGCAGCTAAGCAATCTACACGGTATGAAAGTATTTATTAATTATTTTGTTCTTCACAAAATAATACTAGAATAAAATACTAGTACAATAAAATACTTCTCACGTATTTTGTTGTTTAACAGAGTTCGCCCGTTCGTTGCATAAGTTTGGTCCAGGTTTATTTGTACTTGAAGGAAAGTTCTGGATTTTCTTGGGAAGCTGTAATGAAGAAAATGTTGTAAAAGATTAATGGGGTTCATACTCATGACTTGGTCTCATGATCAGAAGAGTCATTGAAGCTATTTGTTAATGAATTGGGCATTCACTTGGATGGATCGCAGCATAGATCTATAATTCCAAACTAATATAATTAGTATAATTTTTCCGTGTATTATTTATTCCGCTACAAATTAGATATAACGAAGTAATGGGATATTTACAAAGAGGTATTTTTATATCGAATGATAATGATGCCACGTTAGTGTGTGATCTGTAATGTGTTGAATTTGCATAATCAACATTATTTAACATTGAAAACACGATATAGATAAATATTTTTTTAAAAAAAATAAATATTTTATTATAGATTTGTATCCAAAATGACGTGGGATATTGATCTTTTTATTCTTTAATCTAGAAAAAGAAAATTAAATACATAAGACTATGTTGTTTTGAATTTGAAGGAAGAACATAAGATTATTCAATAAGAAGAAATTCCTAGTGAATGCATGCTGGAGAATTTGGACTCGTGAGAGTTGTGATAAATCTCTATAAATATTCTCCCAACCACCCAAAGCTTGACTCATTCAATATTTTTTGGTAAAATGTCCCTTTTTAATGAGCTTCCTAGGTAATTTCGTCATCTTTATTAAACTATAATATATATATATATATATGAAGTAGTACACTGGTAGAATATATAAAGGAAATTCTGACGGTAACTCCACATTGTGAATGTCGGTTGGCAACGTAAATGAAATTTAAGCCAGCAATAGCAGTTCTGAATATTTATGTAACTTGAAAGCCAACTACTAAGTTATTAAAATTAGTTGGCATTAAACGACGTTGTTATGATACACTGAGTTAATAATAACACCAACCAATGAATTGTATATTTGGACCACAAAAAACTAGAATAGTTGAAACTAGAATTAATGAATATCATCACATGTTGACAAAAGAAGCTTCGTGGAGGCTAAAAAGCAACTTCATTAAATTACTTCTCTAATATTCATTACAATTTGATAATTTATTTTTTTATTTTATTTTGTAAATACACGTCAAATTTATATATGATTTACGTGGAATGAATAATTAAAAAAATATTTTATATATTTTATATATTTTGTAATGTAAAATATGAGATTAAATACTAAATTAAAGTATCTCACTTGAATATTAAGGCTTCGTTTGATTTTATTTTTAAACTCTGTTTTTGCAATTTTCTATTATTTAAAATACCAAAAATATGTATGATTTATCTTTTTTTTTTTAAATACTACTTTCTTTTTCATTTTCATATCTATAACCATTAATTTTAAACTAAACATTTGTCTTGTCAAAATAGAACTCAAATTATCAATATTTGATATGATGTTTCACTAGTTTTGAAAATGCTTAAAACTTACTAACTAATCATAGTTTCTCTTTTATAGTGCGACTCATGATTAATTAGGTAATAATTTCTCAATCCAACATCATTTAATTGTAGAGGCTGGATATAAAGAAAATAATGGGTCTCATTAATTATTATTCTTATACTAAAGTATCATTTTTAATCCAATAAAATCAATATATCTACACTATATTCATACATATTTTATTTTACACAAAAACCCTATATTCAATACAAAAAAAAAAACTTAAAATTTCTGAAAATGAAAAATAATAATGAAAATGTAAACAAGGCCTAACTTTCTGTAATTCTTCTCCCCAAATAGCATCATGCATATATATATATATATATATTCAAGAATCTTGAGAAAAGTAATTCATAAAAACAATCATATTTTGTCTTTTAAGCTAAATACGAGAATATTATTTATAAAACAATAAATTTATTTACAGAGAGAGATGAGACATACGAGGATACTTAGGTAAGCTAAGACTTCATCTCGAATTAAACTTATGCAAAACATGAGATAATATATATATATATATATAAAGAAATATTCCAGCGTCGTACTAAAAACCGGTAAGATATTTAAAAATGAATTAATGAAGCGGGAGTGGTGTTTGAAAGAGCAGATTGAACTGCAGAGCATGTGAATTGACAACCTCACGCGGAAACGAAACACGTGTTAACTTATGTTTGGCTGTGAGCCTGCGACAACGTACAATTGCCGTTTGCTTTTCTCTTCTTTCTTTTTGAGGGAAGGAAAACGAGATACATGCGTTTGGCCCTACTCCAAGTCCTCACTCCTATTCGCCCGTCAACTTTATTATTGTTATTTTTGTTTATTTTTCATAGAAATCTTGGATGGCTGCTGTTGCCAGTCTAAAATACTTATCAACAACAAGTTATTAATTTAATAATTTTTAATATTATTTATTTTAAATTTAAATTTTATTTATCCTCTTTTGATATGAGTTGGTAGTGAATATTTATCTCTTTTAATAAAATATTCAATACCCCATTAAGTTAAAAAAAATTATATTGTCAAATAAAAATACTCTTATATTAAATAAAAGTGTTAAATCACTTTGACTTCTAAAATATCTTGTATGGCACAATCAGGGATCACGGTTTGAATTTGGGTTGGATTTACCCAAAACTAAAATCCATCCTGTTAAGATTTTTAAAAATTCAAATTCACACTTATCTTATATTTAGACCTAGTAATAAACTCAATAAACTCATTTTATAAATTGAAAATTATTAAAATTATACTTTTTTAAAATAATACTATTAAAATTTTTAAAAATTATATTTTTCTAAATAAATATCATATACATATATATAATATTTTTTTTAAAAAAAATAAATAGGATTGGTCAGGTTTAAAAATAAAAAATACAAATTTGGACCTAAATTCATTTATATTTTTGAAACTTGGTCCAATAGATGAATTCAAGTTTTGACCCTTTCCATTATTATCCCTATACAAATAGCCCCTCTACAACCACATATCATAAATTTGACTTCAAATTTTATTCCTTACTAATTTATCAAATAATTAGCCTTTCAACTAAATTTAAATTAGAAGAAGGATAAATGACACTTTATTCCCAAAATTTATCATTTTGGTATATTATTTCAGAAAAATAAATTTTAAATATTTTACTCTCTTAAACTTAATCATTTTGATATTTTACCACACAAAAGTAAATTTTAAGTAATCAGTCCCTCTAATTTATATTTATTATAGGACTTTGCTCCCAATGTTATTTTCAAATTATAATTTCACTGCAATGCTCTTCGTCAACTGCCAGAGTGCATTTTTTTTTTTCATACTCAAGAAAAATGCATTACAATATTTTTCTATTATTGCAAATGATAAAAACTGATAATACTTTAACTGTAAATAATGGTGATATTTTTGTCAATAGCAATGCAGTGAATATTATTTACAGTAAGAGTACAATAATTTATCGTATCTTCGTCATTGATAATAATGACAAAAAATTACGATGCATTTTCTTTTTTCACATTTGCATGGAAAGATAGAAAAAATATACGAGAATGGCTTAAGAAGAACATTTTGATCTGAAATTGACATTGAGGGAGGGGGTAAAGTGCTATTTTAAATATAAATTGAGGGGGGCTAAGTGTTTTAAAATATATTTTGGTGGAGTAAAGTATCAAAATAATTAAGTTTGACGGAGTAAAGTATTTAAAATTTACTTTTGAGAGTAATGTGTAAAAATTATCAAATTTAGGAGGTGAAATATCATTTATTCATAAAAAAATGGGAAATCATGATTGCAATACTCTAGAGAAACAACACATTAAATTTAAAAGAATTCCATGTATATTTATATGACTACCATCTTTATAAATATGTATATATATATGTATTAACAACATTCAAGTGAGAAGAAAAAAAAATCTATGAGATGCTTCTAAAGGAATATATATAAAATTGTAGTTTTATAAATCTATGTGAGATAATTTTGAGTGAATATGTATGGTTTATATTATTGTAATCATATTTCACCATTTATTTATTTTTATTGTTAATTGAAGATTAATTTATTTACTAAAATTAGTGTTAAATAAAATTAGGGATCAAAATAGTTTACTTTTAATTTTAGAGGGGGCAAAATATTATGCAGTTTATAATGAACGATGCAAAGTGAAATTATTATTTTTTTACACATTTATGGATATTTTTATTTTTAATAATAATTGTTTTAATTAATAGATATTTAAAAAAAATTATTAATAGAAGGAGTAATTCATACCAACTTATGGTGTAAGAGGGTAAAGTAAAACGTAATCCTTTTTTTATTTCGGAATATGGGATAAGGGCCAAAGGGCTACGGGAGGTATCTTTTTGCTTGTTTGCTTGTTTGCTTGTTTTTGCACATGGTACTGATTTGGTTGGCTCTAGGATTTTCAGAAGAAAAATCAAAAAGAAAAAAATGAAAAAAAAGTCCAATTTCACTACTTTTGTCTTTCTGATATAATTGACCATCCAAAAAAGAAAAGAAAAAAGAAATATATAAACCAATAAAGAACTCAATATATTATATTAAGACAAATATTTTCAAGTGTTCTTTCCAATAGGGAGAACATTTTACTTGGGTATGTTTGATTTTATTTTTGTATTTTGGAATAATATATTAAAAATATTTGTCTTACTAAGAAAAAATATCGCAAAATATGATATATGTTTAATTTTATTTTAGAAAATAAATTAAGAATGAATAGAGGTGAGAAAAATGATACCAAACATAGTCTTAGTATTTGTTTTAGTTAATATTCAAGATTTAAACAAACATTACATATATGGATCTGAATTTCATTGAAGAACGGAAGAGCAAAAATAAAAATAAAAAAATCAAAGAATAAAGTACAAAATACTATCACATAAAATAAGTAAAATTTATTTATTTTTAATATTTTTCTCTCTAAAATCAAAGAATCAAACACATGATTAATGTGTTAGGTTTAGGGAAGGAATCAAACAAGGTATTGAATGCGATGATGCCATGCATCCCATTCTTTAAAGAATTTTAAGCAATGTGATTAATTTAATAATGAAAGGAATCAAGTAGGTGCATAGGGGAAAAACCACAAAGAAATTGCTCATTGTAATTAGTGGACTAAGGTCTCATCTATTTTATAGATACAATAAATAATTCAGCTTTGACTTGAGATTATTTAATTTAAGGGGGCAACTGGCAAGTAGATTTCCACTACTTAATGTTTTTGGTTGAAGCAGCCTTTGAGAAACTTAATTAATTTAACCAATAATTTTTTTTTTCATAGAAACTCTTGTTAATATCTTCAAATAGAGATATAAAAAAATAGATGAGATAGTTAAAATTCGCATCCGTAATTAACTCATTTCATTCATGGCGAGTCCAAATCCAATTACACAGATTTTGGGTGGGTACGGTTTTAATTCTACAATCCCACCCCAAACTCATCATGTATTATTATTATTTAATATATATTTATATTTTGTATTTACTAACTAATTTTATGTTATTGATTTTTGAATTGAGTGACTATACACATTACACTATTATTAGGTCGATTCTAAAATCATTTTCAAACTTTCGCTTCAATTCAAAAATATTGTAATTGACTTATTTACAATCCAATACAAATATGCATTATCAATAAACTATATTAAAATTGAAGAAACTAAATGTGCCATATTATGTAAAATATTCCAAAAATAGTTAAATACATAATTTAATTATATTAATCTCTTTTAAATTAATAATATTATCACCTTAGTAATTAAGAAAAGAATAAAAAAAATATATTTTATCACTGTACAGTTCAAGAATGTCAAAATATTATATAAGCATATAAAAAGAAAAGTAACTATATAACTCTAAAAAGACATAAATTTTATTCTTAAAGGATTGGACCGTTAATTTTTAGGTTTGGGACGAGTCCTCAATTGAGGCAGGACGGGATGGATATTGATTCTAATTTTTCATGACAAAGTGAATCTTAATTTAACCAAACCTGCCACTAACACTCCATCTACCATCCCTATGTAAAAATTAATTTGTTTGGGGTGGAGGGACCAAATTTGCCTTTGAAAGTGACACAAAAAGTAATATAAACAAGTATAGTAATGTGTAATATTTTGACTAATTTGGTAAACATACTTTCCATATTCAATAAAAAAAATATAAAAATGAGGTTATTACGTACTTATTTCATAGTCTCTGTTAAAATGAGTATCAAGTCTAGAAGACTATTATTGTGATAGTATTTTAATGTGACATGCAATGTGCATTTGCTGAAAATAAAATTAAAAGGTGTATTGGATAAGAATAAAGTGAATTTATGCACGGTTTACACATTTATGAAAATTTAATTCGTGACTTAAATTAGAACAAGGATACCAATTGGAGAGTTGGTTTGAAGCGCACATAACATAATGAACAATATCAAGGAAAAAGGTAAATTATTGCTTTTACTTTACTACGGTGAAAAGATCTTATTTAGTCGATAAAATTTAGTTTAAATGATAAAATTGAGATTTAAAAAAAAATTAAGATTTGGAGTTTTAATTGCATCAATGAGCATTTATCTACTTTTATACCAATTGGTGGTTGATTAGTTGATATTTGTAATTTATTAATTAATAATTGAGGAGTCATTATTAATAAATGTATAATGTAATAATATATTTAATCGCTCCACTAAAAAATATAAGCATGTTTAATCATGCAAGGGTTCTTTTGATTTCATGAATCACATCATTTTGTTTTTAATTTAGTATTTAGAGTTTCTTCAATTATGAAATCAATTCGCTTTTTTTTTTTTTAATGATGTAAAAACAGAATCAATGGTCATCAATTTGAGTAAAATAAATACACGACATAAAATGGAGGGTTTTATAAAAAGCTTTATTTTGCTAATCTAGTCCCAAATTCAAACATAAGGAATCGTAGAGATTAAGAGAAAACTAATATTTTAATTTCTTAATAATAATAAAAATCAAAACTCTATATTTAGGAAATTGTAATAAATTCATTTCTTAATGATCACTTGAAATGATTGGTCTGGAAAAAAGAAAACTCCTAGCGCACATCCGAAATCAATGGACAGTTGGGGAATTAAACAAATTAACTAATTTGTAGTTGAAACTTGAAGAATAAATGTCGAATATTTCGAGGCATAATAATTAATCTCTTGAAAAAACTGTAGCAAAATCCTAGTTATCAATGCTATAATTACTATCCTGAAAAAATTAGCACTTTTATAATTGATGATTAATTATTCAACTTTTTTAAAGAAGGACATTTTCGTTATGCTTATATATGATTGGAGGGGTTTTGTCGATTATTTTTTAGTACTTATAAATAACTATCTTCATTCATATATATTGACATGTTTCATTTATTATGTTAATTTATAATTTCAGTTTTTTCTTGATATTCTCTTGTTTACCTAATTAAATATTTCAAAAGAGTTGGCCCCATCCAAAATATTTATAAACCAAAACAAGTACCCAGGAAAGCATACAATTAAAAATATATATATAGTAATAGATGGTGTATATTAATATTATTATTAATTTTTTAATATTATATTTAAAATATGTATAGTTTAGAAAATTTTAGTTGAATTATCTTTAGAAAATATATTTTTTATAATTTTAAAATTATAAAATAAGTATAACAAATTTAATTTACTGATTCAAATATGAGCTCGGAGCATGTCTAAACTCGGATCCATAGCGGGATTAAGTTTAGATTCTTACAAATTTTATGGCCGAGTAGACATACTCAACTTTAAATCCGCTCATTGTCATCTTTAAATATATATTTATTCTTAAAAATAAAAATTAATTTTAAAATTGAAATCAAATTTAAGGTTAATTCTTAATAGAAATTTGATATAAAATGGCGGGAGATATTCACATCGCATTTATGATTGAATCAAAGGTTGAATACTTCATTATTTAGATATATCATGTCGCCAAAATTAAATCAGTGTTGATTATCTTTTGAGCCGACCTATTTTTGGATCATTTCAGCTGAGCCTACTTTAGGTGCAAGTATAAGAAAAGGAGGGTTTAAGTGTTAACGGGAGGAGAGGGGCAAACGGCGTAAATATGGGTGAAAAAAGGACAGTTTCCCAGTTGCAAAGCAACACGCAACCTACACCGCTTTTCAGGACGCAAACAACACGTGTTTCAAATGGACAACCATCTTCTTCAACTTAAACAAACCACCACCCCCCAAGTCATA
The DNA here is from genome assembly GCA_019321725.1 of Paulownia fortunei. NCBI lineage: Eukaryota > Viridiplantae > Streptophyta > Magnoliopsida > Lamiales > Paulowniaceae > Paulownia > Paulownia fortunei. Next base: position 2,111,529 of record CM033105.1, on the reverse strand, counting down.
AAAGTCGTTTGGCGTAGCAGCTACTTCCTGAGGTCTTGCTATTTTTATAACACCACATATTCCTCGTGCTTTTTCTCTGTCTCTATCTCTCTCTTTCTTTCTCAACTTGTAACCCCACATAATTATATATAAACCACCATCGGTTGCCCCCCAATTTCATTTCATCTCCAATTGCAAATGCAAGTATACCTTACATCATAGACTCCTCTGTCCGTTGGTTCTTTGCTTTTTGTCGCCGCAGTGAAATGGGTTCCTCTGAAATTGTGGATTCCGGTAGGTTTTCCGGCGGGAGGTCTAATTCTCTCAGACATGTAGCCTTTTGAGTCAGTACTTGAAAGAGAAGGGCAGCTTTGGGGACCTTAGCCTTAGCTTGACTCACAACTTGGAACCCAAAGGTATCGTTTATTTCTTTCCTTTTAATTTTTCGCTTGCCTCAACTCTGAGTTGCTAGATTTCGGTTCTAACCCTGTTGGATTACTTTCCTTTTTAGCTTGCCTGATCTCTGAGCAGCTAGATTTCGTTTCTAATCCTGCTGGATGTTTTTTTTTTTTCTTTGTTTTTGGCTTTAATAGATATGAATCTGATTTTCTTTATTCATTTTTTAAACCTTTGAAGCAGGGGTTCCAACAGAGACAATGAATTTATTGCCAGCGATTGAGAAATCGGGTCAGAGTTCGGGTTCCAGAAACCTGAACATGCCACCGGCTATGTTCCCCCAGCAGGCCGCCGGTAGAGATGAAACCCATAAGAAATCCGATCTCCGGTAATTGACTCTTCTTCTCTCACTCCTCTATGAGAAACCCTAAAGGGCATTGTCTTCTTCAAATGAGTTCAATTCATTCATGCACGTGAAAATCACAGCACCTTTACTTTTATGATTTGGCTAATTTGGTGTATGTGGCAGTGTTACGAAACCCGAGGCGGAAACTGCTCAGATGACTATATTCTACGCCGGTCAGGTCATAGTTTTCAATGACTTTCCGGCGGATAAGGCCAAGGAAATCATGATGTTAGCTAGCAAGTCAAGCGCCGCGCAGAAACGCCCCAACGCCGCCTTCTCTCCACTCCATGCGGCCCAGAGCCCGGCGGAATCCACCACCAGCGTTCCCAACATTGTCCCCACTTTTGGCATACAGGAGCGTCCTCACCATTCTGCTCAGCAGCCTCTTGATTCTGGTAAGCCATACGTTAATCTCTCCATCACATAACTAGTAGCAGTATAATATTTGGTGAAATTAGATTTCTGTTAATAACAATTTCTTTTTTTATTTTTTTTTGCTTGCAGATTTACCTATCGCGAGGAAAAATTCATTAGCCCGGTTCCTGGAGAAGAGAAAAGATAGGTAGGAATTTCCCCAGTGAAAAAAAAAAATGCAATTACATAGAATCTTGATTAATTTACTATGGGAAAAAACAAAGAAAAAAAACCCAGTGGTTTTGTTAATTTCATAGATTGGTTTGGTTTGTAAATGATCTTGAGAATAATGATTTGTGGGCTGAAATTAATCCTGGTAATTCTGATATTGTTGCATAACAGGATCACAGCAAATGCGCCCTACCCAGCGAGCAAACCGGCGGCGGCGCCTAAGCCCGTCAAAACCGAGGAATGGCTGGGATTGGGTCCTCAGCTTCCCCTCCAAATTCAGCGCCATTAGTCATCATAATGATTGTCAGTAGAGTATATATATTTTGGTTTTGCCTTCATTAATTAGTAGTACCATATTCAGTGCTTACTATCTTGATTATTGACTTCGATTAGAGGGCATTTTGGCTTTAGTATTATTACCTTTACTCAGTTCACCCAACATATTAATCGACTAATTTTAGAGACATATATATCCATCTAATATATAGTTTCGGACAATTTTTTTTTTCTTTTTTAAATCTCATTTTGTGGGATGATGTATCTATATTTATTATATTTTGTAATAGTTAATACGTTGATCGATCTATATGTTTTTGTCTTTGATTCACATTGCTGTGAAGACTATTATTGTGAGTTCAATTTATGCAAGTGGGTCAATCATTGATATGTCCCCCTCTTGGACGTATTAGAATTTTAGTTCAATTTTGTACCGTTTAATGTTGAATCATTCTTTTTTTCATGTTTGAACAACGTTAACTTAGTAGAACTCCATGAGTTTTGTACCTATAAGTTATCCCAAAGGCCTAATGGTGCTTTAATTGAAATTTTTAATGTGTTTATTATGGATTATCTTTATTGGTTATTAACGACTTTAATATTACATATATGGTCTTATAGTAGAGTATATACGCATCGGACACATACATGACTGGATTGTACTTGGTATCATATTTTGATACTTATTTACGGTATCATGATTGCAATGTGGGGTGCATGATTGTTTATCTTAGGAGTAACCACCAATAAGCTATGGAAATTTTTTGCTAAATTTTCCCAAACGGACCAATCATTGTTTCTAAAATTTATTCTCCCACCAAAATATTTAAAAAAAAAAAAAAAAGAGGAACAAAAATATTCAGAAGAATTATTTGATATGTCCCAAGTGTGACCCGTGGTCCAGGATGGTTTCAACGTGATTCGGAATTTAGTAAAGTTGAAAGCTTTATTTCAAAGCTAACCACTTATGCGACCAAATTTCTTGAATTGCTTTTCACACCACTAGGATGACTTGTGGGTTTCCCAAAGGACCCAAATCATCCCTTCCCCCCTCCCCCCCCAAACCCCTTTGAATTTTCCTTTCCTTATTGATGAATAAGACATCCTCCATCATTGGGTGATGCTAACAAAGCACGCGGTTTTGAAAAACAAAAACGCGGAGATGGGCATCTTTTGAAAAAGCTAGTGTGGAAGAAAAGGCATGGCGTAAAGGGTTCACGAGATTCATAAGTTGTCAATCTCACATGGTCTATAGTTAATTGTTTAATGGGAGCAATGGTTATTTATCTTTATTATATATATATATGCAACGAAATTACACATGTTTTTACTAAAATCTTTCAGTACAAGAAAAATTTATGTTATCTATGTCATATTAAAATTAAAAAATTCATAGTAATATCTGAACATGCAAGTCACATAGTTCAAAGAGGGTTAGCTTGTGTTTATGTATGTACATGTACAGATGCACATACACATAAAAGAGACTCAAAAAGCAAAAGAAATAATCTTAGCTTGGCCTTGGCCTGTCTCAATATTTTTGAAAATATTCATAAAATTGATTGGTTCTTATAATACATACCTAATTTCTTCAAAAACACAGTTAAAAAAGATGCACGAGAACAAAACAAAAACCGAACATACGTCCTAAAAGAACAAGAACATATTCGTCGATGCTATGCACGGAGAATGAATGTGTATTTATTTTTGTTTTAAAAGTAGTTCATGTGATGTATTTTGGGAGAAGAACGTGCTGGAAAAGATAATTTCTATTGTAAATATTATATCATGTAATGTTTTTTACGGTATCACATCAATTTTTTATACTATTATATGTTGTATTATATTAATAAATTATTAAAAATATATATATTTATATTAAAGTAATGATTGAAAGATGTAAACATATGTATTAATATAATGATAAAGATATATATATATAAATATATAATAACTAAAATATGTAACATGTTCAAAATACTTTCGAGAAAGAGAAAATTTCCAAAAGGCTCTTACGATATTTGATTTTATTTTTCGAGAATGTAAACATTCCTAGAAAATGAAACCAAATATTGCTAGAGCCTTTCAAACTGATTTTCGGAAATCCAGCTGAAAATTGCATGTTCTATACTAAAATAAAAAAGAAAACGGCATATGGAGTTATTAATTAGCATAATATGGTATGAATTGGATGTGAAAATACTGAACATTTACACTGAATCCATATAAAAAAAAAAAAAAAATGTGGCAACTTTATGGTAAGAAAATTTTCTGCTCTCGCATCCTCACCGAAAATGGATTGTACCTTGTAGTATTAATTAAACCTTAGACTTGCTAATGTCACACTGTTCACGTCTTGGTCTTCTCCTACCTAATACTACTTTGGAAGTAGAATTGAAATTTAATTCAATGGAGACCACACAAACAAACCTATTCTATTTTATTGGCTTCACATGGAGTGCTTTGAGAAATCTTCTTATCTTTCTACCTAGTGGGTTCGGGTCACCTTCATTGACCGATTGTCCCTCAACTATATATAAGAAATACACACACACAATTATTTATATATACATATGACGCACCTCATGTCGGCATCACAATTGTTTTGTTAATTTACTCTTTGGACACTGTGATGTATGCAAAAGAAAATAACTGAAATAGCCATTTTATTCATGAAAATCAATAAAATGAGTTTGTGTCTCGTATTAAAAGAATAAGTAAAGTGAAAAGATTTATTATATATGTATATGTTTAAAATTTAGTAACTTAAACTTTTGGATTAAATTGGATTTTATACAAGCATGTTATGCTCAATGATAGTAGATGAACTCCTGGGTTTATTGGTCTTGTTCTCCACAAGTAAGAAGCGTGATATGCCCACTCCGAAACAATGGTATTATATCATACTTTAGTGATTATGTTATTGTATGGAAAAGATACAGAGAGTTTTGAGCATGTAAAAGTGTCACTTTTGTCTCATGGAAAAAAATTGCTCGAAAAAATAAATCATAATAGAAGGACATTTGGTGGTGGATTTTTGACAAATGGGTTAGGTTCAAAGCCCATAGAAAAGCCACGTAATGAAGTATTGTTCTCACAAAAATAAGGGTGGTGAAGATTGCAATGGTGAGAATGTGGTTGCTGCATATAATGAAGATATTTTTACAGTCTCTACTCATTTTATATGGGTATTTTTTATTGAGATAATTGAATTTTAAATTCTAAATGCTAAATGCATGTATATTCTATGAAAGATTATTTTGATTCAATTCAATTAAAAAGTACATATATTTTGTTTTTAGGTGATGGTTATACTTATAGAGTTATGGGTATTGGAGTGGTGAAAATCAAAATATTTGAGGGAGTGGTTTCTACTTTGAGTGGTATGACAAATGCCCTATAAATGTGAAAAAAAAAATCTAATTTTTGTAAGTAAATTGAATTTCAAGGACTGTAATATTTAGATGAAGATGAAGTCCTATTTTCATAATCTAGTGATCTTAAATGATGAGTGAAAGTGGAATACGTCACAAGGCTTTTATGTTGTGGATAGTTGTGAAAGATCGAGAGCGTTTCTCTCTATAATCAAATGGTGATGTTAATTGGGCTGTATGTATCTATTGATCGATTTAAATCAATATGTATTAGGACCTCATGGATTCACAATGTATAATGGTATGTTTGAAGACCAATGAAATTTGATGGTATGGTTTGCGGTGAAATCATGAACTACTGCGAAGGTGAAAAACTTTGCTAAGGTGGAGATTGTTATTTGACTCTATTAATTAGAAGTCAAGTTTGACTATGAATCTTAGTTTCCAAGTGATCTGTTTTTATAATCTTTTAGGATTGTAAAATTATGATTCCTAATTTTAGAAAGAATAGTAATCAAGTAATTTATTCTTATAAATAGGAGTATTTTTTAATACTCATAATCCACTTATATGAGTCATAAAATACTTGTTTTGAGTTACGAATAAGAGGTAATATAAAGAAATTTCGAAAGTATTTTATGAGTTACGAGTGAGAATGATTATATAAGGGGTAATTTTCTTGGGTTTGCGTGTTAAATTCAATATTTGTATCAGTAAATTTCTCTCATAGTAGAACCATAACTTTTGTATATAGTTAGTTTTTGCTGAACCACGTAAATTTTTATGTATTTATTTTAATTATGTCGAGTATTATTTTTATTGTTAAATTTGTTGGCGCCACTTGTGAATTCACGATAAAAGAAGAGGGTGTTTGGCCAAACTTATAAACTTTTCAAAATATTTTATAAGTTGTTTTAGAATTTATAAACTTTAAAAAGTATTTGCTAATTTTTTTCTAAAATAGCTTATAAGATTAAAAAAAAAAAACCTGTTTAAAAGTTTATAAACTTTAAAAAAAAGTATTTCCACCCCAACTTATTTTCAAATTAAAATCTTATTTTAACAAACTCCTTTAATTTTGACAATTTTAATTATAAAATTGTTATTATTAATATTTTAAAAGGTTTATGATTTTATTTTATCCAAATATTTTAATAATTTATTTTTAAAATAAGATCTATCATTTTATACGATGTACGAACTTATAAGATATTTTAAATAAATCTTGAATCTTAATTGCTTTGATTTCGTGTCCAACTAGGTGTACCAGAGCCAATAATGTGAAAATTATGGGCAATCTAGACAAGGAGATAAGGACCGCAACCACACGAGATCTCTCGAAAGAATCACTTGTGTTGTGATGAGTGGGCTAAGAGGATAGACACAGAAGGCCTTGCGAAGGTGTTGCCAGAGTCAAAATGCTTGTGATATTGGGAAGAAGCATATCGTATGTATGTTGATTCGGGGGGTGGGTTTAAAGCCCCATGTTTGATGGAAGATTTATACTTGAGTGGGAGATTATTGGATATTTTTACACGAATAAGATGAGTTTATGCTCCTCATCCAAAGAATAAGTAAACTGAGAAAATTTAATAAATATTTAAAATCTATTAATTTAAACTTTTGAATCAAGTTGAGTTGTATACGAGTATAATAACTCCAATTGCAATTAGTACAATCTCCATATTTAAATAAATCTGTTAAATATGCTATAATTAGTACAACTTACAATTACTTATCCTTAAATATTTCCTCACATCAAAAGATATGCCTCATTCTATGCTACCTTGTGCTATTCTCCGCAAGTATCAAATGAAAAAGTATAGTATGATGTTGGGTGATCTTTATTTTTGTTATACTAAACTATCTAAGGTCAAAATAATTCGGATTTTAATTCCAAGATCATTGGTACCCAACAACGGGAATTTCAGATGAAGGAACAAATTAAAAGATGAGGAATAGACTTAGAATAAGATAATTTTGAGTCTAAGATATCATAATTTCCCGACTCAAATTAGATTTTTTCAATGTTTATCATTGTTTTTGGTAAACTTAAACTTCCCTAGTTCATAAGGTAACGATGATTGAAGAGTCGTTCTTTTCATAAATTTATAAATTCATTAGGTTTTTATATGATGATTATTTTGGGACAACGCGTTTCATTATCTCTTAGTTAAAGTATGATGACCAAAATAAATTAGAAGATTATCATAAAGTTAATTCCAAAGACACATAAAAGTACAAAAATATCTTCTTGCATCAAATCAAATGACTCTAAGTTTTAGTCATGCCTATAACAAGAGTAAAAAAATCAACAATTTTACACTAAAAAATCCTACCAATTTTCTATATAAAACTATACCATATTTCTTTGATTGTCGTTTTGTTCATGATTCTCTTGTCACTTGGTACATCATTATTAAAATTTATTTATTTATTACTATATATCATTCTATTTTCATCTCTTTAACTTTACCAAATCCCAAAAAAGATTCAATTCAATTGTTTCTCCGACATATAGGAGTACTTTTGTTTTTGTCGAACATAAAAAGTTTTAGTTCTCTAATTAGTAAAGTATCTATAACAGCATATTCATTCAAGTACTCAATCCTTTTCCTTAGTGATTTGAAATTCCAAGGAAGTTCAAAAAGTAACTCAATCTTTTATACGTGGTTATCTAATTGTTCAATCCAATATTAATACATAAATTCAATCTTTTAAAATTATAAGGAAAATAGATGAAGGAATAGAGACCAATAACGAAAAAACACAATATTAGTGACAAATGTTAAGTTTAAAGTTGTATTGAGTAATAATAATTTTATTTTGCCTTAATAATATTTTTTTTAAATTTAATAGTGAAAGAATTATTTCTAGGTTGTCATTACTGACAACTAGTCAAACTAATAATTTTTTGTTGTCACGCAGTTGTTACTATACAAGTGTTACTAATTATAAATAGTTATAACTTATACACAATTTTTCGTTTTTAATTTGTGAAAATTAATTTAGTGACAAAGTAAAATTTTCCCTCACTTAATATATATATATATATATATAATTATCAATGATTTTAATATTATAACTTGATATTTTGTCAGTAATATTCTTTTTTTTTTTTAATTATTTCTTGTACTGACTTCTCATTCTACCATCAGTATTTTGGAGCACGGTGTAAGCCTACTGAACTGTTGCTTTGAATATTGTAATGGTCCATGTGGTTTTCCGGAGTATCATCTCTTTCTTGAAAGAAGCTGGGTCAAAGATGAACGCACCTTAAGGCCCACTTGATTTGCTTCAATGGGTTGGATTGATTATCAAACAAGCCCAACCAGACATGTAGTTTTGATCGAAAGCCCAATATAAAAAATCAAGTCTGAATCGCCGTTTTAGGTAGGTAGTATTACCAAGGCATGAAAAGACAATTTTGCCAAGAAGTGTGTGTGTGTGTGTGTGAATATATATATATATATATAATAAATAACAATTCACTCCCTAAACTTAAACTTAAGTGTTTTAGTACTTTACCATCTTAAAATAATTAAAATTATTTTAATCCTCAAATTATATTTATTATAATACTTTATCTTTCAAATTAAATTTTTACTTGAAAACTTTTCGTGAGTAGCTTTCACAAGTCTTTTCCCCTCTTTCTCACTAAAAAACTAAATAAAAAATTTTATAATATTTTTTTATTATTAACAATGATAAATAAACAATAAATAACGATACTTTTACTATAAATAATATTAATCATAATGCAATAATATTTTAAATATTATCGTTTGTTGTATTTTTAAGACTGATAAATAAAATAAAATATTATGAAACTTTTTTCTTGACTTTTGAACGAAAAAAAGAAGAAAAGATGTTAAAAACAGCTAATAAAGAGTTTTTCAGTAAATAATTGATCTGAAAATCGTTAGAGGCAAATGCTATAGTAAATATAATTTAAAAGGTTAAAGTATTTTTAAATTATTTTGACAGGACAAAATCTATAATAAATATAATTTAAGGGGTTAAAATATTTTTAAATTATTTTGACAAGTAAAGTATTAAAATGTTCAATTTTTGAATAGTGAAGCGTCATTTACTTTTATATTAGCTCGTGCATATATACTCCACATAAGGTTAATATCAATCCAAGATTTAGATGATCCAATGGTTCACAGAGCCAGTTGCAGGGATTAAGCAACACAAACAGAAACACCCAATTACATCCTTGACAGTGAAAAAGGAAAATGAGAGCCTAGTGTACTTTCACGCACATCATCATCTCATTCTCGTCTCTCGCACCCTGTTTTGCTCCGCAGTCTGCCCCCCTCTCTGCGAGGGTTCTTTTATTTTTCTTTTCTTTTTTTTTCTTTGTTCTCTGTTTCATTTTTCTTAATTAATTATTTTATTTATTTTTAATTTTCCTCTCCTGTTTCTGTCCATCCTGATTTTCTTTTTTCTATTTTCCTTTTTTTTTTTCTCGCGTTTATATTTTGTATTATTTGTACGAAATAAGAGAAGAAGATGCAGCAGCAGAGGTTGAAGCAGCAGCAGCAAGCACTGATGCAGCAATCTCTTTACCATCCGGGTCTTCTCGCTCCTCCTCAGGTTTATTCTTCTTTAACTTTTTTTTTCTTTTTTTTGTGTGAGTTTGTTGTGTGACTTATGCCCTTTGTATGAGAATGTGTTTCTTGACTCTATTGGTCAGATTAGAATTTTTTTTGGGGCTGTTGTGCTTTTCTTAGATTGTACGGATAATGTTACATTTTATCTATGATTTTCAAAAAATCAAGTTCAGGGCTTTATGCTATTTTAGTCGATTAATGGTGGACTTCGTGCTTTTCTAGCATGAATGCAGATAACATTTGCTTAACTACTTTCTTGAATTGTTGTGGAAAATATCGATTTCGTTATGGGAATGTATAACGAACTCTTCGATGGAAACAAGTCAACTGAACTTGTCAGATGACTGCTAAACACAAAAGGCAATGGATATAACTATTAAGCCTGTTCAGCTGTCTCAGTGAAGAAGTTGCAGGGATAAACACTTTCCTTTGTTGAAGAAGTTATTATTTTTTTTATTTTTAATGTTAGTTGGATAGCTTTGACTGTTTAGGTGGCTGTTCATGTTTCTTTCGCCTGGCTCCGAGTTGCGTGGTTCACCATCTTTTCCTATTTGAGTCCCCAACGGGAGTTGGACAAAATAATGTTAAATTGCTTTGTCATAGTTGCTCATGTTTGTGTATTTCTCTGCTCAAAATCTGAGAGGAAAGTTTGTTAATTTCCTTTAGTTTGTCTTTGTGTGGGTTTAAGTGTGCCTTTTGGTATGATGCTTCAAAAGACAAATCTATGGACGTAGTCAGAGATGCATCAACAAGTTTTTTCCTTTGCTCACATGTAGATTTCACTAGGAGGAGATGGTATTTTCATAATTTTGTTGCTTTTTCAGTCAAATTTATTGAATGCTACTGTTGCTTTTGTGTTGGTGAAATATGGGAATTTGGGATTTGTATTCTCACCTTGCATAAAGTAAGATAGGAGTTGCACTTATTTGGCCTGGAAATGCAGTTTGAAAGAGTAACAAGTTGTTAGAGATTTCTTCTAATTTACTGCTTCTTCCACTTTGCCGCTAGACTATTATTCCTCATCATTTTAATGTCTATTTTGTTGCCTAAAGTCTTGTTTAATTATTTATGCATACCAATCAGCTTGGTGGTTGTTCAGAGAAGAACTCAAGATACTTGACCAGAAACTCTGTATAAATTGGAATTTTTCACCTGCTGTGCGATTGACCAATTAGGGTTTCAGCTCTGTTGTTAATCTGTGAGCTATCAGATTTGGGATTCTTTAAACATTGGTCTCCTGTTATTTCTTGTTTGGTCTATTATTATTATTTGTTTTTTGGGGATGGGTAGGGGAGGATATTTGAATGAGGAGAGGAAGTAATCCACCATTGAGTCTCATTTTGAGACCTTTCAACAGCACTTTGAATTCTATTCATGTTCCAATTTCTCCTGAAGGGCATCATTTATATTTAGACCTGTATGTTTACATACTTTCAATTAATATGCAGATAGAGCCTATCTTGAGTGGAAATTTGCCACCTGGATTCGATTCAAGTACATGCCGCAGTGTGTGAGTTCCTTATGAGCATTTGACTTATTCCTATGCACTCTTTTTTCCAATTTCCCTTTTCCATTTAGTCCTGGCTTGGCCTATAATTCTGCCATCTCGTTGTAAAATTTTTGTTATCACTAAGAATGTTGTTTCAGTTGTTAGCAAGTGCTTGCATGATACCTTCAGTACAAGATATCCAGATGCTTCAACATATATGCTACAAATTTTTTTTGCACCTCGACTTTTAATATTTGATTGTAGATCATAGGTGGTTTAATATCTTTTGGCAATATATTTAGGAATAATATTGATATACCTTTTTTGATATTTCGCACAGTAAAATTGGGTGGATGCTTGCCACTAGTAGTTTTGGAAAGGAAAAATTAGAGACCATATTCAACTCAAGACTGCTCTGTAATTCCTAAAAGTATAGATGTGCGTAATGTGATCTAGCTTTCAGACAATGTACTTTAGAGAATAATTCCCTTTGGTAGTTATTGGGAGATGAAATGAAAGATCAGAGGTGGAGCTAGAAATGTTTTTAGTGGGTCATCCAATAACTTACTTTATTCTCAAGTTATAACTTCATATAGCAAAACGATATTGGTTGATTTCAATGTAATAAATCACTATAATATTTAACATTAATTTTACATAATTGAGAATATTTTTGTCTCATTAATCTCATTGACAGAAAGTGATCCATTATAGATCTTCATAACTGTTTTGTGACATTCAATTATGCAGGCTATGTTTGGTGTTGTTTTGGGAATGTTTTTACTCCCCATAAATGGAACCAAACATTTAAAAGCTTTTTGGGGTCTTATTCCCCCAAAAGACATTTCTCTGAACCCCCAAAATATTAAAGAGGCACTAAAGATTAGTACACAAATATATATATACTCCTATTTTCATATACTTATATATATACATATATTGTTATATGCATTCAAATTATCACCTCTATAAAGTATATATTTCATCTTCCAATTATAGTCTTAATATAAAAAAAAAATTCAATCATTATATTTAATATAATAGCAACATATAATAATATTAAAGGTTGATGTAATACCATTAACAAGGCAAAAGCTTACATGCAAAAGACATTTATATTAGAAAATGTCACCCACGGAACTGAAACCAGATGCAGCTTTCTGTAAAGATACATCACATCAACCATTTAAAAAAAAAACCATACATCACATATTCCAATGCATTTCCCAATACCTTTTTCGAAAATATTTTCCCCAAAACACTTCAAAACAACACCAAACATAGCCTCAATTTTCTACTATATATCAAGTGGATTAAGGTACAAATTACACACTGTAACAAGCAAGAAATTGGATAATTAAAAAACCATAAAAAATTGCATATAATGAAAGAACCACTTGTATTCTTTTCTCTTCTCATTTTATACAGTGGCTCCAACATAAAAGGAATACTCAAATGTTATTTCGTGTAACTAAGATTGTTTTTTTGGTTTAGTGGGTCATTTTGACCGCACTAGTGTAAAGGTGGCTCCAGCTCTGATGAGGGATCAAATCCTACTCTAGAGTCTAGCTACTAACTATATTACCTTAAAAGCAGCTTATTAAATATTTGGCTTTTCTTTCTTTTGAAACTTTTGTTTATTGTTTCTATTCTGCTTATTTAGTTCTGGAGCTTTTCTGGGATGCTAGAGAGACTGTTAACATGTTTTACTGTCACTTGGACAGTATCAAAATTTTCTTCTAAATATTAGTTATAAACCATGTTCTGATGCAATGCAGGTATGTTGGAAATATCCACCCACAAGTTACTGAACCTCTTCTTCAAGAGGTTTTCTCTGGTACTGGTCCTCTTGAAGGCTGCAAGCTCATTCGGAAAGAGAAGGTATGGATTTAATTCTTACGTGCTGACCTTTCTTTGCCAGTTTATAGACTCAATATTCTATGCTCAGAGAAAAGTTTGCTTTTTCTCTTGGCATAGATGCCGCCTAGGCTCTTTGACTCCTATGCTTAGGCATTTTATGATGCCTAATAATTGGTGTCATTGATATTCTTGTAAGTTTTATTTTATATCCATATTTGAACTACTGTTTGAACATCTGTTCAGTTTGTAATGCGAAAAATAAAAAATTGAAGTTGAACTGTTAATACAAGGAAGGACTAAGGACTAGTATAGAAATGTTATCCTCCAAACTTTTATGACTTTCAATAGTAGCCAAGGAATCATTTTCTCATCTTGGCTAAATTACCTTGATTTGTAAGGAAAGAAGCATATGCATAAAAATACCATATTTCCATTTAGCCCATTCATGCGTACTGTAACTAGTTATTTCAGTTTTCTACTATTGCCTTTAACTGTAGCTTTAGCTCTAATTATTGGTCCAAGCAAGGTATGACTGATTTAAAATATCTGTTTGAAAGATACAATTCAGAAAGAAGTCCTTCTCTAAGATTCCATGTAGTCTATAGTTAACACCTCAATTGTTAATTCTTGGCCATTGAGTTTAATGTCAATGGGGATTCAAATATAAATATATATAAGTATGTGTCTATAAATATGTATATATTTCTTCCCCTTGGTTCTCCTTTGCAAATTGAAATGATTAAATTGGCTCCATTTTGTGCTTTTAGATGGGGAAAAAATAATAACAGTTTTTTTGGTCTATTTCTTATTCGCTCATGTGACAGAATTGATAACACAGCTTTGAGTTATTGCTAAAATTTACCTTTCAATTACGAAATCAAATTGATTTACTGTTGAGCTTGCTTATATGATGGATTATTCTTTTTTTCTGAACGAAAATTTGATTTTGTGAATTGCATAATGAAGTTTTGTTGGTCTTTGTAATGAATGGTTTGCTCTGCCTTGCAATGCAGTCATCCTATGGTTTTGTGGATTACTTTGATCGTCGATCAGCCGCCCTCGCTATTGTGACTCTGAATGGCAGGCATTTGTAAGTAGAACTGTGGTTAATAATCTTGACATTTGAGTAGTTTCTTGTTTGTCTAATATGCATTTTGCAGGTTTGGACAGCCTATAAAAGTCAATTGGGCATATGCTAGTGCTCAGAGAGAGGACACATCAAGTATGTACTTTTGTTCTGTATATCTACTTTTCTGGTCACAACTTGTGGCTTTAATTGATAGTGTTTACTATGTTTAAAATTGCTGTGCAGACCACTTCAACATTTTTGTCGGTGATCTAAGCCCAGAGGTTACTGATGCTACTTTATTTGCATGCTTCTCTGTCTATCCTAGTTGCTCGTAAGTCCAATCTTACTGCTTGTTCCTTGGAGCTTAGATTCCTTGGATTTTTGACTGATATATTACTGAGAACAAACTTAACATCACCCATCCAAATTGATGCAGAGATGCAAGGGTCATGTGGGATCAGAAAACAGGCCGTTCAAGGGGCTTTGGGTTTGTTTCTTTTCGCAGTCAGCAGGTGTGCGTATGTTCTTGTTGTGTCCTTTTTTCTTCCATTTATTAAGGAATACATCATTTGATCATGCTTCCTTGTGTATTTTTGTCAGGAGGCTCAAAATGCAATAAATGATTTGAATGGTGAGAATTTTTGCACTTCTTTCATTATGTTTCTTTCTTCTATTTGTTAGCCGTCAATGGATCAGTAATTAGGTTGACACATTCTGCTCTATCATCTCTCTTGCTTGTTTCTCCTTTCCTGAAATTTTTTCTTCTCTTATTTTTTCAGTATGTTCTATTATTTTCTGAGGGTGGAGGTAGGGGTGATGAGTTCCACCTCTAGAGACGTGGGGAATGTTTGGTTTTATTTTGGGTGTTTCAGGGGAAGTATTTTGGGGAAATGTATAGGGGAACGTGATGTACGTTTGTTTGGTTTTATTTTGGGAATGTGTTTTTGGAGTGTAATGATTGGGATGTTTTGAATTATTTTGGGGGAAGAGGAGAGTGTTTTGGAGGGAAATGTATTGGAGAATGTATTGTAATGTTTGGTTTTATTTTGAGAGAACGGAAATGGAAAATGAAAATAAAACCAAACATAGCATTATTTTATGCATAGTATCAGCGTCTTGCAACAACGTTTACTAAATTTTCACCCAATTAGAGAAGTGGATATCATGTAAAAGTTGAACTAAGTAACTCATTTTTGTGTCTCGCTGAAGAATTTCATCTAAATCTTAGACATCAGCGATCACTTTTGCAAAGCTTACATTTGAAGTTGATTGCATGTACTGTAGGACATAGAGTGGATGACTTCATGGAAAATTATGTAAGGGCATCATATATCTATTCTGAGTGGCAGAATGTATGTGTTTTTTCTTCTTTTTTTTTTTTTTGTGTGTGTGTGTGTGAGAGAGAGAGAGAGAGAGAGAGAGTATGAATGTATTGAAATTGTGAAGGTATGATGAACTTTGGCTGTGGTAGAATGAATGTATTCTTAGTTCTTTTAGTCGACTTCAATTGTAGTTCCAGAGAATCTATTACTGCTTCCATAGCCTAATTGTTCATCCTTTTAAATTTGTTGGAAGCTAGTGCAAGTTCTATGAAGTCCTGCTGTAGTTTATGTGCATAGCTTGGATAGGTCACAAAACTTAAAAATCAATAAGATGGACGAGTTGATTCTGGCAAAACCCACATTTTTGGGGACAGCAGCTTGAGTGGTGCTGATGATTTGTCTAATATGCTTTAAGTGTTGAGTTGTGGTTAATGTCTTGGCGTAATGGGATTCTGACTAGCTTAAAATTCCAGGGAAGTGGCTTGGAAGTAGACAAATTCGCTGCAATTGGGCCGCAAAAGGTGCTGGTCTAGGCGAGGACCAGCAGAGTTCTGATTCAAAAAATGTTGTGGAACTAACAAATGGAACATCAGGTTAGTTCTTTAGTAATGTATATCATTGACGTAAATCCGGTCCTGCATGTTATTGTTAAATATGAATTTGACTAGTTAATTTTTACCATGCATATAATGACTATAAATGTAGTTAGAAGTTTTGTACTGCATGTGTCATTTTTAAATCTTCAATCTTAATTGGATCTTTTTTGAACAGATGAGTGAGTCATGCTGGGAAGTAGCATTTCATTTATTTTTTCACGAGATTGATAGTTTTTATGGAATGGTGATTTGCTTTTTGCACTAGATTTTATACGTATTAGATATTTATATACGTCTGCTCATAATTTGTTGTGCAGAAGATGGTCAAGAAAAGAGGAATGAAGATGCTCCAGAAAATAATCCACAGTATACCACTGTCTATGTTGGCAATCTTGCTCCTGAAGTAAGTAAAAATGTTGAACCTATTCATGTTCTATGTTGTCCCTTGAAACCTGCCAACTCGGTGGAATGCCACTGCATCCCAATCTGGCCCATTTGTGACTAAAAGAGCTGAGTTTTTATTTATTTTCATTGTGGACAAACAGTGAACTTGGAACTGTCTGCAGCTCTCTGAATTATTTCGGAAGTTTCAGGATCTATGAATTGGCACATTTTCGTCACTCGTCAGTGCCATGTTCATAACTTTAGATCATCTGTAGTTTTGTTTAAAAAGAGAACTTCCATTGGCTTTCGTCTTGGTCTCCTTTAAGCTTCTAATTTCTGGTGGAAAGCGAACCATAACCATCTGTGTTTGAAGGAACAAAGCAACACGATTCATGCTTTTCCATTTGTTAATATATGATTTCCTTCTTTTTTATTATTTTAACTTTTCCACGTATTTTCTTTGTTCAATTTTTCATTCCCCTTCAGGGTTGTTCTTGTCGGGGTTGGGGGGTTTAGTAAATTGGTTTTGTTCATATGGCTGACACTGATCATGTTGCAGGTCACATCAGTTGATCTCCATCGTCATTTCCATGCACTTGGGGTTGGAGTAATTGAAGATGTCCGCATTCAAAGAGACAAAGGTTTTGGGTTCATAAGGTACAGCAGCCATGCTGAAGCTGCGCGTGCTATCCAGATTGGAAATGCTCGAATTCTATTTGGCAAGCCAGTTAAGGTACACTTGCTTATAATTCAGTTTGTTAGTTTCCTCAGTAAAATGGTATTTTGGCTAAATTATTGGGCTTTGTGGCATGCCGTGTAGTTTTAATCTGAGTTAGACTTCCTCACACGAATGCTCATGTCTTTTATTCTCTTCTTCAGTCTCCGTATTAGTGGTTTTCTGTTATGAACTGAAACTAAGTGCTCTAACTTCTTTATTGTAATGTATCATGAAAGATGAAACTCTTTAATGTGATGAACGGGCGCACTTGTGCCGTGTATTTCTGGTTGCGGTCTGTCAACTTAGTACGGAATTTTAACTATTTACTTTCTCAAGTAGTGGAAACTAGTTACATGTTAACCTTGTACTGCAAATAAGAGATTAGTTGGTTTTGCTTCAAGTGGAATGTCAGTTCTTCAGCCATAATATCAATGCTCTATCGGTATCATGACATTGAGTTTATATCCACCTTTTGTAAAGAGAATTTCCTGAATCCAGCTTCTGCTCTTATCCTTTCATTTTTTGGTTGCACATAAGTAAAATAAACTGATACATATTCCAAAAATATTTCTAATTGGTTGTTTGAACTTTAGACTCAATAACATGTTCTTTTACTTTTAACTTGGCAGTTTATTCTTTTAATAGTTCTTTAAGTTGAGTATGGAAGGAGTTGTTTCCAAATGATTTTAATATTGTGTATACTGTGGCCACTAGTATGTCATGGAACTTATAAATACTTTCAGAAATCGATTAATAGTTTTTGGAATCTTACTGCTTTTCCATTTGTGGTGATGTCATTGCCTGTTCTTGCTCTGGAGACTTACTAAGGCCATTATTTTTTATTGATTTTTAAAGTCAATTAAAGGATTAGAGTTTAGTAATTCGAGGAGTAGATTTGAATTTCACATGTAATAATACACAGAATAGAGTAATTGTCCATTTTACAGTTAATTGTGTGTATATTAACTCAAAGGGCTGAATAAATGATACTGCTTCATTTATGCTCTAGGACTTCTTTAGATATGCTTTTGTATAGTAGGACTTGTTTTCTCGAAAAAGTTGGGGATGCACTTAGACCTCCCTTGGAGGAATGACAGGAATACTTTTGGAGCTTACCATTCTAGATTTTCTGAAGCATGTCTCTCTCTCTCTCTGTCTCTCTGAATTTTGTTACCTTCTGTGTGTGTGTGGGTTGAGTGGAATTCTTCTTCTTGTTCATTATTATGTGGTATGAGAAGGAGAGGGTGGGTTGAGGAGGTCACGTTTCTCTGATGCTCTATCTATCTATCTTGATATTGGGAATTTGTATTTAGTACTTCTGTTTTAAGTTTTGATTTATCTTGATACCCATGTGTGGGAACTGCAAACCCCCTTGTTATCTACTTTCTCAAATTTGTACTATCAAAAGAGTTCTGCTTTTCTTTTTGTTCTAATTATATCTTTCCATCATTTATTGTGCGGAGGCTTCCAGTGGTATACAAGGAACTCAATCTTGATTATGTTTCGGATAACTTCTGACAAACATTTCCATTTTTCCTTTGTTTTGTATTTCTTCAAATTAGTTCTCTCTCTTTTGTATTTATCCTAGGTTAATATATATGTAATTTATCTAACCAATACATGTTCATCTCTAGTGCTCATGGGGTAGTAAGCCTACGCCTCCTGGAACCAGTTCCGCCCCTCTACCTCCACCAGCTGTAGCACATATGCCTGGTTTCACGGCGGCTGATCTTGCTGCCTATGAACGGCAGCTTGCTTTAAGTAAATTAGGCGCTGCACAAGCTCTGATGAATCCACAGGGTCAGCGTCTTGGAGCTGCTAGTCAAGCCATCTATGATGGTGGGTATTCGAGCATTGCCACAACCCAGCCACCCTTGTATTACCAGTAATATAGAAACTCCTGCTGCTTTGCAGGAAGGAATTTAAGTTTTTAAAGTTACAGTCGTTTTTGTCTGTCTCTTACTGCATTGTTTCTTCTTCATTTTAAATGGCCCCCCTGTAATTGCAGCTTGTATGGCAATGTAGCTTGTATCTTAGTTTTTCGATTAGGGATGATAAATTTAACTAAAGGCTTGTCCCCTGCAGTTCTTCTGTGGGGTGGATGAGCAAAAAAAGGGGTTCCTTAAGTGTTCCTCACAAACAGAGTTTGTTGGAATGATTTTCATTCCTTGTAGAACTGCTAATATTTAGCGATTTTATATTGCAGATGATGTTTTAAGTCTATGATAACGTTACGATGAATTTGGTGAACTAGTGTAGGTTTCTTTTCTGTTTTATATTTCTGAATATACCGACTATGTAATGAGAGCTGATCTATTCGATGGCTGAGGTATCAGAACGCAGGATCCTCTTTGTTCTGAAATATCTTTGTTGCTTCATTACGGCATTCATTTTTAGTTTCTTCCCAGTAAATATTTTGTATGACATTGAATGATCTGCTCCAAGATTTTGCAGAAAATTTATGAATTTTTTGACCTTGACGTAGATGGCTATGCCAACACTTATGTTGCAGTTGAAACGAAAAGAAATGTGTTTAACTTCGGCATTTTGTTTAACGATTTTTTAACCTGTAATTGCTATTTTCATTGACAGAACAGAAAAAAACAATAGCTAGAATAATTTAGGCATTTAACAAATGCCGAAGAAAAAAAATAAAAAAATAAAGAGGGAGGATTTTCATTCCTAGATAGGGAAGATAATATGGTTTAGAAAAAGTAATTTTTGTGGCGGTTACGTTGTAATCTTGAGTTGGTTTGTTAATTCCAAAAGGACAATAATTGCATGAAATAAATTTTTGATAGTTCAAAAGTTCATTAATTTGGTCTCCAGTGATTGTCCAACTTGGTATTTAACGTCCGATTTGTCATGTCTAATAAATCTCAGGAAAATGACAGTCTGACATCTTTTTTCTAAGTAAAAATTGATTGAAGTAATTTTATTGTGTATCCCGTAGTAAGAACATCGATGGTCTGTTTTTAACCCAATCAAAGTGGTTGATTAATTAAAATGTGAACGAGTTGATTGGAAACATACCTGGTCTTATCTTAATACCCAAAAAATTGTTTTATTGCATGAAAATTTATGTTAGAAACATAATCTAAAAATTCAATTCCTTGCAAAGTAGAGTGGTGATTAGTGAAGCCCCTTGTTGCACTAAAGTAGAATCTAAGTGACACATACTCCACCAAAAAACATCATTCAGTTTCAGAAATTGATACAGGAAAGTGAAAAAATAAAGTTTAACGATCGAAAGTTGACGTACATTAATTACCTTTCTTTTGCTGAAAACGTGTGTTTAATTCAACAATTTTTTTTAAAAAGATGAAATTTTAAATTCGAATTTCATATTAAAATTGGCCGTATTAATGTATTTGATTTCTTCATTAAAAAATAAAATAAAATAAATTATCAACAACTTTTTTGAGCGTGGTAAATCGTTCAACACATGCAAGGAGAAAAAGTTGAAAAAATCTAAGCATATTTCTTTCTTCCATAATTATATGCTTGTAGCTCATTGTGTTTCGTTTGCTGCGAAGTGGGATAGATTAAAAAATTATGTAAATGAACATATTTTATGGATATAGGATATTTTATCTATTATAGTCTGCAACCTCTCTCTAGTTTCTTTCTTCCAAGAACTCATTTCAATGGTGTAGCCGATTTTTAATTTTTTTTGCCATCCAAATGATAGAGGCTCAGTTCATAAAACTTTACAATTAAGATATTTTTAATTTTCAATGGTGTACAAGTCCCATAAAAAATATGGGTGTTAGTTTAGTTTAATTTCGCACTATCATTTTTTTTTTTTTTTGTTGAATATATGTTTTCACAAGAAAATATTAATTTTCTATATTTTATTAATGTATCCGTATCTTCATGTATTAAATGATGCATGGAATTTTTTCCCTTAAATAAATAAATAAGTAAAGATGTTGATACAATATACAAACTCACAAAATTATTTTAATGAATGACTAGTTATCTAGCACCGCGACTTAACAACCAAAATTTTAACCTAAGTGACCCCATTGAAATTATTATTATTATTATTATTATTATTATTATTATTATTATTTTGTTTTTTCCAATGAGTTCCACAAAGACGAAGCTCACAAGAATTTCAAAATATTTTGTACCCATTACTAGATTTTTCAAGAAGGGAATATCGTCAATTGACCTCCCCCCCCCTCTCTCTCTCTTGTACGTGACTCCTCCACACTGGCCCATCTCATTAATATATCTCCTCCAACATTACATAGATTTTATATTCTTGTAATTATGTTCTTGTTTTTTTCATCCTTTTTTTTTTTCTTATTGCTGTTGCCTTTTCTTTTCTTCTTTTTCTTCAATGGAGGAGGGGTGGGGGTGGTTAAACTGTTAAAGTTGGTGGTGGTGATAACATGATAATTCATGTGAGTTCGCCCACCCACTCTTAACACGCAAATCATATGTATGCGGTGTTATCATTACATTCTTGCTTGTTCTACACAATCCGGAATTATTACATGAAATTAACCATATATTTTCATTTAGATTGAAGAATTGGAATTTGAAAAAATTGAAGATTTTGATAAAAAAATTTTAAATGATTTCATATAATATAAATTTCACTATAATATTTAAAAAACAATTCAAAATAAAAATTAAAAAATTTGAAAGCTATCATGAATTCATCCAAATAATTTTAATAAATTTATTATTATGAATTTTACGTTTTTATTTGGAGCCATAAAAGGGCACTTAGCAAAATTTTCTTTCTGCAAAATTTTTTGTGCTTCTTCACCCTACTAATATACTTAATCACAAGTATCCAACAACCAGAATCATGATCAAAGTTCAGAATCCTAATTAAAAGTTGAGAGATTTACCCTCGTCTTGAAGCAAAATTAGTAAAAAGAGGAAAAAGAAAGAGAGAGATGGAAAGACAAAGGAAGCTCCAAAAATGAGCTGTTTGTTTCTCATATGTATAAGGATGTTTTACATTCCGGAGTTCATATATGTACTCTAACCATACTAGTATTATATCATTATGGCTATCCAACTTTATTTATGGCGTTAGAACTAAATTGCCAGAATCCCAGTGGTGAAGATCTGGCCATTAGCGTAAGGTGAGCCTGCAACCTCCACCGGCCTTGAGGCTTCGGAGCTGCACTTTTCTTTCCTCTCATCCATCACCATTTGCCTGTACCGACACTCTGTGCTGCAGAATCCTTTCTCTCCCCTGCAATTTCCATCCACAAAAACAACCATTATCATCTATATTTTCCCCCAACTTTGTTTCCCTTTTTGGGAAAAAAATATTACAAATAGGACAGAAAAGTTCTCTGATTGCCTAAATTCAGAAGTCTCATAAGAAAATTGGAACCCCTTTTTTTGCACAAGTCTATAATCACTACGATAAAAAACTGTTAAAAGTTCGTTCTTGAACGTAACTAGGACTAGGTAGACATGAAATTCTTATGTGGAACCATAAAAGGGCACTTAGCAATATACCTGTACATGTATATGTCTTTGCCATGGAGTTTCTTCTGGCACAAATGGCAGGAGCTGAGAAAATCCGACGCCGGAATTCCAGTAGCCTCCCCAAATCTTGCCGGAGATATGTGGAAAACGCTGGCCCGGTTGCTCTTCATGCTGCTTTGTATTCTGAAAGGGGTCCTATCATCACCCTTTCTGCCTCCCTCAACCGCATCGGAATACACCTTGGTATAGGACTTGTTTGGGCCATGGCAAGTCACTATAGTGTACTCCTCCAGACTCTCCATCTCCATTTCCTCCGAACCCTTCCTATTTCTCGACGAATTCTTCGGCGTATTCACCGGAATGGGGTTGGATCGGCTCAAGTTCCGGCCAAATAAGGCCTTATTGGCCCGAGTTTCATTCCGGCCACCACCGGATTTTTCGAGGGCCGCCACGATACCTAATCCCACCCCACCAAAATCAAAACTTTTTAGTCCTCTAGGTGATTGAATCTTGGACTCCATGTGACTTCTCGGGCTAGTGGCAACGTCCACTAGCCCGGCCCTATTACCGGAACCCAATGATCCGGTGAGAATTTCGATCACCGGTTTCGATGTTTTCCCTAACATGGCTAGATAAATTCTCTCTAATTGCAAGAAAGATTTTCTATTTTGTTGTAAGAGAGAATCTGGAACTTGTTCTTGAGCTCTCTCAATTCAGTCCTGAAAAGGGCTCTTTATGAGGCTTCCCAATTTATGTTTGATGGAGTTGTTAGACTTAAGCCCATGGTTTGGTTTGAACTTACAAGTTATATACAAATACTGGTATTTGATGACTTCATTGTCATACACTGTGAATATAGGCTGCATAATTGAACCACTTTATTCTAATATTAAATTGGATTCCAAAGTTATTTTTCAAAATGTCACTTGTCAGGGGCCAATATTTTAAGTAACGTCCCTGTCCAATGATTGTGACCCGATCCCAAGAAATGGGCCAGACTTCGCCGTGATCTGACTCAGCCCAAGATTCCGATGATTTGACGTTCGCCGGAGATTGGGTACGTGTCATAGCCCACTCAGGAGCTGTGTGGGCCCCTCGATTGATTTTCATGTCTCTTTTTGGACTATTCGGACTAAGCACCCCCCCCCCACTTGCGGTGGGGCCCACGGGCTTTGGGATGCATGGTGCCGCTGAATTCTCACTCACAGTGTTGAGCTGTTCTGTGCGCAATTACGGTTGTGCCCCTTTGTACTTTTTCTACCACATCTAACAACCCTTTTAAAGATATTATTCTTTTGCCAAAAGGAAAAGAAGGGGAGATCTTATTTATTTAATAGGAAAAAAAAAACAATTAAACGAAAGCATCACAATGATTTTGAACAGCTTTGTTCTCCAATCTCTAGGTTGAAAGTTTTGCCTTTTTCTCCCCCTCCCCCACCCAACCCCACCTTTTGCAAAACAACTTTGAATTATTTTTTGAGGGATTTGATACATTGAACTATCAACACTTTATAGCAAAGAGTGCTTTTATCTTCAATTTTTTTTGTGAAGACATAAAAAAGATCTGATGAAAATAAAGAACCCTTTTTGGTTATACCAAACAATGAGAATGGGAGAATTCTAATAGGAAAGTATATACTAAATTAATTTTACTAAATGAATAGCATTTTATTTTCTATTTTATATTATAGATAAATAATAAATATATAATATTTTTTAAATAAATATTTAATTATAGATCACATACACTAATAAACTACAGAAGAGTCCAAAATGCATTGACTTGCGTCTGTAAATTAGTTAAGAGGAATAAAAGGAGTTGCTAGGCACAATTTTGATCGTGCAAATTATAAATCCTACCTCATGTGACAATTAAGTACCTATACGACGGGGTTTTGCAATAAATTACTTGAAAAAGATTATCAGGTGATAATATGATGCACAATTCTTCTAAAATTCTCACTGTTTTTCATATTGAAATTTTCCATCCTTTTTTGTGCAGCTATGGTTGCTAGAATCTTCTAATAATAATGGAAAATTATTGATAGCTTCAAAATGGAGTTTTTTTTTTCGTTCAAATTATCTAAAATTACAATAAAATATTTGGTTTAAATCAATGCGTACAGGCCATCTAAACTCGATTTCTAACAAAATAATACTGTCTTTTTGTATAGTAATATTAACTCTTGAATTCTGACACATCCCTGTCATTTATTATCATTTCAAACATCTTTGGGTTTAGCAAAATCTTAGAAATTAGACAAAATACATTATTGAAAAGAGATGAAATGATGAAATGGTGAAATTTTTTTGTCAACCAAATCTCTTTGGTTTCATTTCCAAGTAAAATATTTCAATTTTTATTATTTGAAATTTTGAAAATGCATTTTCTATACTCATTATTTTAAATATAATTTATGTTTATTTTCGAAATTCATTCTCAAGCCCCCTAATATTTTACGTATTTTTCATGCACTTATCAATTTTATTTTCAAACCTAATAATACTTTATATCTTTTCATTCAGAAAACATCGTAAAATAATTATATTTTTATTTTTAAATTTATACAGTCTACATAAAAATATAACTAATTCAAATATATTTTTATTTTTATACAAAAATATAATATAAATATTTTCAACCTCGCTAAAACTAAAAAAATGGGTTGAAAATAAAACCAAACGGCCCCTAAAATTTTGTGGTATGTTGAGTGGCAGTGGGCCACAAAGAATAGAGTATAGTTCTTGCCCATTTGTTCTCTCTTTCAGGAACAATTATAATCAAATGGTCCTGGAGTGCTTGTTGCTATATTGGGCCCCACCACACGCCAGCTCCAAACTCCCACGCATTAGGGCGGTATTGCGTTTTGAGTTTTTGAGCCCCTGAACTCTTGGGTTATTACTGTCTACCCCAATATATTCTATTCTTTTTGAATTTTTTTATTCTGTAAATTAATACATTCTTCACAAATGTAACACATATTATAGAATTAAATGAAAACTAAAAATTAACCTAGATTATTAAGCCCTTTAAAGTTCTTGTTATCTTAAAAACTTTTATTCAACTTAGATATCTCCCAATAATATCTTGTATATGTGTATAGTATCATCATATTATAGCGAATAATATATAATCTCATCTTTATTATTTTTCTCTTTTATTTTTCGATACATATAATTTTGAGGTTAGATTTTTTACAAGAATAAAAAATTCTTAATCTTATATTTTTGTTCATTTTTTATTTTAAAGGATGATGCTAATTAGTTTTTCAAGTCATTTCTAAGTGATTCAAGTATACGATTAATGAGATTGTAGATGTAAGATACTTACCAACAAACTATCTTAATTTCGTTTATATATTTATTGATTAGGAAATATATTAATTAAATTTGCAAAGCTAAATTAATAGAGTTAGCTCAGAAAATTACAAAAATCAACTCTACTTAGAAATATTATTTTTCTTTTCAAATTTACGTTCGTATGCATAGATCAATTGGCGATTCAAATAAGTACATAAAAACTTGAGTTGGCATGATGTGGATACATCTTTATATTTTTAATTATAATAACGAGTGAAAACAAAATGTAGCAGGAATTCAATCAAATATCAATAATAGTAGATTAAGAATCAGGTCACAATCTCTATTGATAATTGACATGCACTTAAATTATACTATTGGCACTACTTTAATTAGTGAAATTATTTGTACCATCACCATAATTGAATCGATTTCTTGAACAAGTGAATATAGTACTATGTCACGCATATTAAATGTTTACTTGACTTGTGTATTACTTTAATTAAAAGTAATGATTATGCGATGAATTTTCAAAAGGTCTCATGACTTTTTCTTTTTTTCTTTTTTTAATTAATATTTATTCCATCTACAACGAAAATTATTGGTACCAGGGCAATAAATTTTCTAGTTACGAGCATTACAATAAATGCACAGATCACGACATGTTTTTACAATTTGTTGTTTTTTTAATTGAATCGATTGCAGCAGTACATTAATATTAATTATCAATAATTATAACAGTTCAAATTAAAAAAATATTTTTTACTTTTTAAAAAAATACAAACAAATCAAATGGAACTACCTACGGGTTTAAGTTCGAATTTGATGCGAGTTTGAGACTGGGTCCTAAATTTTTTGAAATGAGTATCAGATTTAATTAAATGGAACTCATTATCATCTTTATATTTATACGTTTAGTCATAGCAGTGACAATTAAATTAGGTGTCCTGACATCTACCTGCTTATTCTCTAAGTTATTATAATCATATTTACTAGTACCAAATTGGTGGAATAATTTATAAATGAATTACTAAAATATTCTCTGAATTATATATACAATGTAATCAAGTTACGTATATATTTTAAGATTCAAGCGTTATTTTAATCGTACATTAAGCTAATGCTATTATTCAATTCTGCTACTACAGTGGAAGAAATAAGGATCAAAGTATATATATAATTCGATATGAGTCTCAAAATCAAACATTTTTCAGCCAATATCTATTTAATTTTCATGCTAATGTTCAAATTACATAAATCCACAGGTCAATTATTTCTTTTCGTCCTTTAGTTTCCCTTACTAATATCTGTCAAATTAGTATCAACTATACGTTAAATTCATTTCTTGTTCTTTTTTCTTTTTCTTTTTTAATTTTTATCTTGCATACTAATATATATTCCTATGAATATGGGAATCTGAAAAATAATTGAGTTTCATGAATTTTCTAGCTTCTGTGGAGTAATAAAGGGCCATTAGGCCCAGTGCTGAAATTCTAGTATAGTTTGTGATGAATTTGCCTACACCAGAACAAGTGTGGTTCTTTATTTATTTTTATAATATTATTATTTATTAATTATAGATTATTATTAGTTATAAGATATATTTTAAAAAATATCACATAAATATATATAATAAATTTAAAAAAAAGCAAATTGAATGAGTTTAGGACAAACAGGTTTAAAAATAAAAATTTAAAACTCATTTATAATAATAAAAATTCAATTTAATTCGAATTCTTGTCACTGTCATTCCTATATAATACCCTAATTAAGTATCATATTTGCTAGGCTAATTTGTTGGGACCACGTAATTTCTATGAATCTCCCAATTTTGATAGAATCGAGGAGATGAACTGATTAATGCAAGTGGGTTGGCGATGACACTACCATAAAATCAACATTTTTTTAATTTTTTTTATATCCGCTTTATAAAAGAGTTTTGTGCTTATGTGATTGGAATGTAAATGAATTCAGTTGGCCAACAACGGATTATTCCACTTTTGATTTGATTTTTTATCAAATTTAAAATTATATTTAAATTTGATTAAATTATTAAATAAATGAGCTCAAATAAATATTAATTAAATAAAATATAAATTTTACTTAAGTAACTTAAATTTTTTACAACCTTAACTTATTGTGAGTTCAAAGATCAAACAAAGTTTTTCATAATTAATTTCGAGTCGAATGTCAAATAGTTTAATTTGTTTTCACTAAACTCATAACTTAATTAAATCGATATCAAGTAATTTAATTTATTTTTAATTTAAATTATTGATAGCCCTTAATAGAAATTTACTGCTAATGGTCGATATAGAGATAGAGAGCATCATTCCTTTTAATAATTTGAAATTACCACAACTATGTGTTATTAGACAAAATATATAAAAATTTATGTCATTGAATTATCATAAAATCCCCAAAAATGAGTAGTGCACCATTTTTGTTGACTATGTTATTTGAGTAGTGCACCATTTTTGTTGACTATGTTATTTTTATCTTTAATCATTATTTAGAATATCAAATGTGTTGATTTTTTGTTGGACTTAGGGATAATTTAAATTTCTATTTTTTTATATATAATTGTATCAGTATTTTATTATTAACATTGAACTGCGGTTGAACTAATATCCAATAACCCTTGACCAGGTTCCAAAAGAATATAACATATGGGCTTGGGCTATTTGCTTTTAATTTAACAAACGGACCACTTGGGCTGTTTTTAAACGTTGAATGTATGGCCCACTTTTGAATTCGTTGTGAAATTTGACTTGAATTTTTGTAATTATTGAATTAAAAATATTCAAATTTTGGTGGAGTTAATATTAGTTACAATGGTTTCATTGCCATGTACTTCCTTGCGACTATTTGGATAATCATTATTTCAAATGTTTATACTATGATATTATTTAATTTGATGATAGGCAAGATATTCATGTGACTAATTTTTAACATTTAAATTTTTATTAGAAAATAACTTTTACATTGAATATATCAGCTTATATCACAACAATTGTTCTAGTACTTTCTCTAAAATCAGAAACTAATTAAAATAATTATATTTATTTCAATTGAAAATTTTCCTCCCAAAATCTCTCGTTGAAGAAGTTTTTGATAATTTCTTCTTAATGAAACTGAATCTTCTATAAAAGAAAATAATCTCTAAAATTATAAAACTAACTAATACAGAGAAATCACCTCAAATAAGCAATCTAATCAAATTCCCTAAATTAGGCAAATCAATCAACTAATTACAGAAACATTTAAACACCAAATCAAACCATAATTTTCTGCAATCTTCACTCATCTATTTAGATTTTTAGCAATACATTATGTATTTGAGTTATTATTTCATGCTGTCAATATGTACAATTACATTTAATGCATAAACCTAGTTATTGAATTTTATTTTTCACCTTATTTAGCTAGCACAGTCAACTATTCTGCCCAGGGCTAAAATTTTGTAACGATTATTTAATCAATTATTAATTTTTTCCTTCTTACGTTTTGATGATATTTTTGCTTTTCTTTAACTAGCATACTACTATTTATCAAAACAATTTTTTTTAAAGAAATTAAAGCTTGGTTCGTGGTGTAGGCTAGATTTCTCTAATTAGAATCAATTGTTATAAATCATATTACAATCTCTCTTGTATTTTTTATTACATTAACTAATTTATTTGCATTTTACCGATAAAATTTTACCAATCCGAATTTTCTGTTGTAAAATGGTATTCCATCTGCTACTTCATTTTACTATATTGATGATGTCATTAATATACATGTGATATATATTGATGAAATGGATGATCAATTGCCATCATGTATAAATTTTACGTAAGAATTCTCTATTGCAAAATGTTATTACATTTCCTATTTTATTTGATCAATATATATCACGTATACATTGATGACGTCATTATATGTGATGTGTATTGATGAAACAGAATATGAGATGGATAATATTTTACAATAAAAAATCTAAATTGAGATTTTACACTTAGCGAATAATTAATGTAATGTAATAAAAGATAAAATAAGATTTGCAATATAAAATCTTGTATGCTAAACCTGGACGAAGTCAACCAAAAAAAAAGTCTTACCAGTTTAAGTCGGACTTTAGTTTGATAATCCGGATTCTTTATTACAATTGGTATTTCATCTTCTATCTAATATTACCAATACACGTTAAATGTATAAAATGATATTATCAATATATATTGAATTAGGATATGAATATTAATTATAATACAGAATCCCATACTATAAATTTGAGCCTTATATAGGAGAAATTGGCGTGTATCCTCATATTAGGGATAACAAAGTGGGCCTTAAATGTCATTTGCTCATAAGGTGCATGCATGCACATTAATACAATTACTGATCTAATTATCATGATATTATTATCTTAATCTCCAAGATATTGGTACACTGAATTCTATTAGATATTATCCTGTTTGGTTTAAACTTCCTAATAATCTCTTGCTTTCATTCAAATTCTTCCGGATAAGAATTAGAATTTGGATTAACTTAATCTGACTAAGAATCCTATCCGGACCGAGTAATTAATTTAACTATATAAATGACCAGCAGAAAATAATCCTGTAATCGTCAATCAAAAATGATGAATTCTTCAAAAATCCCCTTCATCTTTCTTTGCTTTTCAGTGCTGCTAACTTTGAGTACATGCAGTTTGGCCATTCAAGTGTCTCACGATGGAAGGGCTATCAAAATCAATGGTGAACGCAGGATTATCCTTTCTGGTTCAATCCACTATCCACGGAGCACTACTGAGGTACACACAAGATTAATTCCTTATCATATTTGTTTTTATGTTAAAAAGGTTTAATTAATTGATAAATGTGTTTTTTATGCATTAATGATGATGATGATGATGATCAGATGTGGCCTGATTTGATTAAAAAAGCCAAGGCAGGTGGACTGGATGCCATTGAGACATACGTTTTCTGGAATGCTCATGAGCCCCTTCGACGCCACTATGATTTTACAGGAAATCTGGACCTCATAAGGTTCATCAAGACAGTTCAAGATGAGGGTCTTTATGTTGTCCTTCGTATTGGACCGTATGTTTGTGCAGAATGGAACTATGGGTACGTACAAATTTCAATAATCTACTTATTAGTATTCGTATTTCCGCCTTCCAATGGTGTTTTTTTACACACGGAGTTTTTTTATTGAAAATCTTATTACATCTTCTACTACATTGAATTGACTGTCATGTGTAAAATCTTATCCACAAAGTGTATATGTGATCAACAATTGATGCAACGAAGATGTAATAGGATTTATAATAGATAATTATATCCATATTCTTAATGTTAATAATGTTTTTTTATGAATGTCTAGAGGTTTTCCTGTTTGGTTGCACAATCTGCCTGGTGTTAAATTTCGCACAGCAAATGATGTTTTTATGGTAATCAATTTGAAATTTACAATACTATTTTCTAAAAATTTGATTTTTTTTTTAAAAAATAGTGGTTAATTGATCAATATATATATATATATATATATATATTCTCAGAATGAGATGCAAAATTTCACATCTTTAATAGTGGATATGGTGAAACAAGAGAAGCTGTTTGCATCACAAGGAGGCCCAATTATTCTTGCACAGGTTTGTGTATAAACAAAAGAACAATAATTATTACCGGTTTTGAATTATTTTACCAATCTAAACTTACTTTAAAATGTAAAAAAAAAAAAAAGGTTTTTGATTAGTGATTAATTTCATAATTTTTTTTGTAGATTGAGAATGAATATGGAAATATTATTTCTTCATATGGCGATGCTGGAAAAGCATATATAAATTGGTGCGCAAACATGGCTGAATCACTTGATATAGGGGTTCCATGGATTATGTGCCAAGAAGATGATGCTCCAGATTCGATGGTATTTTTCAATTATTTTTATATCAAGAATTTTTAAAAAAAAAGTATTTTTCTAATTGTTTCTGTATTACTAAACTCGGATCACATTCTTGATTATTTATTATAACAGATAAACACCTGCAATGGTTATTACTGCGACCAATTCACACCAAATAATCCAAATAGCCCTAAAATGTGGACAGAAAATTGGACTGGATGGTGAGTCTCATGACATTAAGCAATATTTATCTTAATTAATGTCGTTTGATAATTTAATACGAACTTTAAATGTTTGAATTTATTACATTAACTTAGGTTTAAGAACTGGGGTGGTAAAGACCCACTTAGAACTGCAGAGGATGTCGCATATGCTGTTGCTCGGTTTTTCCAGAATGGAGGCACTCTCCAGAACTATTACATGGTTCGTACCAAATATAAAATCTCAGCAGATTTTAATAATTGCTATATTTTTAGCTTAATAATTCTAATTATTTAATTAAATGTGTAGTACCATGGTGGAACGAATTTTGGTAGAACAGCTGGTGGCCCATACATTACAACAACGTATGACTATGATGCCCCACTCAATGAATATGGTAAACCAAATTAATTGTGGTTAACTACTTCTTAATTTTGATGATTTCGAGATAATTTTTCCATAAGTTGTCTTATAATTGTTTTCTTAAAATTTGTTTCCCCAGGCAGTTTCAATCAACCAAAATATGGACACTTGAAGGAGCTTCACGATGTGCTGCATTCGATTGAGAAGACTCTCACTTATGGCAATATTTCGACTATCGATTTTGGAAATTCCGTCTATGTATGTTCTAAATTCACAATACATAGTTGTTTTTGAACCGTATAGAAAGATTAATTACAAAAATTATTTTTGGGACTTGATTTATTTATAAAAATTATCTTTTTGAAGTGATAAATTATAGGGTTTGCAACACCTCGAGGATGATATATTTGTAATTTATAAAGAATAATTTTTTGTAAATAAATCAAATCTCTATAGTGATTTTTGTAATGTAAATTTCAAAAATGTTAAATTATATTTTTTAACAATTATCATGGATTTTCACAGGGAACCATTTATGCACTTAATGACACTGCAAGTTGTTTCTTTGGCAATGCAAATTCTACAAATGATGCTACAGTAAACTATCAAGGAGTTGAATACAAAGTCCCAGCATGGTCTGTTAGCATACTTCCAGATTGTAAGAACGAAGTTTACAACACGGCCAAGGTAAGTTTTTGGCAAACTATAATTGCAGTATATGTGAAAATTCGTTGGGAATAATGGGTTTTTATCCAATTTTTTTTTTAACTTTTTACCTACTTATTTAGGTAAACACTCAGACTTCTGTGATGGCGAAGAAGTCTAATGAAGCTGAGAATGAACCAATTGCACTCAAGTGGGCTTGGAGACCTGAAGAAGTTGATGAAACTGTTGCCCTTGGAAAGGGCGAGGTTTCGGCCAACCAACTTGTGGACCAAAAGGTCACAAATGATGTTAGTGACTATTTGTGGTACATGACTAGGTATGTGTAGATTTAAATTTATTTTTTTATTTTTAATTTACTAATTGTTGCTCTAACTATAGTTTACATACAAAATGTTTTTAATATTTGATTTATTCTTTTAATAGTGTGAATCTTGACAAGAATGATCCTATTTGGAGTCGTAATATGAGTCTTCGAGTTAATGGAACTGGACATATACTGCATGCTTACGTCAACGGCAAATATATTGGTATGTTATCGTTTTCTTTCCGTTGTCGGATTTTCCTTACAAAGCTTATTAATAATTATTTTTTTATCATATTCTTTGAAATTTAATTATATTTATGGTATTGCTAATTTTATAGGTTCTCAATGGGCTACATATGGAATTTTCCACTATGTTTTCGAGAAGAACGTCAAATTGAAGCCTGGGAAAAATCAAATAACATTGCTTAGTGCTACCGTTGGACTACAGGTGTTTAATCATAAGCTTATAATAACTAATCTATTCATCATTAGTTTTGGGCACAAAGTAATATTAAGATTTTCATGTCTTGAACAGAACTATGGTCCTAGATTTGATTTAATACAAACTGGACTACCTGGGCCAATTGAGATAATTGGAAGGAAAGGTGATGAGAGTATCATAAAGGACTTGTCGAGGCATAAATGGTCGTACAAGGTTGGATTAAAGGGATTAGAAAATGAGTTATTCAACGACGACAAGAAATTTGCAGCTCAATGGCAATCTGAAAATCTTCCTATCAATAGGAGGATGACTTGGTACAAGGTATATAAAAATTGTAGTCTATTATTCCCCCACATTACCCCCCACCCCCCTCCAAAACAATAAAAAATTCAAGAAAAGAACCCATTGAAATTTTTAAATTAATCACGTTTGTGGTAATTCTTTTTTTTCATTGCAATGTTTTAGACAAGTTTCAAGGCTCCATTAGGAGAAGACCCTGTTGTTGTAGACTTGCAAGGGTTGGGAAAAGGGCTTGCTTGGGTTAATGGGAATAGTCTTGGGCGGTACTGGCCAAGTTACATGGCAGAAGAAGATGGTTGTTCCACTGAGCCTTGTGACTATCGTGGTCCATACGACAGCGACAAATGTGTCTCCAATTGCGGTCAGCCTACACAAAGATGGTTAGAAAAACGTTACTTGTATTCAAATTTTTTCTTAGGATATGAATATGTTTTTTGAGATGGTAACAGGTATCGTGTTTTCAATTTGAAGGTACCATGTCCCACGTTCTTTCATGAACAAGGATGTCAATGAACTGGTTCTTTTTGAAGAATTTGGAGGCAATCCAACCTTAGTCAACTTCCAAACAGTTGGAGTTGGAAGTGTGTGTGGCAGTGCGTACGAAAACAAGAATATGGAATTGTCTTGTCAAGGCCGAACAATTTCCGCCATTAAATTTGCTAGTTTTGGTGATCCACAGGGAACTTGTGGCTCATTCCAAAAGGGAAGTTGTGAATCCAAAAATGACGCACTCTCCATTGCTCAGGTATATAAATATATATATGTATATATATATCCAATTATTCTCTTCCCATATTTACTTACATTTTTTGGAAACTGATTTGGTCTTTCTTGGTTTGAATGTTGTAGGCATGTGTTGGGAAAGAAACTTGTTTATTATCTGCTTCAGAAAGTGTGTTTGGATCAACAAATTGCGATGATGGTATCTCGAAAAGGCTCGTGGTGGAGGCTATCTGCTAGATTTTGCTGCGTTTATTTTTCAATATTAGGGTTTTAAAGGTAGAACTTTTGCAGAGGTTACTGTTTTAAGTAGTTGAGCTTTCCCCGTTTCAGTATTTGTGACTTCTAAATGAAATAGTTCTACGAATTTTCTTGAATCTCCATTCTCTCTACAACAATGTTGTGACTGTACCCAAAATTTAAGTGGATTGTCTAAATCAAATTTAAGTACAAACAGAAGAAAGATTAGTCCTGATGGTGTATTTGGAACAGTGCCTTTAGGGGTCGTTTGCTTGGTAGGTGTATCTAATAAAAATAAATAATAAAGAATTTACATCTAAACCCCATATTTAACTGTTTGGTTATATGAGATTAAAGATGTGATATCTCCACTTTTTTCCTAAAGCACATGTTTGCTTTGTTTTTTAATCCAGAGTCAAAGTCAAAATTGCCACTCAACTTTTACCACAGTTCCAAAATAATCTAGGGTCTGATTGATTGTTCAAACTTCATTATTATTTTGATTTCTTTCTTTTAAAATAAAATTTGATATAGTATAAGTATTTCTAATATATTTTATTTTTAGTACATTACTTTTTTAAATGCATTTATATCCAAAATACTTCCCCATGCATCGCCCCAATTCTCATTCCTCATCCCAAACTTCACACTCAGACAAAACAAAATCACCCAAAAATGCCGGCGGGAGCACGGTCTGAGGACCCCAACTGGGCCCACTCGGGGTCTCTTTTTGCGGCTCTGCAGGAAGAAGGGCCTAACCCTTTTGGTCAACCCATCTGATCTACTTCTGCTGCTTTTAATCAATTAATTTATTTGTTTGGGAAAGGAACTTGTCCACGCAGATTTGTAAAGTTGTTCAATGGGGGCAAAATTATCTATTCCATGCTTAATTTCGGCTAATGGCTAAAAACAGAAATATGATGTTATATCTGTCTGATTATTACTTATAAGTAAGCTAATAATTCAAGCCCAAATACATTTCATTTCATTCTTTTTGAATAAAACTTTATGTCCCCAATGAATTAAACAGCAGTAAATATTATAGTGATTGGCTAGAAAAAGAAAATAAAAAAATACATACCAATATTATGGTAGCTCAAAATTAATTCAGAATTAAAAAATAAAAAACAAACTAATATTAAAAGTACGAAATTCAATTTATTAATTTATCAAATCAAACTTACATATATTTTTTTATTCAATAAAATCTCTAACTCAAACTCAATTAATATATATATAATATATATATATATATATATATATATAAAAAAAAATCAAGTTAATGGTTTGATTTGTTTGAATCAATTAACTATTAATTTAAATATAAATATAATTTTTAAAATTTCATAAAAAATTAAATAAATTTAAATAGTTCAACTTCGTTCATTTACACAGTCCGTTACACAATTTTCTTCTCTCTAAATTAAAATACAAAAATCTTGAACAAAAATATATACTAAAAGCTAACTACATAAAGAAAAAAAAATAAAGAAAGGAGGCTTCAAAAATTCCACATACGCGATGTATCAAAAAATACACCGCCGCCCACGCCGTCATCAGCTCCGCCACCACCGCTGCCGCCTCTGCCTCTCCCGTCCGGCGCCAAATACCCCTCTCCACTCTGAAATTCAGCGAAAGAAGAAGAGCCCAACTCCGCAGGCTCCCCAAAGAACAGGTTTTCCACCACCGGTTGCTTCAACTCCCCAGCCACCACCGGAGATCCAGCGACCAATCTGCGAGCGTGCTTGGACGCCGCAACCTGAATCTGCGGAGGCGACAACTCGTCGGCAGAAAGTATGTCCGGTGGGTCATGAGGAAAATTCAGCACCGCCGAAGGGCCACGCAGGCAGAAAACGGCGGCGTCATAAGCCCTGGCAGCCTCCTCCGCCGTGTCGTAGGAGCCTAACCATATCCTGTCACGGCTGTTGGGCTGGCGGACCTCTGCCACCCACTTGCCCCATTTTCTCATCCTGACACCCTTGTAACGCCCGTCTGGCCGCTCTCTTCTCGACTGAGGTCTCACCATTTTCATAATCCCCACAAAATTGTTTCTTGTTCCTCCGCCGTAAGATTACTTAAACAATTAGTTAGGGACACGTGGGCTGGTGTACGTGCGCCACGCGATGCGTACTTTTGGTAGTTAAAGTGACAGCGGATACTTTAGTGAAGGGAGCACGGTTTAAAGGACAGGTGTGGCGGTGATAAGGTTTGGTCTGTGCTAAAGCTGGACACGTGTGCCCGAGCGAAGCTACCGTGGTGTTCACTGTGTCTCTAGATGGTCATCCTTTTTGTTGGGTATTTTCGTACTATGCAAGAAAATATAGGCAAATTGTTTACATTTACTTTTTATTTTTATTTGCGAAAATATTTTCTAAAAAAAATTGAAATGATTTTCTTGCGTGAAAATGAATCTTTGTTCGATTAATGAATTGCTAAGTTTGATCAATTAAATTAAAATATTCTATAATTGTAGAATTAATTTAATTAGCAAGATGACCAACATCAATATTTAGACAAAGTACTAAAAAAAGTGTGTATTTTCCATCATACGATCAATCTATAGTGTCAATTTTTTAAATAAAATAATCTATATACATATATATATATATATATAGTACAAAAGTCTAAAAGTGATCGAAATTTATCAATTATAAATAATCTAAATTTTTAGTCAAGACCGCAGAAGACAATATATATATATATTTATATATATATATATATATATATATATAATATATATATATATATATATAAAAAAAAAATCAAGTTAATGGTTTGATTTGTTTGAATCAATTAACTATTAATTTAAATATAAATATAATTTTTAAAATTTCATAAAAAATTAAATAAATTTAAATAGTTCAACTTCGTTCATTTACACAGTCCGTTACACAATTTTCTTCTCTCTAAATTAAAATACAAAAATCTTGAACAAAAATATATACTAAAAGCTAACTACATAAAGAAAAAAAAATAAAGAAAGGAGGCTTCAAAAATTCCACATACGCGATGTATCAAAAAATACACCGCCGCCCACGCCGTCATCAGCTCCGCCACCACCGCTGCCGCCTCTGCCTCTCCCGTCCGGCGCCAAATACCCCTCTCCACTCTGAAATTCAGCGAAAGAAGAAGAGCCCAACTCCGCAGGCTCCCCAAAGAACAGGTTTTCCACCACCGGTTGCTTCAACTCCCCAGCCACCACCGGAGATCCAGCGACCAATCTGCGAGCGTGCTTGGACGCCGCAACCTGAATCTGCGGAGGCGACAACTCGTCGGCAGAAAGTATGTCCGGTGGGTCATGAGGAAAATTCAGCACCGCCGAAGGGCCACGCAGGCAGAAAACGGCGGCGTCATAAGCCCTGGCAGCCTCCTCCGCCGTGTCGTAGGAGCCTAACCATATCCTGTCACGGCTGTTGGGCTGGCGGACCTCTGCCACCCACTTGCCCCATTTTCTCATCCTGACACCCTTGTAACGCCCGTCTGGCCGCTCTCTTCTCGACTGAGGTCTCACCATTTTCATAATCCCCACAAAATTGTTTCTTGTTCCTCCGCCGTAAGATTACTTAAACAATTAGTTAGGGACACGTGGGCTGGTGTACGTGCGCCACGCGATGCGTACTTTTGGTAGTTAAAGTGACAGCGGATACTTTAGTGAAGGGAGCACGGTTTAAAGGACAGGTGTGGCGGTGATAAGGTTTGGTCTGTGCTAAAGCTGGACACGTGTGCCCGAGCGAAGCTACCGTGGTGTTCACTGTGTCTCTAGATGGTCATCCTTTTTGTTGGGTATTTTCGTACTATGCAAGAAAATATAGGCAAATTGTTTACATTTACTTTTTATTTTTATTTGCGAAAATATTTTCTAAAAAAAATTGAAATGATTTTCTTGCGTGAAAATGAATCTTTGTTCGATTAATGAATTGCTAAGTTTGATCAATTAAATTAAAATATTCTATAATTGTAGAATTAATTTAATTAGCAAGATGACCAACATCAATATTTAGACAAAGTACTAAAAAAAGTGTGTATTTTCCATCATACGATCAATCTATAGTGTCAATTTTTTAAATAAAATAATCTATATACATATATATATATATATATAGTACAAAAGTCTAAAAGTGATCGAAATTTATCAATTATAAATAATCTAAATTTTTAGTCAAGACCGCAGAAGACAATATATATATATATTTATATATATATATATATATATATATATATATATATATATGGGTTAAATTCATTAATCCCCTTTATTATCATTTTGGTATCAATTTGAAAATCTTCAATTACTCTCATGGTTTTCAAAAAATAAATTGAATGGACAAAATAACATTAGGACTTTATAATAAAATAAATTTATTTTACCCCCTATTAAATTTTATATAGCATTTTATTACACATTGATTACATTTCATGCTAATAAATTATAGTAAATATGATACTAACAAATTAAAATAAATATGTTATTTATATTAAACAAACATACCCAAAAAGAAAACTTTACAAAACAAGAAAAATATTTTGGAAAAGAATTCTTAAAAAAAAAAACCTCTTTATAATCAAATATGTCAATTAGTTTGACCCTAAATTTTATTAGATATAAAAATACTAATTGAGTAAGGTGTCAATCTTAACATTCATTTTTATATTTTATTTAAAATATAGTTTATTAAACTTCAGTAAAGAAAATTGATACCTTATTCAATTAATTTCATATTTAATAAAATTTAAGATCAAATTAGTTGATATTTAATTGTGAATAGGTCTTTTTTTTAATAATTAACTTATTGAATATTTTTCTTTTTTATGAGTTCATCGTTAAAGTGTTTTTTTTTTGTTTATTTAAAATAAATAATATATATTTAATTTGTTAGTATGATATTTTTCTAATTTTTTGTGTTTGTTTAAACCTATATAAAGCAAATAATGTTATATATAAGATAATAGGTGTAAAGTTAATTTATTTTTTTTATAAAGTTACAATGATATTTTTGTTAATTCAATTTAATTTTTGAAGAATAGGAGGGTAGTTGAAGATTTTCATTGTACACGTGGTATATGATATGAAGATGATAGTAGAGAGAAATTAAATGAATTTAAACTTAAATATATATATATATATATATATATCACGACCTATGAAGGTCACAATTGTAATTAGCATTAGTGAATAAGGTAAGGTTTTAATATATTGTGATAGAATACGACTTTGAGTGTGAAAACGAAACAGTTTTTCTAAAGATAAAAGTAAATCATGTGACTTTATTCGATGGAATAGAATATTACTTGCATTTTATTTGTGGAAGACGCAATGGTGATTTTATAAAGTAAGGGAGTGTTTGCAAAGACTCTTTTTTTTTTTTTTTTTTAAATGATTCTCAATTTTTGGTAAAAAATAATTATTAGTGTTTTTTAAATACTAATTTTTATTTCTGTTTCTACAATGTAAAAGTGTGGGAGGGGTAGGGATGGGAGGTGCCGAGTTTAAACACGGACCCAATGGAACAGGTTTAAACCCGATTAAATGGGTTTTAGGGCAGGTAACAGGTATATTTTTTAGGTTTGATTGACCCGCTCATTATATATATATATATATTTATATAATTTTTTAAAATATAATTATTTAAAATTATTTTTAATTATTTAAGTTGAATGTTTGCTTGAGTCTAGTGTTTTAAGTTTTCATTTTGACTAATTCTCTTAAGGGTTTTCCTCAATCCGCTTCATTCCTTATTGGCGTCCTCTGGCCGTCCTCAAGGTAAGCTACACAAGAAGCGATAAGTTCTTTTTTTTTTTAAATACCAAATTCTTGGCTTACACCAGTAAATTTTGGACATTCTAACCACTTGCTCAAACACCTAAAATGAGTTAAATCGCGGGATATACCTTAAATTAGATCACAGATTCCCCCATAACTGTACACTTCTGCGCATAAAGAATCACCTCCAAAATGATTGTTTTATACTAAATTCCAATCATAAAGTCCACTGAAAATGAAGTAATTGCTCCATTCTTTTTCCTTTTTTTTACTCACTAGCATCATTGTTGTTTTGATAAAAGAAGTGGGGGTAGTATATTTAGACTTTGATCAATAAAGGGGGTGTTTTCCAGCTCTTTATTTACACGTGGAATTTTGCTTGGCTTTTATTTTCTTACAAGAAAGGTCCTTATGGATTTCTTTTGTCTCATTAAGCGTATGTTAATTTGTGTTTTCAGAAATGTTCGAACTCCTTTTAATAGAGACAATCGAATTCACAATGTTGACTAAAAAAAATAAAAACAAGTTATTGTCTCCAACTTCAATGAAACAAACGATGGTGGTAGCAAGGAGGAGGAGAATGTAGAAGAACTGATTTTCAGTTTTAATGAAAATTTTAAAAGACTAAATTTTTTGGATCGGCAAGTCTAATGGGTTGGACCGTTCGAATTTTGGGTTTGGGACGGGACGGGTCTTGAATCTTATTTTTTTCTAGCGGATCGAATTCCGAATTTAGCCAAATTAGTCTCAGACCTGCACCGTTGTCCTAGGGAGGGGTGCTTTTAGATTTTTAATTCTGTTTTTAGTTTTTTTTTTTTAAATATGTAAAAATTCTTTTAGATATTTTTGCCCTAAAAAATATTTTTATATTCCAAAAACACCCTTACATTGTATAAATATACAATACGTAATATATATTTAATATATAAATATTTGTATGAATTTATGAATAATTTCATAAATATATATATATATTTATATATTTATGAATATATAATTATAAATATTTGTACGGATATATAAATATATTCCTATATACTTATAAATATGTATGAATTTTTATACTTATATATCTATGAATATATAAATAAATTATATGTATTTATAAAATATTTGCATGAATATATATTTGTAAATTTATATATGTATGCTATATATTTATATTTGTGAATATATAAACGTATTTAAATATATTATTATATATGAATATATGAATACATATATATATATTTATATGTATATATATTTGTAAATATAAGCATATCTATTTTTGTATGTTTATATATTTGTTAATATAAAGTTATTTATAAATAAATGTACGATATATATTTCATATATATATATTTATAAATATCAATATATGTATTATTATATATTTATAAATATTTTATGCATGAATATATATATGTGTGTGTGTGTGTGTGTGTGTATTTCATATATACATATATATATTTGTGAATATATAAATGTATTTATAAATATATATATACTTGTATTCATATATTTATAAATATCTATGTATGCATTTATATGTATATTTGTGAATATATAAATATATTTATATAAATATTTAATGTTTATATATATTATATATATACACATGTACCCAAATTACTATTTTAAAATTGAATGACAATTAAACTTTTACACACAAACAAAAGCATTTGTACAGTTTATTTACCAAACACTCTCTTTTAACTTATTTCAATTTTTCAACAACAGTTTATAAATATTGCCAATTTTCACTTTTGTTAGAAATTTTTGCAAACACTTCCTAATCATATGGGGAGAGTGAGACTGATAGTGTTAAAATAAAATAACATGGAGGTAGTTTAGAGGGTGCACTAGACACACATAAATGAAAATTAAAACAGGTATTGTTAGTATTTTAATTAAGGGACTATTGTATAAGAAATTATATTTTATATTTTGGTATAATTTGCATGAGTAAACCCAAGTTAAAATGGTCATTGTTTTCATTTGGCTTTTGAACATAGTTCAATGATGCGTCTGTTTTCTTCTTCTTCTTTTTATTGGGGCTTTAAAAATATTTAACACAAATAAAGGAACACAATTATAATTATTAAAAGAATTCTAAGTGGTAAAATTCATCAGTGGAAAATTTACACTTTCAATCCCAAAGTATAGGGGATTTTGCAAATTTGATTCCATAACTTCAAAAATAGTCAATTCTAATCTAATATATTATCACACATTGGTCAGTCCGTCAAAAAATAAATGAAAAACCACGTGGGGAGCCCTTGGCCGTTAACTCTCTTTCGTTGTTAAATAAAAAGAAAAAGAAAATAAATGCCATTTGCTCCATTTAAAGACAGTATGAATTTCTTGTAAAAGTTACTGCAAAAAAGTAGCCAAAAAATGTGAAACTAAATTATATATGGATTCATCAATGTATGAATAAAAGACGAATGTAGAAAAATTATTGAAGAAAAATATAGGCATATTTTTATATTATTCTTAAATGTATTTTGCTTGTACACAATTTAAAATTATATAATAATTATTTTATTTGGTCACTTCTTTATTAATATATAATTATGTCGTAATATAAAAAATAATTATTTAATAAGAATTAGTATTCTATTAAGTTATTAAGATTTTTGTTTTTTTAATGGTACGATATTCAATTAAGACTTATAAACAATTTT
This sequence comes from Paulownia fortunei, assembly GCA_019321725.1. Lineage (NCBI taxonomy): Eukaryota > Viridiplantae > Streptophyta > Magnoliopsida > Lamiales > Paulowniaceae > Paulownia > Paulownia fortunei. Next base: position 2,068,141 of record CM033105.1, on the reverse strand, counting down.
AATATAAATGTTAGATTTTTAGTAAAAATTATAAATAGTCAAAATAAAGTAAAACTAGTATGTGGAATTAAAATTACTAAATTTTTTTATTATTTAAATTATATATTAAATTAAATGAAAATTAGCGGCCACGTGCTATGCACGTAGTTTTTCTTTTTAAATAAAGTGACCAAAAATGCAAGGGTTTGGTTATATGTATGAGACTAAAATTACATATTTTTAAAAGTATAGTGGCAAATTGCAAAACACCCGAGGGAGAATTAACGACTGTGTGTTCTTCACAAGGCTTTTTCATCTACTTTTTATTTAACAGAAGGACTAAATTTTTAAAAGTGTGGTGGTATACGATACTCAAGTAAAATTAATTATTATTAAAATAACAATAATAAACTTGTAAAACCCCTTATATTTTAGGACAACTTACAACTTTTGTACTTTTACGGACTCTCTATTTGTTGTTTTAATTTTTTTTTTTGCTTTTTTGGCATATTATCTCACTTACAATTTACTAATAATAGAGTTTTCTATTGAATTCATTCTAAAATGACAGCAATGGAAGATAAATTCTTGTCCTTTTTGGAGTGTGATCATTTTTCAGTTTTTAGTTTGAGATTTAAGATTTTTTAGAGCGTAGTAGAATGAATATTACAACAAAAAATATTAGTGACAAGATGTTAAGCGACAATATATGTTGTCAATAATTATATATATTGAATGAGATAAAAAATTATTTTATTATAATAATAATTTTTACAAACTTAATATCGATAAAAAAATGTAATTAAATTATCATTATTAATTATTAATGACAAAAAAAATTAATAACAAATTATAATAACAATCTTTAATAGCTAAATTTTCACTATAAATATGTCACAAATATGTCGCTAAATTGATAATGACAACTTATATACTGTATATTTATTATTAATTATTAATCATGATAATTTAACACTAATTCTTATCACTATTAGTAGTGATAATAATAGTTTTTGTCACTTATTACATATTAACTGTATCACTAAGCATTCTATCACTATTTTTTTTTTTTTCTTTAGCAAAAGCTCCCATTTTAAGTCGCAGGAATGAACCTGAAACATCAACCTTAAGTGAAAAATTATAAATTCTTGCATATCCATGCAACGAATATTTTACCTCGTAATTAACTTAGTGTAAGAACGATAAAAGCAAATGCACAATTACGACTGACGAGTGAATGGATATGTGGTCTCACAATAATTTTTCACCATTTTTTCAACAATACATTTATATGTCAAGTTCGTTAGCCATATTTGAGGTATTATATTTGCAATAAAATAAACTATTTATATTGCATTTTCTTTCAAACTTTGGAAAAGTGCAGTTTAATTGCAAAAAATAATTCAAATTGATTTTTGTATCATCGCTATGCCGAAACTCTACCTTAGCTTATTATACCAACAAATATATGTGTAACATATCTATTCATAGTGCAAGAATTTTTTGCCTTCATTCATTTCCATTTTAATTCGAATGGCATAAATAACTAATTAAAATGGTATTTGGCTAAACTAATTTCATACATCTTAATCTCTGCATCTAATAAACTATTTAATATAAGATTGTAGAACTTACTAGATTAGTAATAAAAAAATAATTTATATGGGTTCGATTAAAGAGTTTTGTTATAAATCTTTTAAAAAATAACTTGGGGGATCTCTGTAATTTTTAAGGAGTTTATAGGCTTTTCTATCTTAAATTTAGACCTTGTGCCCTCATATTTTACAATAATTAAAATACCATCCATGGAAATAAAATATAGTGCATAGCTGCAAGATCCTATAACTTTGAAATGATTAAAACTAATGTCACAAAATAAAAAATAATTTAAATCAAAATGTATTATTAAATTTATTTGATATTTCAGCATGATAACAAGTATTCAAATAGTTCATTAATACTTAAAAAAAATTCGTAACTCATGGAAATATTGAATTAGATTTCAAACAAGAAAGTACATTTAATATACTCAAAAGAAAAATTGCAATAGGAACTCGGTGTAAGCAAAGGCTAGAAATACTATAAAAAAACATTTGATTATTTGTGTATCTATAAGTCAAATATTAAATTTAACCAAATTAAACTTAAACAGGGACTAAATTAGTTTTAACCATTTAGCACAAATAAAAATTAACTAATTAAAATTAAATTTTATTAAGAAATAAAAAATATATATACATATATATTTATATATATATGGTGAGGTTGGATTTATTTGAATCCTAGACCCCGTAAAATAATATATAGTGGTACAGTTTTGAATGAATTTTTATTGGATGATTGATGTAGTAAATTGAAAAAAAACAGCGTGGTATAATACAATACAATTTAGACCATTTTTCAAATTTAATGATCAGTTCCAGCATAAAGGTATGAAAAACTTCCATTTGAGGTACTTAGGAAAATTGCAAAATTTTCAAATTTAAGGAGGTTTTGGCATTAAAGCAAACAACTAAAATTTAAATTTAAGAATCCTTTCCTTTTTTTATTTAAATTTAGTTTACTGAACCGCAATTATTCTTTCTCCTTTCAAAATTTTCAAGTGTTCCTCGTCTTTAAACTAGACAATTGTCCAATGAAATTTGGTTATATTCGTTTGTGATATTTCAAAACAACCTCATTATCAATTCATTCTCTTAAAATATATCCAAATTCACATCACATTTTTTAACGAATTTTCTCCTTAATATATCATATTTTTCAATAAATTTATTTTCTATTTATTCTTTCGAACACTCACAACATATCCAAACATACACTCAATTCTTCACATTTGATTCGTCTTATAGTAAACTCAAATAGTCAAATTGGTCCTTGTATGCTAAACACGAGATTGGTCCGGCCTTCTGCCACCCAATCCTTTTTGCAGACCTCTATTGTGATTGGCCCCTCCCAATAGACTTATGAATCTCTATCATAATTGGTAAAAAATTTCGACAACTTGAATTAAAGTCATTTTTTATTTACTATAATTAATAGAAAGGTTTTTCAACCGAAATTACAATCACTTTTGATTGTTCAAAGGTAATAGTCAGTATAAAAATTAAAAGTTTTATTTGGTTTTAAATTATTCTCTTATTTTTATTTTTAATTTATTATTTTAAAATAAAATCAAACATACATCAACTTGTTTGTAATATATTTTCCTCATAATATACATTTTTTAATATATTATTTTAAAATACCTTCTCCCACAATACAAAAAAATAAAACTAAGGTAGCGTACTGTCACTTAGATTAAGCAATTTCGCCCTCCGAACAAGGCCCGTGCGACACCCAAACCCTCAAGACCAGAACCTACTCATTTATGTAGGAATAACAAAGTCTATCTTCAATATCAAGTTCAAAATTATGGACAATCTCCCAAAACTTAATTAAATCGACATGCCTAAATTTCAAAATGTCTTCCCGATTTTCCCATGCGTCCCGATCTGGAATCATTTCTGTTTGTGATACTCCCACGATGAGATGTGAGAGTATGCTTTGGGTAAGTGATAATTAGATAAAATTGATTCTCTCAAGGCAGCCCTCTGAAGCTGTGCATTTTATTCTTCCATCCCATTCAATCCGCGTAATAATCAAGTACGATAACTGTATCCTTTGCACACATTAAATTGTCCTCCCAAACAAAAAGAAGCATGCATGCATGGAATCTTATTCTAGGATTTTCATTTATCCATAATGTCTGAAGCCTTGCAGCTATCCCAAGAAGCAATTTACACTCACAATCAAAGACATTATTTGGCTCAATGTTGCTTCCAAAGATTTGGCTTTCTTCCCCTGTTTCTTTGTGCAAAAAAGAGCATAAAAAGATGTTGCTTTGGGCGCTAATATTCCCCCCTCAATACCATCCTCTCAATAGTCAAGTTGAATTTTCCAATCAAATTGTGGAGTTAACAACAACATTTTACATTTTTTATGTGGCCTATCCCATTTAAAAACTCACGAGTATGAAAAAGGTTTAAATGTATTTAAATTGAGGAGTAAAATACACTTATAATTTTTAAAATTGGGATTAAAATAAAAAACATGTAAAATGCAAGACCAAAAAGTAAATAGGGATGACAATGGATTTGGACAGGTTTGTCAAAACTTGTAAGTCGACCAGCCAAACTTACTTTGGACTCGAGACTTGTCTTGGCGCACCTCAAATGGAAGCCTGAAGTCAAACCCATTTTGTAATTTTAAATATATTTAAAAATATATTTTTAAAACATATCATCATAATTTGTTAAATACGAGAAATTAATGTTATTAATAAATAACTATTATTTACAATTTTTGTGGGCATTTTTTATTTTTGAAAAATTACAAAAATATACGCTTTTTTTTAGCTTATATACTGAAAATATAAACAATTTATTAATTTTATGTTTTGTAAGTGAATATATATGTAATTTACACATACTTTTGCATATATATATATATATATATAACCTAAACACATGCATTAATATGTATGTATATTTATATATGTGTGGGTGTGATTCTAAAGAAATCGTGTTTGGTATGGATTTGAATTCAAAACTTTTGAAATCCAAAACCCTTCTTATGACCCCGTTTATGGTCTCAAAATTTGTCCAAACAGACCAGATCAGATTTAATCCAAACTCATTACTATCCATAACAAATATGAATATATAGATGAGAGTCAAAACCCCTTTTTTTTTCTTTTTCTTTAGAGTTCTGGGCAATGGTAAACTTCGGTTTGAGTTCTTAAGGAAATGTAAAATCATTCGAAAACTTTTACTTTTTGTACATGAAACTTGTGTGGAGGTCTTGAAACAAGTAAATCTTAAAGTTTAAGAATCCTTTTCGGGTTTTTTTTTTGGATAAATTTTGATTTAGTTCACTAAACCGTAGTTATTCTTTCGACCTTCAAAATTTTCAAGTGCCCCTGATCTCTGAAACTTGGTAACTGACGGGTGAAATCTGAATTATTTACATATCTAACTATCTATAATTGAATTGTCTTAATTCAATACACTAATATTTATTCAACTCTTCCTTCCAAATAATATTTGAAATCATCTGTATCACAAATATAGGAATAATAATGAAACAAATTTAAATTATAAATAGATTTAAGGGAAATTTTGATTTTTTTTGTCAAACCCATTCCATTATGAATCCGTTCCATTTATTTTTTATTTTAATTTATGTAATATTATTTTTTAAAAAATGTAATGGTATTGTTTAAAAAAATATTTTTTAAAATTATAAAGTGGTTTATCGGATCTAACTCGAATCCTGTAGGTTCGGAACCAAGTTCAGGTCCTTAAAATTCTTAACATCACAGGTTTCGAATTTTGTCAAACCAAGATTTTGACCATCTCTGTACAAATATGAAACATCTTTCATGACATTAATTGAACACAATTTTGTACCTCATAGGAACATGAAGCCGGCGAATAGTAGGAAGGCTCGGGCGGCGACGCCCGCAGTGGGTGGTTTTGGCCGGAAGGAAAACTATGCGAGAAAGCGTGTGAGTGAGTACAGGTGGGGGCCGTGGGGCTCTTGCTGGTCACCAATGTCACGGCACTCATCAGTAACTGCACAATATTCTTCAGTCTTGGGCTTCACTTCTTAAAAGGGTTGCCTTTGATATTTCGGCATTAATAACTACTTTTCAAAGTTCTTGTTGGCCTTCTTTAAGTCACTCAAATTGGTCTCCCACTGGCTACTGTGCCTCCCAATCTCTTATAGACCTCCACTGTGATTTGTAAAAGCAAGCGTCTGACAATTTAAAATATAATTTTTTTGATCTCTCGCGATTAAATAAATGAATTTTGCAACCTAAATTGGAATTATTTTTGGGCTTTTTGAATCTAAAAATTAGTATTTCACAAAAGTTAAAATGATGCTCTTAAGTTTTAACCAATGTTTTCAAAATCGCATTGCACCGGCCGGTTTAACCGGTCCAACCAAGAATTGGAGATTGGTCCGATCAGGCCCAAAAAATCGTTTGATCGGTTTGACAGGTCAACAACCGATCAAAACTGCCCACAACCGATCAAAATCAGCCAAAATCGATTTGATCGTTTTTATATTTTTTTTTAAATAAATATTTTTAATTTTTATTAAGATTTAAATTTAATATTTTGTTATATTTATGTGATTATTTGGATATTGTGTTTTGTTATATATTTTTTTATATAGTTATTTATTTATTTTTATATTTAAAATGTATTACATAACAATTAATCTATTATATTATCATATTACATAATAAAATAAAAAATATAATCAATTTTTATTAAATCGGTTTGACCGCCTGTTAAATCGCTAATTGTTAATAAAATCGATTTGATCACTAATTTAAATAAAAAAATACTAATTTTAACCATAATTTGATAAAATTAGTTATCCAAAAATCATTTTCTATAAAAGTCAATTATTGTAAAAATTAATTATCTAAATTCAATTTTTCTAGAATTAACGATAGCAATGAAGATTAATACTTTGATATCATAATCCAAATCAAATCATACATGGAGTTAACTTACACAAATTGTTCATGCAGTAATAATAATATCTTTTATTTTAATGTGACACAAATTGTGTGTGGTTTTGTGTTGTGGTAAATGTAAAGAATGACCAAAAGTTTTAGGCTCAATAACTCCCTGCAGGTGCAGAAGTTACAAATAACTCGATATTAAATTACAATTGAAATATAAGCCTGTATCCCCAAGCAACAACATTTTTTTACATTTGTTTTTCTTTTCCTTTTAGAAGCCATCACACTTGCACCTAGGGGCACACTTGCACTTAGAAAATGGGGTGGGTTAGGTTAAATCTAAGATCAGTCCTATTAAAATATTTCAAGATTGGAATTTAGATTCGCCTCCGACTTAGATTTAGTGGATTGAACCTACTAAAATTGTATTATTATTTTAAAAATATTAATAAATATATATTTAAAAATTAATATACTAAAACTTTTTAAAAATATATTTTTTAAAGAAATATCCCCCATATATATATATATTATAAGTTTCAAAAATAAAAAAATTAAATGAGACTAGTTTGTAAATAAAAATAAAAAACTCATCCCCAACCCTTTTATAATAATAAAAATATGTCATAGTATCATCCCTACTTACACCTTCAATCCTCATCTACAATCCATTCATTCTAAGCCATTTATTTATAATATGGTATTATATATATCACGTCATTCTATTACCAGTGGCTGACAACATATCATTATCCTTAATTTAAATATTCTATTCTAATTTATATTACATAACATAAATACATTTAACTTATATAAAATTAATTTTAAATATATATTTAAAAAAATAATCTACACACATAATATATATATGTATTATATAAAATATAAAATACAATATAAAATTAAAATAAAAAATCTAAACTTATGGACCACAACCTAATTATCTAGCGAGGTAGAAGAAAAGCACCTGTAATAGCCTTTTTGAATTTGAAGGAAAATAAGTCAATGTCATTTACATTGGATGGGACCTTTTAACTTCTATTGCAACCCCGATAATTCAGGAAGGCCCCCTCTATTGTTCTACATAATTTATTTTAAGAATAATCTTTTAAGTCCCGGTTCTCATTTGTTGTGATCCCAACTAACTTAGAAAGTGATAAATCCACTTGTGGAGGTAAATTCATCGTTCACCTACAAGAGATTTGTGACCATTCAATGATTCAAATTATAAATGCTACATTTGAATATGTTTATTATTGGGTCGTACATATATATAGATATATGTAAAATATATAATAACAATATTTAATTTATAATCCCAACAATTCAATTGTAAGAGTGAACTCCACAAATTTAGTTATATCCCCGACCCAACTGGAGCATGCAGATCTGCCCACACCTGTCTAGAAGTTCTAAGAACTAATAATGCATAAAAAAAAACAAATGTAAAAATTAGAATATTAATAAATTGTTGCATCATAAATTTGTATTTATCTATCTAAAGTGCTTCACATTTAGCTATTAGGTTTACATCTTTTGAATTTTCTGGATTTAAGCTCTATTATTCTGAATATATAAGGTAATGCCCTTATAGTGAAGAGTTCAAAGTGATTTAAAAAAAAAAAAACAATTTACAACACAAATTAATTGTTAATGTATATTGTGTATTTATTATTTATATTTGATAAAAATATTAATCATGTAACACATAAATATACATGTACAATTGCAATTTGAGAACGAGACGGGTAATGTGGACAACTTGAAACTGTAAAGGCAACTTTTTTTATTTTGTGTATTATTTTTTAAAATATATATTTATTAATTTTTTTTAAATAATAATATGAGTCTAATAAATTTAACCTGATCCGTTCAGATCAAGAATGGATCTGAATTCAGATCTTAAAAAATCTTAATAAAAAGAAATTAAAAATTAATCAAATCACTTTGTTGTCATTCCTAAGTGCACGAGTGTCCGTTGAGAGTCGGTGCAAGTATGAAAACTTAGTTTGCTGGGGATACAAGATTAAATTTCGGTTGGAATTTAATATCGAGTTATTTGTGGCTGCTGTGCCCGTAGGGAGTGGTGGAACCTAAAAATTTGTGGTCCTTTACATTTAGCCACAAGAGTGTCACCCATTAAAGTAAAAGATATTGTCATTACTGTATGAACAATTAAATAATCAATTTATAATCACAACAATTTAATTATAATAGTGGAGCTCAACAAACTGAGCTATATTCGCCGAGCAAGTAAAGCATTCATGATTAGAATAGAATTTGATAAGTGAGATTTCAAATAAGTGTTTACATAAAAAAATTTTGTCCGAAGAAATGATTCAGCCCTCGAGTAGTAGTAAGAACTAATAATGCATTAAAACCAAACACAAATAAAAAAACCCATAAAAATTAGAATATTAATAAATTGTTGCATCTTAATGTGGAATTTATCAATCTAAAGTGCTTTACATTTAGTCATTAGGTTTACATCTTAGAATTTTCGGGATTTAAGTTTTATTATTACGAATAATATATAAGGTAATGCCCTTAAAGTGAAGAGTTCAAAATAATTACAAAAAAAAATAATAATAATTTACAACACAAAAATTCATTGTTTATGTATATTGTATGTGGGTTCATAATTACTATAATTAAAAAGATTAAATAATCCCTAGAAGATATAGAAAATCACCGTAAAAAGGCATGATCCGATAAGTTATCAATTAGTTAGATTCGACCCAAACTTGATTTATTACAAAATTTAAGTTTGGACCACATAAAGTGCATACTATGCATGAATATTATGAAAAATCACGGTCATGTGTAAGTTTCAAATACTATAAATAGTACCAACAACTACATTAAAAATATATATATTTAATACACATTTGAATTCTCTTTATAAATTATTCATATCTTTAAGATTTCTCATTTTTAATTTAAGTATAAAAGGATTTTAGTCACATATTACCACAACAAATTGAATGATTAATCGGAGGTTTCTTAGTTTGATTAAATTCATTAGTGATTATATAGAGTTTCACAAGATCGATATCTTTTTCTTACAAAATCATATTTTCTACTTATTTATTTGAATTTGATAAAAGTATTAATCACGTAACAAATAAATATACACGTACAATTATAATTTGTAAATGAGATGGTGTGAGTGTGACGTGGACAATTCGAAACTGTAAACGCATTTATTTATTTTTTATTTGTTGGTATTTTTCAGGAGTCGATAGTTTCTATAGATATAAATTCTTTGAACATTCTAAAGGCCGGACGTGGTCCTGGCAAACTGACATGAAAATGATCTGTTAATTTAATAACATTAATACAAGCTAGAAATTGTACTGTAAAATACCCGGGAAGTGCCATTGCCTGTTTCAGATCCACAACATGATTCTCGTGTGCCTTTTTCATGTTCGTATTAAATATAATATATTTTCATTATTTATCTCTCTTTCACGTTTGGTTTTAAAATTTATGCTTCTTACCTTTTCCATTTCTTTTATTTCCCATTGATTTCAAATTCTAAAAAAGTAATTGGACGATCGTATGTATATCAGGCAATAATAAAGAAGAAGAAAACGAAAAAAAAAAAACAAGAAGATTAGTTATCGAACAAAAGTACAATGAGGCTGAAATTTATATTTTGTGCGTAAAGAACGCGGCAAATTACAGAATCATACATCTTGAACGATTTTTTAAAACTTGTGAAAAATTCATACCTCCAAAAGAATTGATGGAGAAAATGAATGAAAAAGGAAAAAAATTGCAAAAAAAGTTGATGGTCACACAAAAAAATTGTTCCATCCACCCTTTCAAAAGAATTTTGAAAAGATTAAAAAGAAAGGGTCCATAGAGCCTTAATACCGTAATTTCCTAGTTTGGGAAAAGGTCAGTAATTCCAGCAGTAAAAATTTCCAGAATTTCGGGCCCCCAAAATTATAAGCAAGTTATTAGTTTCGTTATATTGCCTTAAAAGTTCCAGAGATATGAACCCTGTGAAGACAATTCCTCACTATTTTCCGACCAATAATCAGCGCTTGGTAAAGGTGGCGCCATAAAATCGCCTGAAAAATCATCAAATCCCGGAAATATCCCGAAATCCTGGACGTTATTCTCGGTGCCCATGTTCAAAAACTGGTCCAAGAACGCATTGTCCAGTGGTGCACTGTCCAGCTGAGCCGCCCCATCCGACACAGACGGACAAGGGGACTCCGCATGCTGTAATACCTCAGAAGACGACAGCGAATCCGACTGCGAATCCAAATCCTCGACCCGACCCGAAGTCCCGGCGGCACGTGGGTCCGTTCCCGAGTGGGCGAAGCGGGCCGCCGCGACCTGGATCTCGGCCGGAGTCATGGACCTGCCGTTGACTATATCCGGAGGGTTGTCGGGGAAATTGAACTTGGCGTTCCTGCCGCGGAGGCAGAAGAGCGCGGCGTCGAAAGCACGCGCCGCCTTCTCGGCCGTGTCGTAGGAACCCAACCAAATCCTCTCCCTACAATTGGGGAGCCTGATTTCAGACACGTATTTACCCCACTTGCGCTTCCGCACACCCTTGTACTTGCAAGAAGAGGAAGAACTTTCTCTAACCCCATCCAAACTGGAGGCGGAGGAAGACGGCTTCGGCTCAGGTGATTTCACCATAATCAAGAATTCCTTGTATCCAAACACGGGGAAAGAATTTTCCCTCTTTTTTTTTTTTTTTTTTGTTTTCAACTCGGGAAACGGATTTGTGTTGGCTGTTGGAGAGGAATTGAGGAGAAATGGCGGCTTGGCCGCGTATATATACGGGTGGAGAGGGAGTACGGGGAGTGGAGTGAAACACTTGGGTCAAACACAGAGAAGGAAGGGGGGCGTGTTGAGAGGAAAAGAATGGACACGTGGCGGGAAGTGAGATAGAGAGAAGAATAATGTAATGTTCGTGACGCGGTGATGTTTGGCTCTTGAGTTAATAATGGAAAAAGAGAAGAGCACATGGGGAATTCAAGTTCCTCGTGGACAAAATTGAGATGGGTCGAGGAAGGACGATAGCGGCACTTTTTATAGCTTTGCTGCTGATACAGAGTGGAAGGGAACAGGACATGTCACCCTAGTATGGGCCACCCTCTAGCTACTTCACTAGAATCCTCAATTTTATGTTTTTTATATTTTTTAGGATAGATAAACATAAAAATATTTTTATATTAATTATATTTGAAAGTTTTATACATAAGTTTTCAAATGAAAATTTATTTTATTTTATAATATTTTTTTGTATGACAAGATGTGAAATAGTAATAAATTTTAAAATTAATTTCGTAAATAAAAATAAACTATATTTTTAATAAAAAAGAATAAAATAAATGTATTTTCACAATTTTAAATACTAAAAAATGAAAAGATACTTTGAAAATGAATACGAAGGAGCCCTATGTCTCTCACCCCAACAACTGTGTTCTACAATTCGAACCAACGCTCAATCATATCAAATACTAAAATAGAATAACTTTCATATTTTTTTTATTTTTTTTTTAGGATTTGAACATAAAATCCTTTAATTAATTTTGGAGTCGTCTCAATTTTGCTTCTTAAGCAAGAATTCATTGGCTAGCGAATCCAAATTCAAGTTGTTCATTTTGAAAGTTTTGTTGTTGATTTAATTTTTAAGTATGATTCTTGGAGTAAGTATACAAAAATTCATTTTTTTTCAAATTTTCCAAACTCCGGTTTCTGAAAAATTACAACAGCACTACTGTAACTGCAATATTACCTTTTTTTTATTTAGTAAATTTTAGAATTATTTATTATGTTTAAAAATATTTTAAAAACAATATTATATATTTTTTCCATAAATTATTTTTTCCATATTTTATATGTATATAAATATTTTTAATAAATTTTAATTATTTTTTTATATTGTTAAAATTTATTCCTTATAATAAATCATATTGATTAGAAATAAGACAATTTAAATATATTGCGAGAAATACGAGAATTATATATTAATTATGTGGGATAATAAATATTTATTGTAAATGAAATAATAAGAAATATTTAAGCAATATTTCTTTTAGAATAAAATTTGAAATAGATGAGTTGAAATTGAATTTTAAATTTGACGTAGAAAATACATTATTTTAGTGTAAAAATTATATTAAAATAGAGTTATGGGTTGGAAATGGCCTAAAACCAAATCCCACTTGTAGGAATGAAATTTTTTTGAGATAAATCGTAAAGATTTTGATTCATTTCAGACATGTAGAAAAAATATTAAAAGTAAAAATGAAACAGCTAAAACTATATATTGAGGGAATGAATTGGCTAAATATATTAATAAAGTCTTTCAAACATCTTATACATAATATATAAGATATTTTAACTGTATTTAAGGGATAAGGTCCTTTTTAATTTATTTTTCAAGTATTTTATAAGCTACTATCATTTCGTTTGTGGAGATTATATGAAAATAAATTAAAAAGGACCTTAACTTTTTTAGAAAAAATCTAAAACTATATTTTAATTTAACCATGTAAATTATGTGATTATCATTATTAAATCTTATAACTCTTAAAACCAATTTACAGTAAACAAATGGAGAAGTTATTATTTATAAATTCTGAAAATATCTTATTAACATAAAAGAGCATACGATCAATATTTTCAAAATCGAATCGAATCGGCCGGTTCAACCGATTTAACCGGGAACCAGAGGTCGGTTCGGTTCGGTTATGCTCAAAAACCATTTTGACCGGTTTGATTGGTCAAAATCGCCCAAAATCGGTCAAAACCGGCCAAAATTGGTTTTGACCGATTTTTATGTTTTTTTTTTTAATTTTTTGTTTTAATTTTTTATAAATGTTTAAATTTGATATTTTGTTATATTTATGTAATTATTTAAATTCTGTGTTTTGTTATATATATTTTTATGTAACTATTTATTTATTTTTATATTTAAAATGTACTATATAACAATTAATTTATTATATTATTATTTTATATAATAAAATAAAAAAATATAATTAATTTTTATTAAACCGATCCGACCGCCGATTAAACCGGTCCGACCGATTGAACTATTAATTTTAACAAGACAGATTTCATCACCGGTCCGATTATAAAAACGTTGCTTGCGATATTATAAATCACTCACCTGCATGAGATATTCGAAAATATGCTAATAGTATATTTACAACACTCACAACTCTCCAAATTATTTCTTTTTAACTTTTTTCTTATGTCAAAGTCAAATAATTTTCTAAAAGAATAATAATTAGGAGACTAATTAATTTTGCTCAAATCATGTCCTTAAAGATATGCGCTGTGTTTGATTTCATTTTCATTTTTGTATTTTTCTTGTTTGCCACTTGCATTTTATGAGAATGGTAATTTCATTTTTTCAAAATATCAATCACTTATTATAATATTTAAAAAATTATATACTTTGTTACACCCCCACTAACTATAAGAAAATAAAAATAATAAACAATCTATAGTTGAAATGTCTCTCAATAAAAATAATAAAACAATATTGATAAGACATTTATAATTAAAAATATCTATCTAATTACATTATATTATTTTTTCTAATAAAATATTAGAACACATTTTTATTTTTAATATATTTTTCAATCTCATTATCAAAATATATATTTTTAAAACAATCACATCATAATTGCGATAAATGAAACCAAACATAACCGTGCTACGTAATTTTTTGGAAGAAAAAATGTATTGGCTCAAGTAATATGACGTTCCAAAATATATTATATTATTTTTCCTAACAAAATATCTAAATATATTTTCAATTTCAACACATTATTATAATTATCAAGATAATCTTATTATAATTATGGAAAATGAAACCAAACATAGCCATAGAATGCAATTTTTTGGAAGAGAAACTGTACTGGCTCAACTAATATGTTAGTCCAACCAAATTAAATGGCAAAAGAAATGTTTCAGAGCGCTAGAGTCTAGACCCTTAATAATCATTCGTCAAGAGCTACTTCACAGGTGTTTGAATTTTTTTATGGGTCTACTACAAATTAGGAATGCACGGAAACAGAAGTTGAGGGGGAAGAAAAAAAATAAAAAAGGCAATGTTCCTGTCCTTAAAAACCAAATTTTCAAACCCTTGTAGACATAAGCATTTATGTTATTTTGAACTTTAAATTTTAGAGAGAATAAATAAAGGAAAAATAAAAATAATAAAGAATAAAAAACAAAATTAATTTAGAATCAAACACATGGGTCTCCAGGGAAAACTTTTTTTGAATGTTTTTCGAGTCAAAATGTCTATGCAAGTGCCCACTGAAACAAGAATGAATAAAACCAAAAAGTAAGAAAAAACATGACTCACAATAGAATCGCCAGTTTATCTGATTTCAATGAACCAATACATTCTCACTACATGGGGGGAAGGGGGAAGAAAGAAATGTATTAATTAAGAACTAAGCAAGAAAAACGTGGTTGGTGAAACCTGGGCACAATGACCAGATTTGAATGTGGTTTCTCAACGCGTCCTTTGTTCTTATGTTCTCTACCAAAAATTGAATTGTCTGTTTTGCTGAGGATGATAGCTGCTGATAACGGATTATGAATTTGGTTAAATTTGATATTCATTCCATTTTAAAAAATATTGAATGAGAGACTCGTTCTGTCCTGTCTAGTCGTCCCAAATCAAAACTCGATAGGTCCAATCCATTTACACCACTAACGCAGTAATTAAATTTTTTGGTGTTGTATTCATTTTAAAGTCATAGTTAGTATAGAACCGAACTTAAAGGATTGAAATTTATTTTTATATATTCGAGTAAACTCAATTTATTGTAGAAAAAAAGAATGATTTTTTTAGCAGTTAGTTTACTTTTAGTATACAAGTTCGAACTCCAACAAGAAAAATAAAATTAAAACATCACATTGATAAGGGTTCATGTTAAGAGAACATTCAAAGAGAAACTATAATCAAATTCAGACACAAAATAAAAAAAAAAATTAACTAGTACTATATATATTTATATTTTAAATAATATATATGAAGCGGATTCTAAACAAATTTACTAAAACTCATTATTCATTTTAAGCCCCCATCAAATTTTAAAATCAAAACCCTTTATCCTCTAAAACTCATTTAACTACTGTAAATTCATTCGGTCGGAAAATGAGTTCATAACAGATAAGGTAAATTTAAACTCATTATCATCCCCACTTGTTATTGCCTATCTTGAACTCTTCACGACACTCGTGAGATAATAACGGTTGACAATCTCCAGTCCTACAAACAAACCACCCCTACCAAACACACACGCACAAGAAAAAAAAAAGGAAAAAAGAAATCCACACCCTCTATGCGAAGAAAGTTGAAAAAGAAAAAACTATCATTAGTCGACTTATGTTCAAAAACATCACTTTCCAAATTTAGCAGTAGATGCATCTGGAGGCACGACGATTTTCAGTTGGAAGGGAGTGCAAATATTTAGTGAAAACATGTTACCCTCCATTCTAAATTTAAAACTCTCATTTAAACTGGGCATATAATATTACTTGTGATCATCTTATTTTTCACCTTCATTCTTTTTCTAATAACCACATATTATCCTCAATTATTTTAATTAAAATGCGTACAATTATTGTTATACCCAATAAAATATGTATATATATATATATACATACAAGTATATATAAAAATATTTATCTATAATTAAATACTACTATGAATACTTATATTTAAGTGTATCTAATCAAAAATTTATTTCAAATAATTTATTGTTATATTGACAAATATATTAATGATACACATATTTGTTTATATACACAAATATATTTATAAATATTTATATATAACATATATTTTATATAAATATATATTTAATATTTGTAAGTATATTTATTCATATATTTATAATATCTAAATAAACACAAAAAAAATATAAGAATATATTTACATATGTATAAAATACATACTTAAAAAATATATAAATATTTAAGATACATACTATATATAATTTTTAAGTAAATATATAAATATTTATATGAATATATTTACATGTTTACAAAAATATATATAAATGTATAATAAATATAAATACATAAAAATTATATTTAAATATCTATAAACATTTAAATAAATATATATTTTATATCAATATATAAATTTATATTAAAAAATATATTTGCATTATAATTTTTTAATATATATATATATAAATAAAATAAAAACATAAATTTATATATAGTTATCTATGTTAATATTCTATATTTATATAAATATTAAATATATAAATATATATTAGTTAAGTATATAATATATAAATATATAAATAAATATTTTGTATAAACATATATGGTATATATTTATAATATTTCAAAAATATATATATTATAAATATATATACACACACATATAATTCTTTATATACATAAAATTATTCATTTGAGTAAATAGTACAACAATTTTTTTTATATTTAAACGTACTTAATTTATAATTTATTTTAAATTGACCACTTGCTTAGATATATTAATTATTATACTAAATATTATATTTATTATTATAGTTATTATATAAATATGTATAAATATATGTATGTATACATATTTAAATGAAGTATTTAAATATTTATTTATTTATAAAGGTATAAATATATAAATATTTATAATTTTATATGAATATATATACATATAAATGTTTATATAAATATATAAATTTACACATGTATATTTAGTTATGTACATAAATATATGAATAAATATTATTACACCCAATAATACTATACATTTAATATATAGAAATGTATTCATTTATAATTAAATATATTTAAGTATACTTAATTTATAATTTATTTTAATTACTTTATTATTAAATTGATATTTTTTATAATAATTATTTTATATAAATATAATATTTATTATTATAGTTACTATTTAATATATATTATAATTTAATTTAATTGATATGATCTAACTTCACAAAATAAATTACTCTTTCAAAAGCCAAGGTCAATTTAGACTTTTATACATAAATAAAAGTATTTTTACAACTTATTTATCAAGTACTCTATTTTAGCTTCTTGTACTTTTCAGTATCACTTTACAAATATTATCAATTTTTAATTGTCAGTTGATTTTCATTTCTATTACAATAAATTATTTTCTCTAAAATTAGAAGTTTTTACAAACACTCCTTGACTACAATCGCTCCACTTCTTTTTTTAGTGAAATAATTAAATATTATACATAAAAGTAAAAATTTACCCGCACATATAATATAATTTAAACCTAAAACTTCAAAAAATTAAGACAATTAAAAAAAAATATTCTACTATTAAATAAAATAGTTATACTCTACAGTATATAGGGGGAGGATGATATGTGTGTGGCCGCACCTGCTTTATAATTTTGCCTCGTGGATAAATATAGGAGCTTTTCTGTTATGAAAAGGCAAGCAACAGGGAATCTGTGATCCCAAGCCATCGCATCGCAATCTTGCCTTTACTTGCAGTTCCTACGACACATGAAATATTTTTTTATTATTAAAAGCGTCAAATTAATGTATACAGTATTTCCCATTTAAGCATGACAATAACCAGTTATAGAAATCACGCGTTCTTCAAACATAATTTTGACCCGTCTGCGACTGTGAAAAATGGTTGGCTTGAATATCTTGGTCTATTATTATGGGAAAAAAAATAAAAATGATTAACCTTTATATAGTCGGAATGGGCGTTCAAAATAATATTCAACTCAAGAGAACGTGACGAATTCTTTCATACGGATATCCATGAAAAATGATTTTTCAATTGTTACAATATTTTTTAATGTGACTCTATATATGTAATAACTATGTGAATTATTGTCTACATAAATGCTTTGAATATGTTGTCCGAATGCTACTTTCACTTCACTCAAGCCAGACATGAGATTTTGCATTTATTGTTTGTTAGAAATTGATTTTGAAAAATTGGGCCCAACTTTTATCAATAACTAAAGTAGATTATATTTTATAAAAATAGATATTATTTGATTAAGTATAATCTATGCCATGAGTAGATAAATTTAATATATTTAACTTTTCAAAAATTAATTTTGGGTGAATGAAAAACTAATGATTAAAGTAAGCTAATTAAATAAATGATTGATTATATAATGTTGGAAATGTGAAAAAATACAAATCTCACGTAAGAGTGTGCCAACTTTATCTTACATATATAGAATCTCACTTTAGTAAGGAGTAATCAAGTGGAACTCTCCTATGGTGCATTTTAGTGGTCTTTTGACTAATTTTAATTAGCTGAAGGAGCTACGAGGATGGTGTTATCCGAGCCCGCACCTGCACGTCGCATTGGAGGGGTGTGATCCTTCGTAAAGGGATACAATCGTACGGTTGAGATTGATCATTGGAAAGAGGTTTACTGTAAGGGTGTGGATTTTCGCAGAGGTATACAATCGTATGGCTCAAATTAATTCGAACCTAAAATTGTACCGACTCATGAATTGGTACAACAACTTTTCGAAAACTATAAATAGATTTATTATTTTCATTCATTCAATTTATTTTTATCATTCTCTTAAGTTTATAAAAGAGTTCTAAAATACTTTTAAAATTCGAAAGTTCTTATGATTTGTAGTAACTACTATCATAATAAGTAAGTCGTTGTATCTTGGGAGACGATTGTCATATCCCGTAAGCACCAAGTACGGGACAATTTTATTTTAAACAAAAAGAGTTAAACTCTTCTTTTGATATAGTAATAAAATCGAAAAAAATTTATGCAGACTATCCACTAATATGAAAGTTCATTTGTGAGTTGTTGAGAATGCGTATAATAATGTGATCATTTTATTTTTACAATGTTATCATTTGTATATTAAAGAACTTATAATCGCATTTGAATAGTATTTATATAAATCACATCTCATATCCCGGACTATAAAATAACAATTTAAAAAGATATGTAAATACCAAACTTGGGCTTCCCTCATTTACTACTTTCTCATTTTCCTTCCAATTTGTGTCGGTAAATTATTGTTTTTTCAATGCAATAAATCTAGAAGAATGATATTGATATTTTTTGTTTACATAAAAAAACTTTTGTTTATTCCGTAGTGATATTTTTTTATTCTTTCTTTATCTTTGGATTCATATTTAATGACTTAGGGTAAACTCCTAGACATGAGGAATAAATTCCTTAGGGTCTTATTTGCTAGTTTTAAATATTCTTGAATTATTTCCATTCCACACGTTCACATAACATTATTCAAAAAACTGAAAAAAATAAATAAAGTCATAAATGGAAATACAAAGAGATGGATTTGGACTCTCAGTACGATGTTTAAGGGGGTAGATTTGTGGTTCAAATGAAAAATGATTGATGAAAAATGTAATAAAATAGGGGATTATAATTAAATTATTTAATAAATTTAATATGTACTTCATATAATTATTTGAATGATATATTAGTCAATTTTTTTATCAAATATGTATTTTGATGGATAATTATATGAATAATTATGTATTTAATTAATTTACCCTTAACTAAAAAAATTCATAAAATATTCTAAATTAATATTATAATATATGGTTTATATCACGAGTAATATGACCAAAATATATTATAGATATTTTAGATGGGAGGTGTGATTATTTCATCTCACCTATGAGGTGGGATGAATTATTTTGCAAAAATCACCAATTATATGAAATTTGGAATTTTATCATAAGTCATCTCATTAAAAGTAAATATTTAATTAAATTAAATATTTTATTATATTCAACCTAATCAAATGAAGCAAACAAGTTTTAAATAACTCATAATCGTATTGAAATAGTACTTATATAAATAACATCTCATGTCCCGGATTATAAAATAACAATTTAAAAAGATATTGAAATACCAAACTTGGGCTTACCTCGTTTACTACTTTCTCCTTTTGCATCCAATTTGTGTAGGAGGATGAGATCAACTTACAAGTTTGAATCTTTAAATTATTATTTTTTTCAATGCAATAAACCTAGACGATTGATATTGATATTTTTTGTTTACATAAAAAAACTTTTGTTTATTCCATAGTGATATTTTTTTATTCTTTCTTTGTCTTTGGATTCATATTTAGGTTAAACTCCTAGACATCAAGAATAAATTCCTAAGGGTCATATTTGCTAGTTTTAAATATTCTTGAATTTTTTTCCATTCCACACGTTTACATAAGATTATTCAAAACTTTGAAAAAATTAAATCAAGTCATAAATGGAAATACAAAGAGATGGATTTGACCTTTCAATACGACTAACTCTATAGTGAATTAGCAATCGAACGCTTTAGTTTCAAGGGATGACATGCTTTCCGTTTGAGATAATTTTTTACTATTACAAATAATTTCGAGATATATTTTAATTTTTTATTTTTCACAAACCCCGCCCCATTAGTTACTCAAAAGGTTATGTCATTATTCAAAAATATGTCACTAAATCACTATCATATTGTAGTTGGTCCTTGAAGCGTATCTGGGTAAAAAGCTCCTCAGGCAGGCAAGGTTCCAGAGCTCCTCAATTTGGACCACAAGTATCAAAACATGAAAAGCATTGCCAATGAGGTTATAATCGTACCAAGGGACAATCATGTCAATTTACAATGAGGAAAAGCATAAAAAGCCCATTTCTTTCCTTGTAATTAATAAAATCTAACGTGGGAAACCTCTTAGACACGAAAAAAATTATTCATGATAAGATCTTTAATATGACAATATTGTTTGGATTTGATTAAAAATATATGGAAAGAAACACAAAGTAATTTTTTCCTTTTCAGAGTTTAGTTCCACAAATATGAAATATAAGCGATAATCGTATTTTTAGGTGTAAAAAATGCCCCTACATAAAAATAACATAATAAAAATATTTTAGGGTCTTGGATACTTTAATCTTGAATACCCATGCAAAAGATTCATGAATCGCAAGAAATTTATAAAGCAATTATTCAAGTAGCAATTTCGATAGCCTACATGATTTTTCATAAAAAATTATTAGGGAATTCCTAATCATTATTAGTATTAATAAATCAGAGAATTAAACCTGCAAAACTGTAGGATTGGTATATAAAACTCTTACCCGTAGTAACAGAACTCTTTAATTTTTTTTTTAAATAACTAAAATAAAATATAATAGGATGTTGAAATCCTTTATAAATCATTCATAATTAGTAATGTGATTTTTTTTGAATTTTTTTATTAATACAATGTTTTATTCTCGATTTTTATTTCTATTCTGATAAAATATATTTTACTAAGTTGTTTTTTATTTTTCATTGCATAAATATAAGTTTATAAGATAACATAATTTCTATTGACAATCTTTATATATAAATATATATATTTTTAAAATAATTAAAAAATTTGCATCATATATTTCTAAATTAATCGCAAATTTTAATGACGAATTTCGTCATGTACACAATAATTTGTTGAATTTTTTTCTAAATTATTTTGAATATTACTTAAATTATAAGATTTAAAAATTAATAAATAATTCTCGAATTCCAAATTCATTACCATGCTTTTACCTTGGAAGGATGATTTGTTCTTCCTATTTTTAACCAAAAAATGACCATAAGATTTATTGGTAATAAACCTTTATTTTCTTTTTTCCAGATGGAAAGGCGCTCTCGTGGAAGCCCTACTAATAATATAATGCACTTTACCCGAAATTTCACTTTTGTCGAATCCCTGTCTGCATAAACGACTCCAATAATTGGGTCCAAATCTTTGTTCTTAAATCGTCAGTCAAACATAGTTTCTTTGCACTTCCCAGTTTTTTATTTTTCCTCCCACACATTTACGCAACTTAGGTAGACTATCCATTCTAATGAGGTTTCTTTGTACTTACTCTCCTTTTGATTTTGTGTTAATAATAGAAGATATTGAATAATTTTATTTTAAACATCTTATAAGTTTTAAATCTTAATTAGGAAAAATATATTTTTACGTAGTTCGTAATGATTATATTTTATTTTTGTTCGGTAAAAAATTATAAGGAGTTTATGTATATCTTGGAAGTAAATTGCAATCTTTTTACCAGTTCAAGTAGCCAATTATAATATTTCATTAATTTATTTTTTGGAAGTAAATTGCAATCTTTTTACCAGTTCAAGTAGCCAATTATAATATTTGAATAATTTATTTTTTAAATTTTTTGTTGAATATTTTAAAATATTTGGTCAACTCTCATATATATAAAATATTTTAGAAGTTTATAAATTATAAATTCAGTCAACCATCCTATGGCAGATGACGGGGAATGTTGAATCTAAAGCAAGTCAACTCGTTGAGCCACATTTAGCCGTCAATTGGAAACACGATTTAAATATGAATGATAATAAGCTTAAGTCAACTTGAAGCTGCAAGCTCGACTTCATACCTTGCCATTCTTGTGACATGTTATGTATCCCTATAATATTTTGAACCTATTCCCTATAATATTTGTAAACAAGCTGCATGTAAAATCTATTTTGAACCTATATACGAAATGCCCATATGATTAGAAAAAAGTAGGAGATTTTAATATTTTGGAACCTGTCCTCAACCCATTTAATTTTATATTTATTTATATTTGTATTTGTGTGGCACATATACAAAAAATATGTGTATTTTATATACTCATATATAAAATATAAATATAATACTCTAATTATTTTAAATTATAATATAAAATTAATAGATAATTTAAACTTTCAATATACTATATAAAGGTGAAAAAATATGTTTCAAATTTTTCAAAAATTAAAACATGCACACATGAATTTGAAGTAATTAGTTTTTTGTTAATAATATTATTTTTTCATATATAGAAAATTATGATGATACTTTAAAAAAAATCTCATATTATAAAAGTACAAAATGGGTTGACCGTCCAATCTATTGGGTTTTAGGTACTGATCGAGTATCAAATTCACAAAAAATTAATAAATTGAATCTCAAATTTTGACAAGTTCAACTATTACGATCCTCATTAAAAAGAATTGTTCATATATGATATTTTCTGTCGTACAATTTAAAATAAAAAACTACTTTTATAACTCTTTGAGATCCGAATTCTAATTTGTATTTTTTAACTTCAATTGGATTTGTATAATCTAGATGTGAATTTTGGCTAATCGAATTCTGCCGGAATCCACTCAAATTGTCCTACTAGCAACCCTAATTGTAAATGTTGAAGCTGGTGCCAAAACCAAAATTTTTGTAGATTTAGAGTCGAGTATCAAATAACTTTTATATGTAATTTATATTTTTTTTTAACAAACACAACTCTCCTTTTGCTGTTGGCAACTATAATTGAAGGCCCACTATTATGCTCTTATTAAATGGGCTTAGATTTGCAACTGCATGCCTGCATAGAGACAACTGTATGCAAAAATGGGCCAGCACCATACTCTCAACTCTCCACTATGCAAGAAATGAAAGCCTAAATGAAAATGGGTTATAGCCCAGAAGCTTTCCTCCTAGCAATCCAATTGGTGGTGGTGCAACTGCAAACTGAATACCTACCAACAGTAACTCCATCCAAATAATTCTAGAACCCTCTTATCTTTGCACAAAACCCCCTCTCTTGCTGAACTTTCTAGGGCTTTGTTATCCTCTTGCTTAACCATTCTACCAATTTAACACACAACCCACCACCCATATCCTCTCCTAGATACAGTTTTCTGATTTTTCTCTTAAGGTATTATGTTTTCTTCTCCTCCTTTTTCTTGTTCTGTTTCTTGATTCTTTTAATTTGATGGGCTTTTTATCTTAATAGCCTTCTTTTTCAGTTTGGGAGCAAGAAATGGCAGCTACACAGTTGACTTCTGCTGCTTCCTCAGTTTCAGCAAAAGGGTTTGTTTCATTTGAAGGGCTCAGGGCTACAAAAGCAGTAAATGTCTCATCTTTTTCACCTCTGAAGCAGAATGGGCTCTCGCTCAGGTCATTCCGCGGCCTTGTTGTCAAGGCTGCTACAACTGTTGCTCCTAAGGTATAATTTGTTGGCTATTATTGGTAATCGACATCACTTTTCAAAGTTCACACCTTAAAATGTTGTTTGTACTGTTCTTTTTATTTATGTATTCTGTTCTTAATTCAGTACTATAACTTCTATCAAATGATTTTGTTTTGAATTTGATGTTAATACTATTGGCAGTGATATTCAGACCAGTGTTAGGTGTCTAAAATATGAAGTTTTTAAGTTCTGCTGGTTTTCATTTGCTCTGTAGAATGATTTTTCCGGTGACAGTTATTCTATTAAATAACATGAAAAATGTGTTATTTTATGGACGATGAAGGAATGTCTTTGATTTTTTAGGTGCAATGATGCTTGCGTGAATTAGAATTTCTAAGATGCATTATTTAACACTCTGAAGCTCAACAATGACTCATTGGCATTCTAATGTCTATAACAGGCCCTTTATATGAATTTCTTTGTTGTAAGTG
Source organism: Paulownia fortunei (assembly GCA_019321725.1). Lineage (NCBI taxonomy): Eukaryota > Viridiplantae > Streptophyta > Magnoliopsida > Lamiales > Paulowniaceae > Paulownia > Paulownia fortunei. Next base: position 2,043,197 of record CM033105.1, on the reverse strand, counting down.
TTAGTTTGAATGAGTGATAGTTGAGCTCCTTTACTTCAAATTAGAATGGATCAGGCTTGATTTGTTGTGTCATCTGTGTAATTGCAATTATGCTATTTACTCATGCCATGCACTTTGAACCCATCAGTACACTTCTCTCAAGCCATTGGGTGATAGAGTGTTGGTGAAAATCAAAACAGCAGAGGAGAAAACTTTAGGTGGTATCTTACTACCTACAACTGCGCAATCGAAATCTCAAGGGGGTGAGGTCGTCGCGGTTGGAGAAGGTCGGACAATTGGAAAGAACAAGGTGGACATTAGTGTGAAGGTATCATCAGAGTTCAATGTCATTATGGGTTTTATGTTTATACCGGTGATTAGGACTTACTAGATGATACCTCTGTCCAGACTGGTACCCAAGTGGTGTACTCAAAGTATGCAGGAACAGAAGTGGAGTTCAATGGATCGAATCATCTCATTTTGAAGGAGGATGATATTGTTGGTATTCTTGATACTGATGATATAAAAGATTTGAAGCCCCTGAATGACAGAGTTCTCATAAAGGTAGGTTCTGCGTCCAGCTATCTGATTCCGTTTTTAATTCATCTATTTTCTTTCTGTGGTTGTCTAATCTCGCAGAAATAATTGTGCTCAAGAATGGTTTAGCTTTTGGTGGAATCAGTTGTTTGTTTCACCTTATATGACTGAAAGGTGTCTTCAATGTGATAATTGAAATCCAATGAGCCAGCATCTGTTCCTAGAATGTGATATAAAACAATGACTCAGTGACAGTGAAATTAGCGGTGTATTGTAATCGTGTCCATGTATTTTTCTGGAGAGACATTCAGTACATAAGTATTTTATGATGTGGTCATGGGAACAATTATTCTTTTCAGGTGGCTGAGGCTGAGGAGAAAACTGCTGGTGGTTTGTACCTAACAGATGCAAGCAAGGATAAGCCTTCAATTGGCACAGTAAGTTACATATTTGAAAATCTACCTGGATCGAATAGAGTGCCTTGTCACACAATGTTGTTGGATATATCTCTGTGAAAATGCATCTTTTTCCTGTTTGTCAGTTTTTGTTTTCTGTCCTCTTTCCAACGTAAGCCCCTTAGTTAGTTGAATTGAGAGTCATGAGAAATGAATATCCTTAATAGTTGCTATTCTTGAATTACAGGTTGTTGCGGTTGGGCCTGGTCCCCTTGATGAGGAGGGCAAGAGGAAGCCCTTGTCAGTTGCTTCAGGAAACACAGTTTTGTACTCGAAATATGCAGGCAATGATTTCAAGGGCAGTGATGGCTCGGACTACATAGCACTAAGGGCATCCGATGTGATTGCTATCCTCTCTTAGTTGGTTTGAGTCTGGCATCTTAAATGTATCCGGCGAAGGTCATAAAACGAAGACATTGTTGTAATTTAGACTTGAATACGTCTTTTTTGCAGTTTCTTGAATGTATTCAAGTGTAATGAGTTTTGGATTTTCTTAAAAAAAAAATGATAGCATCTTTAAGAGCTGCTTGTGCCTGGGCTCTGTGGATGTTTTGTTTCCTGATTTCTGAGGTGCAGTATCTAGTCAATCATCTTTCCTTCTACTACCTCTCCAAATCGCAATATACGTATATAGTTTGTAAATCTTATTAGGTGCTATTAAAATTGATTTATAAAAGTTATATTAAATCCTTATTTAGATTTAAGTGTGAAGCATTTACTAGGAGGAATTTTTTGGTCTTTTTGTTGTGTACTTTTTTGTATTTTTTCTTATTGATTGGATGATGAAAAAACGAAAAAATAGGTCAATTTTTTTCCTATTTTCTCTATTCTTTTTCCTTAAATTTAAATTAAATTAAATTATATTATTTTTATAATTATTTTTCCTATTCAGGTCTATTTTATATTTTTATTATTTTTATTTAATTATAAACATTGATATTCTTTTGTGTATGGTGTTTATTGTTATTCAATTTTAAGTTTATATTATCTAAACTATAGAATATGTTTAATCAAGTTGCTGAAGCATGAAAATTAAAAGGATAAATTTAAATTAAATTAGAATTTAAAATGAATATCCGTCATTATATATATATATATAAAAAAAAAGAATTAGGTGAATAATTGTATGAAGTTTATTTTGATATGTATCAATATGATATTTATGACAAAATTCATGTATCAATTAGAGTATTATAAAAATTAATTTATCAATTGACATTAATGGACAAATTCAGGTAACAAAATGATTATATTTTAGTTTTTAATAATATCTTATATTTTATTTATCTTATCATTAATTTCCTTCTTTTTTTACATCAAAGCTCCTCAAATTATCTTTTTAATTTTTTTTATTTATGCAGTAAATTCATCTTTTTCCTCTAAAATTGTAAGAACAGGACAAATGGTGAAAAAATTAGAGAAAAAATATCATTATTTGAAGTTGGGCAAAATAGTCAACTTTAAACAACCTCTCACAATCTAAATTTAACATGAAACTGAAAAATTTTAAATTATAACAAATATTATAAAAATTAAACAATACTATTAAAAATAAATAAAGTCCAATTATGTTATTTTTTTACTATTTAATACTTATTAATTAAGACTCGATATCATAAAAATTTTTAAAAAAAAAATAAAAATGAGTCATTCATACTTCTATAATAAACAATAAATAATAATATATTACGCTATAATATATATATAGAGAGACAGATTTCTTTTCCTGTAAACCTTATGATACATGCCCATCATGTAACCGAAGCCTGCAGTTGTGCACACAAAAGCTACAAGCTATAAGTGAGCAACAAGAGCAGCCGAACATACTGAACAATAAGAAACAAGAATAGGTCGCATTATGGTAGCCTCAAGGACCTGCAGTGGTGATATAATCGGCGGCCGACAAATTTTGGTGAACTGGATTTTCTGCTGTTGTCAATTTCACATTCAGCTTGGTGATCACAATATAAAACATTGTAATCTGATGTGCCCTCTGAAAGAAATTGAGGCCAGGTTTATGGTGTCACGAAAACAGGTTGTAGTAAAACTAGAATCCTCAATTGAATTCAAGAAGCTATACAACGTTTCCGAAAGTTATATCATCTTCAAGAACACATCAGGTCTTTGATAAACCTATATGTGGAAACGACCTGTCTACCCTAAACATGTCAAATTTACACCAATCGGCCCATTATACTTCTTGCTTGGGCAAAAGGGTATCATTTACAATGCACTTATATCGCAGTCAGAAAATTCTATTGGTGAGCTAAGAGCAATGCTATATTCAGCTGTGGTCTTCTAGCAACAATTTCTCAAATTGCTCAGATTCGTCACTTCAGAAAAAAAAACTTAGTGGTCCATATTGACAAAAAAGAAGAAAAAAACTTAGCTTGAGCTCCACAAGGTATGTGCTCAATCTGCTTCTTAATTCAAGTCATGACACCAGACTTTGATGGTTGGAAGCATGGAGCATAAAAGGCTTTTCCACATGGACATAGTTACTGTCTGAATACTTTAGAGGTTGAATGATGTGGCCGAATTATCATCGTAGTGTCCTCTCCATGCATTACCACTATCGGTTCCACTGCAAGCTTGGTTTGGGACAGGCAGCTGACCTAGATCTCCATCCAAACTCATCTGCTGTACCTCAGCAGAGGACAGTATCTTTATGCTCTGGACACAGCTCACAAACTCCCTGGGAGAGAGAAGAAAAGTAGGATTATTGTTCCAATATTGTTCCTCAATATCAAAAACAAGACAAATGAACAATTGCACAACACTTACTCCCAGGGATCATCTCCAACAAGTAATATATCATTTTCGTGGTCTACATAGACAAGTTTCCACTCAGTCCATTGTGGATCTTCCAGTAGCCCTTCGATACCAAACATACGGGCAAGATCATGCCTAAGCTCATCATACCCCTTGTAACGCGTGACATCTATGGTTCTCCCCACAGAGCCACGTTTTTGAACCTTCACATTTTAGAAAACTAGTAATGATGCAAAACAATAAGAACAGGAAAAATACATATACTCCAAAGTCTAACAAGAGCCTCTAGTTACTTACCTAGGAGTTTCAGTAAGTATAAAAGACACACACACACACACACACACACACACATATATATATATATATGTACGTAGACTGGAGAGAGAGAGAGAGAGAGAGAGAGAGAGAGATCCACCTTCGTGTATGTTCGCATACGTTGAGTCTGGTTTGGCCACAACCCACCATTCAGAACACCCGTCTCATTGATGGTAGCATCATTTGAACACCCTGGTTTAAAAGTCATAGTTGGCACTCCGAATGACTGAGAATTGATTCCAGAGGATAAATCTGTTTCGATATCCCTTGGAGTACCACTGTAATTGGAGAGTAAGTTCTGGATATCCTTTCCAGAATCATAACCCCTGGACAACAAAGCATCAGGTGCCAATCCATCAACACTAGCTGTGAAAGGAAGACTGTTTTTGGCATGTGATTGAACATCACTATCTAAGCCAGTCAGTGGAAAATTCTGTTGGAGACCACCAGCATCCAAGCAATATGAGGTTGAAGATGACGTGGCATCTATGTGATCAGCAGCAGTAATCTTATATTTAGGCTGCTCGGGTGCTTTAGAGTTGGGCAATTCATGTTTTATTCGAACATCTAGCTTGCTATGACTCTCTTGCACCAAATTAGGAGGATGAACAATAGCATTATCTAGCAATGCAGCTGGTCCTGTTTGGTTCTTGAGGAAGTTTGATTGTGAAAACTGTAAATTGTTTTTAGAAGGCGATGTTGAACATGATGGGGCATCCCCATCAGTAAAGCCAGAGTGTGCCCTGACTACGAGTGGAGCCTTTTGCTGGCACTGAAATTGGTTGACAGGAAATTGTGGTGATTGCACAAGTGTAGATGCAGGAAAGCAGCTCCCATTCAACTGTTGCGAAGGTAGAGAGAGATGCTGGGTCTGCTGGGTTTGTTGAGCTTGCTGTTTTTGGGGCAACTGAGACTCCAACGAGGGATTTAATGGGGATGACAGTTGTTGCTGTAGCCGTTGCTGTTGTTGTTGTTGCTGTTGCTGATGCAGTTTCTGGATAAGTTGCAGTTGCAGCTGCTGTTCTGAAAGACTTTGTGATGTCTGTTGCACTAAAGACCTCTGGGCTAAGCTTTGCTGGAGCACCTGTAATGGACCTTGTTGCAATTGTATCTGTTGCTCTTGGGGTCTCTGTAACACGCTAGATGGCTGTTCAACATGTTGCTGGAAAGGCAAGTCCTGAGTTATGGATGCCATAGGAAATGTAGTTCTGTTAGTTGAGAGATCATTTTGCTGCACTTGTGCATTTCCTGGCAGTATCTGTTGCTGCTGAAGTTGAGAGTATACTGCTGTTTGCTGCAAATTACGGTTTGCGGTCTGGTCAGAAGTTATGCCGCTTGTTGCAGGAGGCAACAGTATTGACTGTTGTTGCTGATGCTGGTGGGGTTGCTGCGGCAAATGCTGCTGCTGCTGTAGGTGTTGTGTTTGCTGAAGGAGCTGGGGTTGAGGTTGCTGCAGCGGCAACTGTTGCCGCTGTTGTGGCTGTTGAGTAGTTGTAGGAGACTGTAACATTTGCTGCAGGTGCTGCTGTTGGGGCCAGGATATATTTGTCTGCAGGAGTTGGCCAACTTGTTGATTTTGATGATTTCCCTTGCTCAATTGAAGATTCGGTGCAGCTAAACCTGGGGATTGGAAGTTCAACAGTTTTGAGTGATCATCAGTGCCAAGGTTACCCTGCAGAGCAGTTGAAGAAACCATGTTTGGAAATGACCCTGATTGATTAGCTGACAACTGATGATTCTGTTGCATATTCATCCACTGGACTAGACTCAGGCCAGGAAATATTGAGCTTGAAGCATCTTTTAAGCCAAAGTCATCTGCTAGCCAGGGCATGCCTCGCTTAAACATATTCTCTATATCTGAATCATCATCTGTAAAAAAGCACTCGTGAAGAGAAATAGAAAGTGGTTGCATTGAATGAATGCAAGATCTATGCCAGTTAGTTTATCATTAAGAGGCATTTTGCAATATAGATACTGACACTTATCTGAATGGACCTTGAATCAAGAAAATAAAAGAGAATTACAAGAACATTTGCAGAGTTTGAATATACTTGAATACAGGTTTTAATGCATGCAGTATCTTGTTTAGACTTGAGACTACCCAAAATGCTACTATGCTTTGACTAATGGTTCTAATTCAATTTGCTTAAAACTTGCAAAACATAATTTATATTCGTGTATCACATTTCCACAACAAACATTTTTCTACCTTGGAGACCTGGATGTTTGGGGAACTTAGGTCTAAAAAATGGCGGAGGACATATGTAAAAGGGAGTGACAACAGGTTCAATTTCCCAAATTGAGACTCGGCTAGGACGTTCCCCAGCCGTCGATTCATCCCATCCAACCTAATAACAAGGAAACATTAATCTGCTGTGAAATCTGAAACAAAATTCAAGTTTTGTATAAACAAAATTATATATGCTTAATAGATATATTTCAACCAGCTGAAAAACCAGAGCAGGATTTTCACTATGGTCTAAAATGCAGACAATATGACATCTAAAGACTTGAGCGCAGTTTGAAGAAGTAGGAAACCAAAAGAAGGTCTGTTTTTTAGCACCATAAATGAGAAATATCCGCCAAAGCAATGCCGAAATAATTAGAAACCACACATTTACTGGCTACATATAATGGACATTGGCAATGAAGCTTTGAAAACTGTTATTGAGGCTTGTGACAGGCAAAAGCTTGAGAACACCTCTTAAGAGTTTGAAAATTCCACATGAAGCATTAAACTCGTGCATAAACTGGTTAACTTCATAGGGTTCCAAGGCTTCAACTTGTGAAGAGCCAAAAATCTAGCTTATCTTGAAATTAATGTACCTGAAGATTACGCCACTGCGAGTTTTTCCATCGTACAGGATCCAAATCACTTACACTAGTAATTGTACCCATGTACCTCCGCACTCCAGACTCCTCGGTCTCAAACAACATCCTAAACCGCATGCCCAGTGAAATTTGTGTGTACATTGCTTTGTTATACTTAGCCAGCGGAATCACAAATTCTGAAGGGCTAGCCCTATCAGTACCATACAAAAATGTTATTCCCTTTTCCAAAATTATTAGAATGTGGATTCTAAATACAGTAGTCTAGAGGCATCAAAGTATTACCTTGGATTGTAGAATATGGTAAATGGGCTGTTATTTGCAGCAGCATGAGCTGCAGCAGCAAGAATTCCAATATGCATGCTGTCACTGGATATAACAGATGAGGAAAGAGCAGGCTGCTGTCTATTTGCTCGCCGTATACCCAGGAGAAGCTGTGACTTGTCATCCCTACATAATTAAGCATGCTGAGTTAGGGAAAGGACAATATCCAATTACAAGTTGCTCTAAATCTTATTGTACCTTATGAAAAGGACAGCATCACCAGCTATAAGTCTTTTAGAGCTCACAAACACGCTCCAACCTGTTGTCAATAGGTGTCTTTTTGGTTGACCTGAAATCGAGCATGAATAGTCTTTCTGAACATTTTTTGTCAGCAATAATTGATGCTACAGAAAAGGATAGAGCTAGGCAACAGTGCTTCAAGATGATTTCATTATTCCCAGAATAAGTGCTGCTCAAATCACGTGTATTTTGATAAAGTATGTGCGCCTGAGTGAGGCTATCATCTTGGGCATGAAGGAAAAGAACCAAACTCTAAATTGAGAGACTAAACTAGAGCGAAGTAAATGCAAGACTCGATCAACCCAAATTTTTTATAATTAAGTTGATTTTCATTGAAATGAATTGAAGCTACAGCACCATCAGCATCTTATGCACCAACATAAATCATCTTTTGTCAAACAAGAATAGTAGAACATACGAAAAACCGAAAACATTATTAGTCACAGAATGCCAAAACTAATTCTTCAAAATGTATACGAATGGAATGAGCGCAATTAACTGTCAACAAAAAGAGTAATCTGAGAAGCATATATGATCTAAATCTTTCCATATGGGAACAGCGTGCTTCTTTAGTAAATCTAGAAACAAGATACAATAAGACAGCATTCTGATTGTTATTTGACCAGCATAATTGATGCAGATAAGAGATGGATGAGTTCTAGGGCAGTCTGGATTGTAAAGATTCATAACTTTCAATCCGGGAGTTAAGTGGTTCACCACATATGCATGCGAAGCTCTTTTCAAAACTCTATTGTGTCCAAAATCAATAGTTGAAAGTTTTTTTCTGAGTTAAAATTAAGTAGTTGCAATCATTTGTGCTCACTTCTCTATTTGTATATATTTTTTATACTGACCTTTTGAATCTCATAAAACCTTTTTGTAGGCTCTGTATTGAAGCAAAAACGATCTTTTTGTACAACCTGATGATATGAATTACTCTATTCCAAATCGCGCGAGCAGCCATTGCTAAGAAACATCACGGTATATATATTTAAATAAATTATAATAATTTAGTTCTTAATTTAGATATTTAATTTAGGTTTCTTTATATTCGTTTTAATTGAAATTTGTTTTAAGAAAATTTTAATAAAAAAAAAAGAAAGAAGTCTATTTTGTACTCTATCCCTTATTTTATCCTTACGAAATATCAGATGAAATAGACTGCTTAGAAGGGATATGATGAAATTCTTTGATTGGCTCTTTCCACAAAACAAAGGAATGATCCATTTTTTAATTTGACTGATGAGGCCAAAAAACAATTAATTATAACAAATCAAATTCAAATATAAAATATATACAAATATATATATAATATATAATTCTAAACTAAATAAGAGAATAGAATTAATAAACTAAATAAAGAAATGGCGCCTTCTTTTATTCGAAACGCCTCGTGATCTTCAACCAATTATGTGCTTCAATATAATTACCAGGAGTAAGTGCTAAGTATTTCCAACATTGTACTTTGACATCATCGAGTGAAGTCTGTTTGATCCAAAATTTAAACAACCAAGTTACGTGTTCAGATAATTTTGGGGAAGTTTTATAAATTTTTCGACTACATTTGTGAAAGTTCGTTTTCCAGCTCATTAGGTAGTGGCTTTCTGAGTTGCATATGAGTGGGTGATGTAAACAGCTTTTACGTTCTTACTGAATAATATTACATTGCTTTATCTTCTTTTTCTAGTGTTTGAAGATGTGCATAAATATGTGATCTGAACAAATTTTTCATTCCTAAGGTTTCCAAGTTCAGAGTTTTTCTTCGGTTTCAAAAGTGTGTTCTTCAATCTACCTTAAAACTTACTCGCTTCCACTCCATCAATAATTAGGTTTTGGAGGTATTTTTCATTCTCTTCAATGTAAAGCAATTAACAACAAAACAAATGCATAGAGATCTCTAGAAAAAAATACCTCTATAAATATGTCTGAATGTCCATGTTTGGTCATGCAAGTCTCTAGCTGCTAGCTCCTGAGCAGGAGGTTGCATTGAGAAATCCTAGAAAACAATTCTCTGGTAAGCTAAAGAATGAGACTTATGACCGCATCAAATTCTATAACCTTTACGATAACGAACAGCATATACCAGAGGTGGAAAGATCTTCTCAGCTGCTCGACGAGGAACAGAAAAGCCACCATGAGTGCTTGTGTCACTTGCCGTAAGAGTTTTGCAGAAAAACTCGGTAGGTTGCCTGTTGTGCTTAAGTCCAATATCAGATACAAGTAAAGCTTCCTGATCATACTGTAGGATAAATAAGTTCAACATTAGATCAGATCAGTTATGTTCAAGTACATCACCTTCCAAAAGATAAATGTCATATTGCAAAATTTCAATAACTGCTGAAATGAAATGGCTGACAGACCTTGCTTACTGGTTGAAGAGTCATCTGAGCGTAGACCTCATCAGTTTCTCCATCAGCCTGATGAAAACAATTATATCACTAAATGTATAAATTGAGTTACGCAATTAATTAATCATCTCAATGCTTTTCCTAATCTGAAGATGTACAGTTATTTGCATCAATATCAAATGCAATCCTGCGGAGGTCACTAATATTGCTCATTTTAAATTAATCTGGAGCAAAACGCCAATTAGAGGAGGAAAAGGAAAAAGCACATTAAACATGACTCACACATTGACCCCTTTTGGCTCTTTGACAACCAAACTAAGTTCGATGCACTAAAGCCAAATTTATACGTAGTCTCTCTCCAACTGTGGGCAAGTATGCATGAGTAAGTGCGCACACACCTAAATTTAATTATGATGAACATTCATTTCAAACATTTATATGAATGCCATAGGACTTGTCATACATGTAAGGTGACATTGTGGAGCATGCAGATCAACTTGGAAGGAAGATTGGGATAGCTTGGGATGCCGTCAGCCTCTTTCTGCATGGATGCCGCCACCTTTATATTGAAAAAGATGTTTCAGATATCTTTCAACTGAAACTGAAAGGCAATTTCGCTAGATTTCAGCAACCGGGAGAGAAAAAAAAACAATACCTGTTCACTGTGACCTTGAGGAAAATAGACAACAAGACTTCCAACAGGTGGCAAAGAAACCAATGGGCCAGCACAAGCATGCCATAACTCAGAATTGTCACCTTCTTTTCTCCTGTATAATAGAATTTTACTATTTTAACACAGAACTGCAAGATCCAAATTTTTTGATAAGTATAAAACACGTTCCTTCTATATTTATTTCATTTGAGATTCCGAGTTTCTTGGTAGGAATTTCTTTAATTCTGAAAATACTTTTCTTAATGGGTGCACATTCTAAGAAAAGGCAATCAAGTGCATTTTTCAAGTTGGAGGACCATCATATGTTTGCTTTGTCAATCAATTTGGCAATAATCATACTTCCCAAAGTTCCAGAATATAAGGAATAAATGCTAGGACAGAGAAGCACAGAAGTATCAGACTAAACTGCCAGCAGAAGAATTTCTCATGAAAACCTTTATATTGCAAGCCATCCAATATAAAGGTTGGCAATTCAATTGCTTCAGTCTAGATTAAATATCATAAATCCCAGATAAAATACCACGTCCTGTTTCCCTTAAAAGCTGTCATGGAACACTTCAACCCCCAAATATATAGAACTACTAAATATGATTGAAAATCAGCCATGAAGACAGATCCAAATTTGAGCAACACACAAATTAAACCCTTCTAATCCGGCTATCTCAATACATGATGAGAAATACAAAAAAGCGTTCAGTTCCATAGCAAAAACACATAAAACTGGATTTGAAGAAGGCTGGTAGTTTTTTCTTTTAAGATTTTTACAGAAATACTCTTGACCTACAAGAAGTTACTGCCTATTGAAAACTCTACAAACAGTTTGTGGATCACAAAGTGCTAATGTTACTACCTACTGCAAACTCTACAAACAGTTTGTCGATCACAAAATGCTAATGTGTTAACTCAACAAACAAGCCTTTGAACAAAAAGGATAGTGCTTGAAAATCGGAATAGATAAGAAAAAAATCCAGCCTTGCATCCTTTGGAAACAAGAAATTATGGAATCAGTTGAGTTTATGAACGCAAAGATAGTAACTTTATCCTTTATAAGATAAAAAAAAATTATGGAATCGGTTGAGAAATACTAATGCTTTTCAGCATGAAAAACAGAGAAGGTAAAGCACTTGAAGGTCATATTAAATGATGGAAAATCAAAAACAAAAAAATATGAACACACCTTCTCCTGAATTTGCCAAAAATCCATTAGATGGAATCTTCATTGCCGCAAAATTCACCTATTCACTCTGCAATTGAACTTCTTTTCACCCAAAATATCTTCCCTCCAAACCACATCCACCAAGTTTATCTCAACTCAAAAATACTTTCGTCTTTGAACAACTCAATAAAGCTAAGTTAAAGCCTCTTTTAACTTGTCAGCAAAAGAATTCCTTTCAAATAACATAAAACAACCCAAAAGCTATCTTCTCTTATAAATGCATACTCAATCTTCCAAACTCAACAAAATACTAAATTAAACTGAACTGCCATTCTCCAAACTTCACCTGGAAAACCAGTAAAACATTTGCCCTTCATCTCCGACATATTGCCAGGACTGACTATAATCTTGTTTCACATTCAAGAAAACACCCTTTGTTCTCTTGGTTTCAAGAAAACATAAAATCCAACGCAGCTGAAAGCTTCAGGTCCCAAAAGACGTATGTGTTCTCAGAATCCACTCTCAAATTGAGAAAGCAGCCAAAAATGAGCTGGCCCATCAAACTCTGTCACGTCCGGATAATTCTTGAAACTGAGATTACTGGAAAAACTTGCTAAAAATGGAAAGGTGTAACCCACGTGGGTAGAGGAGAGATGGCGGGGAGTATCCAGAAGCGGCGGAGCACCGGGATCAAGGCGGTGCGGAAGGGGGAAAGAATCTTAGGACTCGCCGGAAAACCCGACGCCAATGAAAGACCAGCTTTTCTATAGCAGGGTACTGTACGAGAGTTGAGTTAATAATCATTCCATCATCGTATAGTTGTAATAACATTAGTTAATTGATGCTCCATATGTATATATATATATATATACATATATAATACACGTATTTGTGTGTGTATGTGTGTTGGGTAAGGTATAGTAGAGAGAACAGGCCGACATAAAACCAACCGGAGGGAATTAAAGAAAGTGAAACTACATTGCGTGTTTCGCTCTTTGATGACATTTAACTCTATACATAAATACTAATCCTCAATTTGTTTTATTACTCATTGCTGGACTGTAATTACATTATGCGAAATAATGTAAGTTCGATAATATATGGCTGGAAGCTCCAAAAAAGAATTTATGTGAAAGATTCATTTGTAAGTTTGTAAGATGTTTTCAAAGTGTTTGATAAATTATTTTAATTTATATGTAATATGTATGTAATGTCTTGTGTTACATACTTACATATGGTATAATAATAACTAATTTTAATATTTAGAAAGATCAATTAAATGGGTCCAAATTCATGAGCTTGAGAAACCTTATTAGAGTAGCTACATTTTTTAGATATATTAAATTCATTTATACTCTGCGTATTATTTGTATTATATTATTATTATTTTAGTTAGAGTTGCTTGGATCATTTTTTTATATATTAAATTCATTTGCACTATATGCATTATTTGTATTATATTGTTACTTTGCTCTATACTAACTTGATGGTCCTATCGATTGGTGTCGCAAATAAGAACTCATCACTCGATCAGTTATTCAGAGAGTAATTGAATTTCATAAATCTAGTACTGTACAACATCACTTACATTAATGGACACATATATATATTAAAGTATAGATGTGATATGGAAAGAAAATTCTGATTATAAAAATGTAATTTGAAATTTTATAAAATTTATTATTATTATTATTATTATTATTATTATTTTAATGAAGATCAAATGCATCAATACAATTTTAACAATCAATTATTATAAAAATAAATAAATCCATACTTTTTATGAATACTCTAATTTAAGACTTCAAAACCTTGGAGCCTTAGTTGTACCAATTAAGCTAAACATCATTGGCTGTAGGAGCATATCTAATGTTTAACTCTTCAACCTTTTCCTTGTTTAAGAACACTTCAAATTTTTATTTTAATTTAATATTTCATTTTATGTTCTAAATTTATGAATAATGCATGTCAAGTACAAATTTAAAGAAAGTATCAAAATAGGTAAAACAAGTGAATATACACTTTACATGGATGTTTAGTGGCTAGTGCAACTTTCTTTACATGCAATGCAATGATCCATTAAGTTTTTAACAATTTTGGGAATTAAGTAGCATGTGTTTACCATAGTTAGTAAACAGGGGGAAAAGGAGAAAAAATTTGATATTTATTACATACGATTATATTATGAATTTTTAGTTAAAAGTTACGACGAGCAAAAAATACAAAAATGAATAATATACGAATTTATAAATTTATGCGTAAAACACAAATATAAAAAAATTATTTAGGAGCAAAAATACGGCTTATTTTGATATTATTTTTATATAAATTGTGTTTGTACTTACTTTTATATATTCAAAAATTATTTTATATGTATTCTATATTGTTTAATTATAATTATGATGTAACTTAAAAATAATTATTTTAATATATAATTTTTATTTTTTATTGATATGATATTCCATTAATACTTATAAATAATTTATGAATAATTTTTAAATTACATTTAAATGTTATAAATGTTTACTCAAATGAAGTAATATTCATTAAGTATTATACATAATAAATATAATTCGTATACTAATCATTTCGTCTAAAAAATACAGAATATTATTCGACAGTTGAAAATAAAAATATTTTTTAATTATTCTTATGTATATATACTATATAAATGTAATATTTTTTTTTAATTAAAATAGTTGTTGACAACAAAAATTAAGGCATGTGCCCTGTTTGCCATATTGAGAATTACAAGATTCTCTCTTGAATGTCATAAAAGAAATAGGTAATTTTGTCTAGAAAGTGTAAATCTATTAAAAAGTTTAAGAAGTATTATTTCCACTTATTTTAATTAAACATTGTGATCCCTTGCAAAATCAGTGTTTCTTGTATTGTAAGACCACAAGTTACCATAAGAAATGTTAATTTGCCAAGGAACATGCATACCCCCTTTGCCTTTCCCTCCAAATAATACCCCAAAAAAAAAAGGTATACAACCCTCTTATTATTTAATAATTAACTGTTTTTAGATCCCATTGAAGAATATTGAGTAAGCATGTGCTTCAAACAATGCATCTATTTAAAAATGGTCTAGCAATAATGTCATTGTGCTACCACTACATATTTATAGACTTCATTTAAGTTGAACAATGGATGAATGTTTTTTTCATTTTTCTCTTTTTCTTTTCTTTTTTTATTATTTGGGCTGGGGAGTGGGGTGGGGGTGGGGGTGGCTGGGTTATGGACAATGGATGGATGTTGAGTTTTACTAATTTTTTCGTTTTGTTGTTATACCTAATATTTGGTTTGAGTTCCTTCAACATGCTTCATAAAATTGATTTTAATGTTTATCTGAATTTAAAGAGGAATAAATTCCCTCTTATTAGAACTCCAAGTTCCAAAGGAAATTTGATGAATGTGCAACATATTAAGTGAAGGAGACATGAAGATTTTACCTACATTTTTTAAAATTCATTTTCACATTTTTCTATTTAAGAAAAAGGCTAGGCCGCAAAGTTCTACAATTATCATAATTTAAACTCAATTCCCACTAAATATGTGGATATTTATCTCGTTTTATATTGATATGGGTGTTATTTTTCATTACTGAATTTAATTGATTATTAATGAACATATTAAATTAGTTCTTATGATATAAATAGTATTGTACTCAAAAAAGTAAGTTTTCATTCCAAATGGAGTATATTGTCCTGTTGTCTACAAAATATAGTCCTAACTCCCCAACAAATTAATATTGGGCCCAATTTTATACATGAACTTTTCCTAATTAATATTGTTTTACACTGCAATTTAGTACAATGTTAGGTGCGAAGGAGCCCCAAAAACTTTGCTAAAAAGCATCATATTTAGTGTCCAAGTAGAATACGCAAAGAACAAAGGAGATACCAAAATTTAATACCTCAAACAAATTCCGAAAGACATTTATACTTATGAAAATAATAAATGTCACCAATTAATTTTGTTTCACCAAATTACTACCCACCCTAATAACAAACTAGCAAGAATTAGGAATATAGATGAGTTAAGTAGAGTTGAATAAGTTACTATTCAAACTTATTTGAAATTTTATTAAGTTTTACAAATTATATTTGAGTTTAGTTTGATTATTAATCGAATCGAATTTGAACGATTTTTAATGGAGTTGAACATGAATCGAATTTGAATAATTTCATCTTTTCATACATATTTTATTATTATTTTTACTAAATGAATTGAGTTTCAATCAAGTTTCATATTTTATTCAACGAATCAAATTCTAATAAATATTTAATATCAATTTCAACTTAAATATTAAGTGGTTTAATTTGTTTTCAACCCTAGCTAGGATGAATCTTTGATAATGATTAATTTTAAGAAAAAAGGAATATAAAGTGATTATATTTATGAGCACTATTTTATTCTTTTTTGGACCCCTATACGTATTTATTTAGGTACTAAAATTTACCGAGGTTATTTCTTTATTACTGCCCCGTACTTAGATTTGTCTTCTATGTATGTTCACTATAATGCAATAAATAATAAATTAACTATAAAAGAAATGCGACAAATGTAAAATGGTAGCTGAAATCCAATAATGAATTAATTGATGTCTCCATCATAAAGATGCAAAGAACAAGAATTTGATTAGCACGCTCATTAGACCACTAAGCCGAAAAAACCGGAGAATTTGCACATGACACAAAGGTATAAAGTCATTAATTATGGTACTCAACTTTAATCAATATTTAAATATTTATTGTGATGTCCTATCCTACTAAAATTATAAAAAAATTATTTTATAAATTTTGACTAAAGAATTCATAAATATTATTTATGGAGAAATATTCATAGCCCAATTTTAGATTGCTATCTTGAAGGAAATTTTCGCATTCAACGAAGTCGCAAATCTGTTGCAGTTAAAAAAGAAATAATGAAAATGAAAAAAATTGAATTATTAAATATAGAAGAGAAGCGTGAGAAAATAAGAAAGAAAATTTGCCAAAAAACTTCATAAATTACATATTCATTATCTTACCATTTTAACTCATGATTTATTTTGTATACATTAGAACCACAAGTACGCTTATTATTATATATTTCATGCAAGTTTTTAAATTTTTTTATGTAGTTGTTTAACTTTTACAGGAATAATTCCGCACTTAGAATTTTGAAAAATGCCCAAAATATTTTGTATAATTTTTTTAATAATATTCTAGAGTTATAAAAACAAATAACCAATAAAACAACTGACACAATTCAATTTAGTTTTATGGAATAACTTTATTAAATTCATGAAGGTCAAAACAATAAACATTCAGTTTTATGTTAAGTGCTCAATATTTAAAACTACCCAGAAATAGTAGAAGTTGTAACTCAAGTTAAATGTGTGGATTTAATTTACATTTGTAGAATAATCTTTTAAACAAAAGCATACTTTGAGATTCCGAAAAAAAAAAAAAATTCAATTTTTAAACCTAATATCCAATTATGTTTTTTTTTTTAAATTCTTTTTTTGCATTCGACTTGTACACAGTCAATACTACGAATATATTATAAGTTATTTTATAGTTGAAATAATTGATTGGAGATTGAATACACTACTGATTATTAAATTATATATCCACCCTCTTGATTCAACGATGTTAATTGATCTAAAGATTTCGATTTATTACCAACTACTTATTCATAATAAAAAAAATTATTTTTATGTTTCTACATATTTTTTCGATAAGTTGCATTTTGTTTCTTTTTTTCATTCAAACCAACTTTTACAAGCACTGAGCACACCACATTATTTTAAGATTACCTAGCGTAGTAAAATTTCTAAATTTAATTAAGAAAATATTAAGGGCTTTCAATTTTTTATGACAGCAAAACAGCATACATGTATGAATGGATGGTTCCTTTTAATTAATATGAACCGAGTTTATGCAATTTACTATTGTTTGTCTATTGTATTATACCATAATATTAATTAGCTCACCAAGTCTATTTCGTGCTAATCTTAATTTGCGTTAAATGTTATTCTTTTATAATTAATAAATGTTATGTTTGGTCCTTAAATTTGAGCAAAAAAAATATTTTTTTATTTAAAAAATAATATTATTTTATATCATATTCATACTTTATTAAAATTCAAAATTCAAAATTCAAATATTAATAAAATTTTCATATGAACAAACCAAAATACACTCGATTCATCTTACATCATTCAACATCCAAATAAAAAAAAAAAAAAAAAAGACATCTAATTTGAGAGAGAGAGAGATGGCAGTGGGGGGCATGCATGCAGATTGCAGAGGAACTAAAACTGAAGGGTAGGCCGCACGCTCCACGGCCTTGTGAGGGGGTTGCAGCTTTTGTCGGGCCCCCATCCCCACCCCCACCACTCAAACCTGTAACCCCCTTCACTTCATTTTCGTCGTCGTACAGTGCACAGTCCATTCTTTTTATTATTAAAAAACGAATGCGTGTGCCCAACTACCCATTCTACTATTTCTTTTGTAATTTTCGGTTGGGGTGATGGGATTGCAGTTGTAGTTGTAGGCGGGTGATTATAATTTTTAAAAAATTATAAAAATTGTTGAAAATTATATTGTATCATATCATTAATATTAATTTATTATAAAAATTATAATTTAAAATACGAAATAAAAATCACACCATTTTATAAAAAATCAAACTATCTATTTATATATTAAAAAATTAATTTTATAATTAATTTATTATACAAAATTTTAATAATTAAGGTGATTATTCTTTTTTCTACTCACATTTTTCAATGTTAAGATTTAAGATAAAAAATAAGAGCAATAACTATTATTGAGTAAATTTTATATTTATTAATTGAGTACCATTTATTTAATTTTTTGATTAATTTTTGAGTATTTATATTATTTTTTATATATTTAGCTTGAAATATTGTAGGTAATAGTAAAATGAAAAGAAAAATGAAAATAAACATAAATTTTGGTTAAAATTTTAAATAATTCGTTGTTTGGTGCTATTGATGGCAGTGTTCGTATTTTAGTAATAAGTTTTTACTCTAATATCATTTTAACTTGTTTCTTGAACCATTAGAAATTCAAGAGATAGATATATAACTTTTATGTTTATGATAAAATCCAGTTATTTCTATTTCAATGAGAAAATTTGGATTAAATAGGCTGCACTTAACTGAAAATTTATG
The DNA here is from genome assembly GCA_019321725.1 of Paulownia fortunei. Taxonomy (NCBI): domain Eukaryota; kingdom Viridiplantae; phylum Streptophyta; class Magnoliopsida; order Lamiales; family Paulowniaceae; genus Paulownia; species Paulownia fortunei. The sequence goes on along the minus strand of CM033105.1, from coordinate 2,024,380 downwards.
ATATGATACATTTTGGTATTTTGACCATAACTCACTCTACATATGTCATATTAAACTTATGTATGAAAATATAGGGCTACAATTTATATAAATACACAAATAGCCAGTTTGGTATTGAACGTGGTGAAAAATTAGTTGAAAAAGGTCATTAGCGCTGCAGAGTCAAAAAATCATAGTGTTATTTTTATATTCAAATAATTTTTGTATTAATATCTTAATTTTTTGGAACTTAATAATTTCTCTTATTGCTAAAAAATCGTCAAACCGCCCGCAACCATTTAAAATCGTATTTTCATTTTATTTGACAAAACTGCAATTTGAAATTATTTTTCAACAAAATCGCATATGGTAATTCAATTTGAAATTAGTGAAAAAAATCGCAAAACTGCACCATGATCACCCCTAGTTGTAGGAGAAAAAATTTGCATCCTTCGCTTCTAAGGAATGGGGCGGGTCTCCATTTGAAGTTGGGTAGATTTTTAAAATTAAAAACATATTCAAGATGATTTTTTTAAATTAATTTACTTATTATATATATTTATATAATATTATTTTTTAAAATATTTTAATGATATTTTTTAAAAAATATATTTTTTAATATTTTTAAAATTACAAAATAGAGGTCTATTAAGTCCAACTTTTTCAAGTCTCGATCCAGATAGAGTTTGACCTTTAAAATTTGGACGGATGGATTTCGAATTTTGATAAACTCGCCCAATTATCATCTTTATTCTAAGCTTTGGTTTCTTGATTAAGGCTTTGTAGATTTTAAAAATTTAAAGATATTGAATTTGAATATTAATAAATTTGTAAGAATTTATAATTTAAATTTGATATTTGATGTGATAAATAATGTAATAGATCGCTTTTCTAAAAAAAAAAAAATTGGTCACTTGAAATGCCACTAATTTTTTGAAATTTCAGCAATAGTTTATTACTCCATCATCTCATTTTTGTAATTCTTGATTAAAGAAGCAAGTTTTGAGTAAAGAAGGAAAAGTGAAAGTTAATTATGTATTTATGTCGTATAGTTATTTTAAATGAAAATATATTTTTGAGAATATTTTTTCCCATTTATGAAATTTAGTTGTAGCATTTAAAAAAGAAAAGAAAAAGGAACAATAGGTTAAGTGCAAATGGAATCCTAGCCAGTTCGCATAGTTTTAGGGGGCATGATAGTCCTTTCACTCTATTGCTATTTCCAACACACGAGAAAAAAATGATAAATAGAATTTCAAGTGGCAAGTGGCCATAAGAGTGAAATTAATAAAATATAATTTGTCTACTAAAAAAAAAGAAAAAACAAATTTGGACATTTTTATGAAACTTATCATATTTTGTGACAGTGAAATATAAATTACGTCCATTTTGTTTTATTTTTAAACAAATAGACAATCTTATATGGTAATTGAATTAAAATTAGTTGTATCAACCCAAATTTGGTTGAATGTTACAGAAAAAAAAAAAATAGTTTTCCAAAAATAACCTTATAGATTAGCCAGCCAGCCCCCCGCCTCCCCACCCGGACCCACCCCCCACGCTCCAATCCTGAGCATCTGGGGATCCGACTCATTATCTGTACGGATTCCGGACATTTTTAATCACTGCTTCACTGCAGTTTGCCCAGTGCTAATAGTATTTAGATTCGAATCGCCTGTGAGCCAGCTTTTTTGCATTGTTTAAAACTGACCTACTTTGTAAAGATTCTAAGACCAGTCAGTAAGATCTCAATCCAATTTTTGAAAATAAATATACAGAAAAAAAGAGAAAATAAATATGCAGAAAATAAAGGAAAAGAAATATACTCGTATTTTCGTTAAATCCAGGAAGTATTTACTTCCAAAATTGCTTGTCAAAAGTATCACTTTGCACATATATCTTTGAGTGTAAGGACACTTTTAATTTCACCAAGATGACCTTTTCGAATTAAAAGTAGAAATTCTTTATAAAAAAAATTAAAAATACTCCTGGAACAAATCCGCAGTATTAGACAAGATGGGAAGTTATAAATGCTTATGACTTGACACAAGTAGGTCAATGGTAAAAAGGGCCAAAATAAAATAAATAAATTATTCATTTATCAAAATGTCAGGCAGTATTGTCTTCTTTTAAATTATTACTATTATTCTCTTTAAATCTTGAAGGAAATTGACATTGAAAAACATGTATAAATCCTATTCTTTTTCACTTTGAGATACTAATTTGACATAAAGCAAGATTTATAGCACTATCAAAGCTCAACTAAAGGAGACACGAAATGACTAATGCTTTCACGTTAGTATATATATTATGCCCACGGCCAACCATTATAATTGGCTCCTTTTAATCGAAAATTGCTGTATTAATTTGCTATAGTTCGATGTGAAATCACTGTGTAGTAATTTTATTTTGATTTAACTCACAATTTGGTTAATTAAATTAATTAAATGATGTGGTATGGAGTGGTCAAGCGTTTATCTATAAAGTATTATTGAAGGCGAACTCTCACAATTTTATTCCTACAAAAAAAAAGTATTTTTTGGGAAAAAAATATTGACTCATCACTTATAAATCACATGTGTGTTCATTTAATGTGAAATGAATCTCTCTCCATTATTAAATAATTAAGTAGTATATATACATTTATGTAAGAACTCCAAAATTAAATTTCGTGTGTACATAATCTATTTTCAACTTTGTTTTGTATGATAACGTGACGTGGGTGTTTGAAGACCAATTTTGCTTTAGAGTTGGGTAATTTTGGTGCATTTTAAATAATTAAATTTCCCAATAGTTAAGCTTTTACTGTAATTCTATGAGGATATTTTATATTAATCATTACCAATTTGTTTTCAAATAATTATAAATAGTATTCTGCCAACTACAATTTATTATTTAACATGATCAATCTACATTGATCAATTAAACTAAGCAAAAGTTTTATTTTTACAATTTTATTCTAAATAAACATTTATATTGGGTTAATTTTTAAGAATTTATCTTAAGTTTAACGCTATTAAATCTGAACCCCTCATAATTTTCTTTTCCAACCTCCTTTTCTTACGAGCACTCAAATATGAAAATGGACAAGAAAAGCAGGAGGGAATGATCAAGATTGACAAGAGCAAGATATGAATGACATTTGGGGTTGATTTTTTCGCATAGATTCCTTACTTATCGTAATAAATCTACAAGAAAAAGAGAAAGCTTTTCACAATTATAGATATGGTAGAAAGAAAGAATGATCCAATTTGATAAATAAATAAAGATTGGGGGTGGTGGGCACTTTACATGCCACTCAAATGATGTCGGGTTAGGTATGCACATGGTCATCAATATGTTCATTAAAGTGATTTAAAATAAAGAAGAAGAAAAAAAATATGAAGCCAAAAGAATAAATCATTTGATAGCATATATATCATATATATATATATATATATATATTAATTTAATATTGCATTTTATATTTTGTATAAAATACACGATTTTGAATCATCTTTTGCAATTTATATTTAATCATATATTTTAATTCATGTACACGTTAAGTATACGTGATTTACAATTAAATATTTATTTTAAAAAATATTTTATACACTTAATGTTTATTTATGATATGAAATAGAATGTAAAATACGAATTTGGAATAAAGGATATAAATTGACACGCTAAGTTTTTATAATTAATTTTTAACGTATATTTAAGATACACATTACATGCATATTTTATATCCAACATAGATGGAACTTAAAATTGTAGTGAAAGCTGAAATCAAGAGGCTTGATAATTAAGAAGTTAATCATGAGATTATTCCTTCTTAACTACCTTAAACCTTTGTTAGTTTTTGACTGGATCAAGGCATTGGACATGATGTGAAATTAAGGATAACAAGTTGTTAACATTCTCTCCTATTTGATTAAAATTCAAATACCAAATGGGCCTACATATTTTAATACATGCTGCCATCCACTGTGTGTGTACAAGAGAGAGCAAGTTTCTGTATATGCTGGTGAGAGAGAGAGAGAGAGAGAGAGAGAGAGAGAGAGAGAGAGAGAGAGGGAGAGGACTTCTCATTTCATTTTGAAGTTGTCTATCCTATGTTATTTACAAAATGCGGTAATATTATCCCTAATAATAAAAGTGCGAAGCAAAACTAACACAAGAATTGAGAACCAAAAATGGTATCTCACAATGATATGACTGATGTGATGCGGGTATATATTTACTTTATTTTATTATTAAATTTTTATTTCATATTTCAAAATTACTTGTCATGTTTATTTCTTAATTCAAAATATATTACTTTCAAAATTCAGTTGTGACTTAAAAATTTTAAAATAGGATAAGAAACTTATCAAAACCTACTGATCATATAATGTAGGATCTAAAGCCTTTTTTTTTTTTTAACCTTTGGTCTATAAGTTGAGTTAAAAGGCTAGCTGGTAGACACACACACACACACACACACACACAATCATGGTTATGCACATATATGTATATAACACACACTCATGCACACAATCATGGTTATACATATATATATATGTATATAACACACACTCATGCACACAATCATGGTTATACATATAATTATATACATATATATATATGTATAACCATGATTGTGTGCATGAGTGTGTGTGTGTGGAAGAGTGGTGATGTTAATGAGGGAGGCAGCAAGGGTCAACATCCAGGTGATTCAACGATATCTCTTAGCTTGGGGGGAGGGAGTTGAAGGCTCTCTTGTGTGTGTGTGTGTGTGTGTGTGTTGTCCACCAAGAAAAAAAAGACTCAAGAGAAAAAAGGCCACATTATGTTCGTTTTGTGGGTCACCCCATTTTTATTGCACCATTATATGGTGGGGTTCAATCAATCATCTTTCCACTCTGTCCAGCTTCCAAGTTGAGGATGGATAAAGATTGGCCTATTATTAATCCCTACTACTACACCTAGCTAGGATCTTGATCGGATTACCCTCTCAGGAATTTGATTTTTCTAAGGCTGCCTTTTTGGAAAAAAAAAAAAATAATAAGCAGGATTATATTTCTTGGGATATTTTTTTCATTTGTGACAAATCATATTATCATTAAGTTAAAGTGCTGTTGTACTTACAAGAGTGCAGTTGCTAATATAATTGTAAGCATTCCTAAAAGGCCTCTGATTGGGGAGCTTAATTCGCTGGAAAGAAGTAATCACTTGATTGCTTTGGAAGAAGCGTGGGTTTTAAAGGATGGTTTGCCCTTCTTTTACACCTTTCATTAAGTGGGACTTAATTTGAAGTAATTGTTGTAACAAATTTATTCATTATTGATTCTAATTTTGTATTGTATTTTATATTTTATATTATATTTTTTTAATTAAATATATATTATTGTTGTCAGTTATATATTTAAAAAAATATTTTATACGTTTAACATGCATTTATAATGTACAATAAAATGAAACATCAAATTAGAATAAATGGTCCTAATATAATTTTTATGAGGGTTTGAGACTACAAATTTTAAATAATTACAAATGTTATTTTTGAACAACAAACAACCAATTCAAATATTTACGATCAAAAAGTATTGGATTCTCTTTTAAATAGGTTCCGAAAGGAAAATAAAGAATGAAATGCCCATATGCATCTATTATTGAATAACATGATTCGATAGTATCCATTTTAAGAACGTTTGAATGTCAAAGTCACTGAATGCGTAAGTTGCTAATTCTTAACACTATGTAATGTATTTTATCTGTTGGATGACGTGTATGATGGAACATGCAATTATCCTAAGAGCTAGAGATATCATTCTTAAAAAAAAATTAAGGCCTCCTAAGAATAATAATGGGGACAGTCTTGATTGTTTGACACTACAAGGAAATCACTATGCATTTATATAAAAGCCCTACAAATCCTTTAATGTGATTACCAAAAGTGGTATTTGGTTTCACTTAGCCTAATGTTGAAGCAACTAAACAATTTCCTTATATGGTCTATCATCTTCCTAGTTCCCATCTACCAATGCTAATTAAAACTTTATCCTCCATCTCACTGAATTAAATTTAACTGCTACTCTTCAATTTTTATTTTTTTAATTTTTTTTAACTATAATGAAAACAGAAACCTTAAATATATGAAAGGGTACAAGGTTAATAAAACTTGAAGGGCAAACAAGAATCGAACTTCACGGCATAAGGGCTGAAGGAGCAAGAAAGTTCTTCCTTTCCAAGCCACGTCACCCATTCTTCCTCAATTCAAATGCCCACATTCATTCCCCATCTTTCAATAAAAATTTCTCTCTCTATACAATCGTTAGTTATGATAATGGGAGAGTTGAATTTCGCTTATTCGATTTTAATAATATAAATGAATTTAAATGAATTTTGAATTTTTTATTTTCACATCTCATATGATTCAAATTTAATATATTTAAATTTTTTATTTTTTAAAAAATTATTGTGTATAATTATATTTTTTTAAAAAATAATTTTTTAAAAATTTTAATCACTATTTTCATAATCAAACCGATGATCAAACCGATCTTGCTATCAATTAGCAGTTCAACCATGATCGAATTGGTTTAATGAAAATTAATTATATTTTTTTATTATATTATGTAAAATAATAATATAATAAACTAATTATCATATAATACATTTTAAATATTAAAAAAAGATAAATAACTACCTAAAAAATATCTAACACAATACAAAATCTAAATAACTACAAAAATATAATAAAATATTAAATTTAAACTTTTTTAAAAAATAAAAAGTAAAGAAGTAAAGAAGTAAAAAAATAAAAACCAATAAAACCGACTTGATCGATTTTGACTGGTCAAACCGATAATTCGATTTTATATGGTTAATTAGGCCGAATTAATCTTCAATTTTTGATTGAATTGGTTGAATCAGCAGGTCTGATCCGATTTTGAAAACATAAGTTTTAATAGTATTATTTTTAAATATATATATATATATATAAATTATTAAACAAATTTAATAAATCTATCTATCAGGTCTGGATTTGGGTCTGGGGTGGATATATATATATGAGTTCTTACAAATTTTAACAGATCATCACCCATTGCAATCCCTACAAATTACACAGATTAATTTTGTGATGTTCCATTCGTGAAAAGAAAGTTTTTACTGTAATGGAGGCTTCTAATAGTTTTAGTAAATTATTTTTACAAAGTAAAGAATAATGAAAATAATTGTTAGCACAGTCTGCTGAAATCCGTAGACCTAAAAAGCCTGACAAATTTAATACGCAAAATCCTCGTTATAAGATCAAAAGCCCTTATTCCCAATTCTAATTATGTATATTATTCTCATTACAATTCTAATTATGTATATTGTTGTTATGCTCAAAGGTTGACATGCACCCCAATTTCTTTTTTGTTTAATGAAAACAAGACATTTTACATTGATCAACACCGACAGCATATATATATATATATATATATATACCTAAAAAATTCTTGCTTGTTTCACTTCATTATTGTTGGCTTCATGTGGAAAGATGCAATTGCTTCACTTTATATAAAAAAATACATGAAGTTCCATTCTGTCTAAGCCATTGGGGAAGACTCCGACCTTAGGTTATTAATTTCTAACACACCGATGAAATGTTATTATTATTATTATTATTATTATTATTATTATTATTATTATTATTATGCTATAAATTTTTGTATCCTTGACCAAGTCTTAACTAAACCGGGTCCAAAATTTTGTGTACGAGATTAATTTAATGCTTCCCAAGGTAATATAGTCTTACCAACTTAGAATGTCTCACCAACGGATTTAAAGCAACATATGATTTATATTGAAGTAAATAAATTGGAGAATTTGTTATTGCTAGTGTACGTACATTTTTCACAACTTCTTAAATAATGTACTTTTTGTTCACTTCTAGGCAATTGAAGCATTTGATAACAATAAATGGAACCATGGAAGTAGAAAAACAACTTCATCAAGTGCATGATTTCTGAATTATTTGTTCTGATTTGGTATCACTTTTTACAATTTCAAGTTGGATGTTAATTGCTATACGGGCATTGCATGTGTAACAATAAGTTGTTAGGGATGTCGAAATTGTATCAACGAAAATTTTCGACGATCAAATTAAAACCAAAGCAAAATGAATAATTAGATAACAAAAGATTGGAAGCTATAGATAACACAAATGGGTTGTGTATTTTGAATGATAAGAAAAATAAATATTTATAATGCTCTAAATGAGAGTTACTCGATATTTAGTAGTGCGTGAATCTCTTATATTTAAAAAACACGTAATGATGAATCATCCTATTGGATCTCTTGATATTATTTATTGGGTTTTTTTAATATTGGGTCTTGTCCCATCGTGTTTCAATATGTATTTATCATATATTTTAATTCACGAATGTATGCCAAGGGAATGTAATTCATAATTAAATATTTATTTTAAAAAATATATTATACACTTGAAATTTATCTATAATGTCAAATAGAAAATGAAATACAAAACTTGGAATACAAAATCTGAGCTTGCTTACTTATCGGCTATTTCTTTGGGGAGAATTTAAAACTAGCATTCATTCATCTGTAATTTTGAGAAGTTTATATTCTAAAAGGAATATACATACACACAAATATATGTGTGTAGATATGTGTACGTAATGTATATATGTACTGCTAAAGAAAATCCGAAAGTTTAGGAGTTGGAAAATGAGGTATACTGAGAAGGTAGGCGAGGAAGACAAAGAGGGCCTAAAGTGGGCCAAATCACGAGTGCATGGCCTGCAAATTAATAGACATGGAGGCCCACTATTCATAATTGAACACGGCCGTGTTGGGGCCCATAGTTTGAACCAAAACCAGGAGATGCCTAAATTGACCTGACGTGGATGAATCGAGGCCTCACCACTCATTTATGGACGTCCAATCGTCAAAGCATTGACAAGATGTGTTTTTCTTTGTACTGTCCCTAGTGAAGGTTGACTGGATAGGCTTCAAAACTAGGTCTCTTTCCGATGATAGTTATCGCATTTACTGAGGAAAAAATGGGAAGAGCGATCAGTTTTGCAATTTCTATCAGACATTATTATAGGGTATTTTATTTTTTAAAATTTTCAAATTGAATCATAACTATAAATAAGTTTGATGTTGTTCGGTTAAATGTCCCAGTAAATCCCAGTAAATTCTACATCTCTCAATTAAATTGATATATACTTAAAAATACGTTAGACTTGTTGGGTGATTCTATCTAAAACCTTTGTATAATTATATCAAATTAAATTTGAAAAATGATGATAAATTATACGAACAAATATAAGTGGAATATTAAGAGTCACATTATCCGTTTATTATAGCAATCAGAGAGTATTTATAAATAATAATCACGTACGGATCATGTAACCAAATGAACAAATATTTTCGTCATACAAAAATTTTTAAAAAACACGTGATATAAAAAGCAGCTTGTAGTCTAAATTGACTGGGACCCTCACGTTCTGGTGAATATGTTTTATTAGTGAAGCAAAAATAGATAAATTACTACTGTACGCATCAAATTTGTTATGACAACTTGTTAGTTAAATTGAAACTCCTCAACAACTTAAGTATTACAAACGAACTTAAACTCGTGATTATATTATAGGAAATATAATGACCAACTGTCCTACCACTTTTGGTGGTGGTCATAGATATAGCTATGCAAATGTTAGATTCGGGTCAATTGATATTGATTGCCCGAACAATCTGTATATCTGCAATGGTAATGTTTGGTTTGAGGATTATGGAGTAAGATGAAAACTTGGATTATTTTGTGGACATTGATTATTCTTATTACATAATTTTGTGATTGGTAGGAGTATTAATGCAATGGATTTTTGTTCCTCTCATTAATCAATGCAATGTTCGGCTTCGAGGATTAGTTGGGCTGATTTATAACAAAATGTCCAATTACCCTTAATAGCACAGGAATATGTTGGGCGAAAAATCCCCTGAATTTTTAATTCTAATTTGGTATTTCATTGATACACATTAACGGTTTATAATTAACGTTAAATGAATATTTAAAAAGATATGAATTTGTGGTGTAAAACATAAAATAAAATAAAAAATTAACAAATGATCCAACTCGTTCTCGTGACATGTTGACCTCAATTAGTACAATATTTCAGATTGGCATATGTTATTTCAAGTGATGTTTTTTGTACAACATTTTTAATTTACATATAATTTCTTAATTTATTAATTTTTGTACTTACTTACGTGCAACATGAAAATTGTATGTTTTCAGTTGGTCAATTTTATAAATTAGAAGTAGCACCAAAGCCCACCTTGTAGTGTAAGAGTTTGAAAATAAAATTAACACCATACCTACGTTTTCTTTTATTTTGATAAATTAGCTACGTTTTGGGAGATTTTGAAAACTGTAAATGCACACAAGTGAGAAAATGTAATCATTCAGAATTTAGTATTCTAATCCTAGCATCCAAACACATTGAAAGTAATCACTTTTGATGCGTATATAATAAAGTCAACTGCTTCAGTAAATCATAAGTGTACACATAATCATATCATAAAATAAACTACTAACAACATAATACCCGTCGTCTGTTCCTCTTGAAGATAATGAGAATGACCACGAATAAGTTCTCCAGTTTCCAAATGCCAATGCTGCCTTCTCATATTTGTTGAAATAGAGATACAAGGCTTTAACAATAAACACTTCTTTTGACAATTGGTTCTGCATCTAACTTGTGCTAGAAAAATGTACCTGCTAATCATATGCTCTGAGGCGGTTTCAAGCTAAGATTTTGTCTTGATTTTCATCTTTCCACACTTGTACATTTATAGCTTTAAAGCTTTACTTAAGTTAAATAGCTAGATCATGTCCACCAAAAACAAGATGGATATGCATCTGACACTCTTAACACATTCCTATAACAGAAATTAGAGAGAAGCTGAATAATAAATCAGTGTATAGGTTAAGAAGAGTGTGATTTACAAGGGTCAAAAAGAGGCTTACCCCGCATTTTCAAGGCCGTCAATGTTATTGCTTAGCCTTCTCCATAATGCACATTTAGACCCATCTCATCAGCTATACTCTTCAAGGCAGCTTACAGACTGTATCATACTTAAAAGTAAACAAGGCAAATGCAGAGCTGGAGGCTTTCCTCTCTTCAGCATTCAGGAATCAAGATTTGCTGAAAACCCTCTTCTTTGATTTTACTTTCTGTTTATCATCCCTCTTCCTCTTCTTTATTTGCTTTTGGATTGATTTGTTAACTAATGAAGGTTGTTCTTTCAACGCAAAGCTTTTAGCCACATGCCCCAAGTGAAGTTTCTTCACCATGAAAATCTGTTTCAGCTCACCACGATGCGCAGTATATGCACGGACCCATGAGCAAAATGCATCCTTGGCTAATTTCTTCATCTTTGGCTGATAATAAACAGGACGAAAACTATTAATACAAGATCAATCATCTTATCGAAATTCACCCAAAAATGGAACATGCAAAAAGAAAAGGAGATCTCAAAACATTGAGACAAATGGCTAAGCATTGCTTCTCTTCCCGTGTCACAGCTTCATATAAAATGATAAAGCAAGTCCATCATTACTGCTAGCATGCTATAGAAGAGAAATCTTAAATCTTACATGAAGCTAACTCAGGTTGATATAGCTTTCTGGCAATGACCTTCTACCACACACTAAATGTTACTCATCATTATAAGGGGTTTTGAGATTTCATCATGGATACTACTTGGTTTATTCTCTGTTGTCGCTTTACACCAAGTTACATTAAGAAAAACATGCAAGAAAAAATAGGAAAACAAAAAATTGAAGATTGATTAATTAAATTATCCAGACAAACAAGTTAATTCACTGCCGGGTGTAAGCCAGGTTTGATTTGCACCAGGCATGGCATTAAAATTAAATGCCCTTATGCATTACTCTAGTAAAAAAAATAAACATGTAAAGCTTGTCTTCAAAGAGATGCAGCATAAAATGTCAGAGTAATGACATACCTCCGCTGAAACAAAGGATTCTAGTGCTCTCTGCAAAGCAACCAACCATGGATGCATCTCTATTGAAACAAACTTGTTGACCTGGTGCTTCAAACTGTACAAAGGGAAGCTACTCAGAAGTTTTAGAAGGGGATACTCTGTTAATGTCACCCCATGTTTTTCCAGATCCTTCAAATAATCTATTTCAACTGGTTGTAGGAAAAGTACAGAATCTCCCTTCTCCCCCAACCTGGCAGTTCTTCCAACCCTGTATTGAGTAGTAAAATAGCGTAAGACTGGTTTGTTGACCCCATAAATAGCAGCAAAAATTTAGCTATTAACCGGTCGGATCAGGACCGCCTTCCAACTAAGGAGGTATCACTTCAGTTAACGTGTTCAAAGTACCATGCAGCAGTAGATATGTAAGGATGCCCCCAACCGGAAATTGGCCCTCCACCCCCCAACCCCCCGAAAAAAAAAAAAAAAAAAAAGAAACCCCACCACCCAAAATAAATAAATAGTAACAGGTGATAAAGAGGCAACAATAATATATTGGAAGATTCCATCCAAAAATAACATCAGCTTTCACTTTCAGAGATCACAAAAGTAGAAACTTCAGCCAGTTTAAAAAATTAAACAAAAGAACAAATTATAGTAACATGTGACAAAGAGGCAATATAATGGAAGACTCCATCCAAAATATAACATCAATATTGAATTTCCAGATATTGTAAGAGTCTATGATGATACAGTGGAATACTCAATCCAAAATATAATATCAATTTTTAACTTCGACAGATTGAAAGCATAGATACTTTAGCTAGTCTCACAAAATACTGTATCTTCCTATATTTCCAGGATTATACAATCGCATACAAATGTCAAGTTCAAATTCTCAGTAAAAAAATGGGATATCTGGAAACAAAATTTAAATTTTTAACAAATTATTAGCTAGGTCATATAATGTGCATTGAATTCTCAAAAGTGCAAAATAAATCATAGAAACCCAGTTTAGGACAGGTGGATAATGCAACTTTTGCTGGAGATTGGACACAGATAGTGAACATGAATTTGTTGAAGAAATTTATATTGAAAACCATATCATTTTCTTTCAAGCTAAAGGAATTGAAGAAAATTTATATTGTTGTAAAAATATGTTAAAATATGTAGGTTGGTGCTCTTTGATTTGGATTACTGAAAAAGAGAAAAAAGAACAGTTCATGGAAATCAGTGCATCACATGACAGATGGCTGAGTGATGATATAAGTCATCTAAGGTGGCCTAACCCCAGATATCCAATTCATGTTGTTGTATGTTTTTATTATAATTGACTCTCGTTCCTCATCCTATCCTCCTCGAATAAAAAGTGTAGGTCATGCTTGCTTCGGGTGATTAGGACAGATTGATAAATGAATCCCACATAACCATGCATTTCATTGGGATGATTGGAGGTCATGGACGATTAACAAGGACATCATACAATCATAATTTTGCTTGATGATGAATCAAGCGCAAATAACTATGACTCATGGTCATTTGCCCAGATTAACATCAAAAGAACAACATGCCCTCAACAAATTCCCAAAATTCCTGCAACCACCACCATGCTTCTTCTTCTCTTTCTCGTTAACTTTTGTATGTATGGTTTAAACAGTCTAGGCAATGAAAAAAGTGATCAGAAGAGGCCAGTGGAGCTTGGTTTTTTTCTCCCTTTTCTCCTTTCTTTTTGTGGTGGTGGGGGGAGGGGGCGTGATGGGGTTGCAGTAGGGGTGGTGAACAAGGTCAGAGTCAGGTAGTAGTGGGGTGAGGTTGGGTGGCCGCGGTGGTTGGGGGTGAAGAAAAGAAAAGAGTGATATAAAGCCGCGCATGGTGCTGGAGGCTGCAATTGGGGTAAAGAGGCAAAGAAGAAGAAGAGAGGAAATGAGAAAGAAATTAAAATATGAAGACAGAAAAATAGAGAGAAATAAGCCCACCAAAGGGGGTGGAGGGGGATATATATTTGACAGCAGAAAAATAATTAAGTGATAGAGGTATAGTGGCCAACTTATATGTTACACATGAAATATCCTAAAACCGGGCCTAGATAACCAAACACTTAATTAAAATACATATTATATCACTAAAAAAAATTATCAGCATATTACACTATAGTTCAATTTATCTTGTAAACTATCACTAAGTGCCGAGCATGTAGCTAATATATCCTCATTATGCCAGAAATTATATAATATTAGAAAGATCTAGAGTACCTGAAATGTACCCAAGTCTGCCCTGAGTGTGTCTAGAAATGACACATCAACCCCAGGTCAGGAGGAAATAATGTTTTGAATCATATTCATGAACTCTAAATGCATGGTGGTACAAATTCAGAACAGGATTTTCAAACAATGATATTTACCTAGACAACCAAATCAGAGATTACAAGAAAAGGAGGGAGGATATACCTGTGAACATACTCAGTTGCCTCGCCTGGAGAATCATACTGTATGATGCATCTGACTTTTGGGATATCCAGGCCTCTAGCAGAAACATCTGTGGATAACAGAAGAGCTGATTTTTCTGTTTTGAACATCTGGAATGTTGTTTTACGATCCTCGTGATTCATGTTTCCATGTAACCGCAAAGTGTTGCATCTCAAAAATATCTTTCTTAGTTCTGTTTCTGATTGCAACACAGCAGACCACTGAAACTCACTTAGCAGAGAATAATGGAAATCTACAGCATCACAAGTTGAAAAAAATATCACAACCTGTAAAATAGAAGGTACAGTCAATGGTGGCCAGAAATTAAATCAAATACATAAAAGCTAGTTCATGTAGTTGGTGAAGAACTTAAACGCAGGAGGGAAAAAAGAGAAGAATTCTACATCCTAATAAAGATGTTTATCAAGACATAATCAGAACTGTAAGTACATAATCAACAGACAGCCCAGGGCAAGGGAGGGGTCATTCTGCAGAGGAGGTAGAGTAACTTGTCTACGATTTCATCAATCGATCAAGTTCAATTTTTCTATCTAGCTACCAGAAGCACAAACTGATGTTTAGATTCAGAAGTTCTAAAAGATTATAAAATAGAGATAAACGACAAAATAGACATCAATGTAAAAATACAGGGTCTTAACTCTAGAAGTATAGCCTCACCTTTTGAGAAACCTCTCTCTCAAAGAGATTTTTTAAAATGGAAAGGAGCACTACAAGTCGAGAACCGCATGGTACTGCCAAGAGATAAGCTGTTAGAATATATGGATAGCAAATGATTAGTTGTTAATCAACATGTCCAGATATTTCATCTTATACCTTTAATGTACCTCTGAACTAACTGAGCAGGAAGCTTATATTCCTCATTTGAAGAAAACATTTTTCCGGATTCTTCTACTATATCAACCACATCAGATTCAATTGAAAAATGCTTGTGATTTACATTTTGCAAAACCTTCTTGTCGTCAAGACCAATCATCACTGGATTCTCTAAACTTATATTAGCAAGATGATTTACTTTTTCATTCAGGGTAGCTGATAACAGCAAATTTTGCTTCTGAACTTCAGGATTCACAGCTGAAATTCCCATGCTGACAGATTTATGTTTTCTTGTGCCCAAACAATTAAGTATCTCTTCTATTTCTTTTCCATACCCCAGTTCCAGAATCCTGCCAGGAAAACAAGCATATTAGGGATTCCAAAAGTTGCATTTAAAGCAGGTTTACATAAGACTGATATGCATACCTATCAGCTTCGTCAAATATTATCCAGCGAAGATTTGTGTGTAGAAATGATGAAGTATTCTTCAAGTGGTCCAAAAGGCGTCCAGGAGTTGCAACAAGGATAGATACACCTGGAAACAACCCTGGTCAAGCTTGTTGAGCAAACTAGATATGAAAAATCAAAGGATACATAGAAGACTAACATGACAGCTATGTGGGATGTTTAGAGGCATAAATGTGTAGGATATTTGATTGATAACTGGGGTAATGAATCCCAATTTATTTGCACTACCCTTCGGCTAATCTCGAAATGCTTAACTGGCCACTTTGGTGGCTCAGGCCGTGTTCCATTACAGATTTATATATATTCCCCCATTTGAAAAAAAAAAAAAAAACATAACAAAACAAAAACTGAATAAACTCATTGTAAGTTGCTGGGGACAACATTCTTAGTAAGTAGAACGTATCAGCAGAGTTACCATTTTTTTATCAAAATATAATGAGTCAGGTGCTAACAAAAATAATAGCAAATTTCTATAAACTGCAGAAGGATATCTTAAGCACTGTTTTGTGCTTCACAAGATATAATGTTGAACATTAAATATTAGCACACCAAGCACCCCAGACATTGTCTTTCTCAGGATGAACAGGTTTCATAATCTAGAATTAGGTACATAGATACTTACCTTTTTGACAACTAAAAATTCATCCCAATAACTCAGTAACATGACAACATAAATGGAAGTTCCTACCTTTCCTTAACCTAGCTTTCTCCTTCGACCTGTTTTCCCCACCCATGATATAGCCAGGAACAATCCAATGAAATCGGTGTAACAACTTCTGTAAAATTTCATACACCTGCATGCATAATTCACGCGTTGGTACAAGAACCAACGCTATTTTGAAGATGTTATTACATTAGAACAATTTTTACGGGGAGATGGGGGGAATTGGAAGCTGGAAACACAAGCAGAAGAGAGATGCATTCATAGCTTTTCAGCCCAAGCTAATATAACCTCTGCATGCAGATAAAATTATTCAAAAATTGAAGCATCAACAATGAGGAGCATAACACTTTTAGGCCAAGCTCCTGGAATCAATTATATAAACCATACCCCACCACATTCCACATGTAGGTGTGGAGTCTCAAAATCATAAATATATGGACTATAAATGCACTTGTTTTTCCTTCCAAGCAGTAAAAACTGCTTCAAAATACCATTATGGATGCATGTTCCATACAAATACAAAAATAACAGAACAATCCTATTTCCTGATGCAAAGACGGGAAATTGAACATACGAAACAATTGAAACCATACCAAGAGTACCATCTGACCGCTGAATTCTTTGATCAGAATTCTGCAACATATGAATAATTGGAGCCAGATACGCCACAGTTTTCCCAGTGCCGGTTGCTGCATTCACAAGCCTAATTTTGCAATTCCAATCACAAACATCAAAAACCTCCCAAATACAATCACTTCCAAAATCACACCACAAAAAATTAAACAAAGAGAGATGATAAAAACTACACGTGTCGGCCGGTTAGCACGACAGGAATTGCCTGCGCCTGCACCTGCGTCGGGACCTCGAACCCCAGCCTCTCTGTTAAACATTTAAAACCAAAAATAATAATAATTTCAGCACAGTTTGCAGCTAATAATTAACATCCCAAGATACAGAAACAAGAACTTACCTTTGAGCTGGTCGCATAATGTTGGGTGGAGGCCGAGACTAGAGAAAGAGCAGGAAGCGAACACCTCTGATGGATTCTTACTCTCTGCTTTTATTCTTCTACCATTATTCTTATTATTTTGCTCCATTCTTCAGCTTACATTAATCTTCCAGACTCCAATTTGGTGGAGTTTGCTAATATTTTCACAGAATTTTGATTCCTGCTGCTGATGTTAGGGTTTAAGCAGCGTTGGATTATATTCTGAAACCATAACGGCGGGTAAAGAATTGGGCTTTTCTGTTCCGTGCTTTATTTCGAGCCCGTCTTGGTATGGGCTTGGATTCTATTAGTGCTGAGAATATATTATTTTTAGTTGGGCCAAATTGAAACTGCATTTTTACCAATTATTCTAACTATATTTCATCTATTATTCTATATTACAAATGCACCCTATATATATATAATTCACAAATAAATGTATGTCTAAAAGAAATATTTCATACACTTAACAGATTGAATTTACTCTTTAATTAAAGAAAGTGCATAAAAGAAAGCTTTTTTGGGTGTCTAAGGCATCACCCTACTATTTAATCCTGTCTTCGAAATTATAAAATATATGATTTTTTTGTGATGATGTGAAAAATAAAAAATAAAATAAATTTAACTCATGGTACATTCGGTTCCACATTGAATGATAAAGGGAAAAGACAATTTTCAGGAAAAATATCCTGAAAAATTCTTTAGTTTTTTGCGTAGTCTAACATTTCAAATTTCTCAAAATAACATTTATAACATAATATTAAAAATGATAAGGGTGTGATAGCATTCAAATGTTGATCTAAACAGCTCTATCTTGGATAATCACAAATTTGTTACTACACAGTAGGTTCGTGTGGGTACATAGAAATAGTCCAAACTATTTTTTAATCCATTTCCAGATAACTCCAACACTAATTTGTTAAATTTTAAAAGCAAACCAAAAGTTTCATTTTAGTGTTCGGTACAAAAAATAGTTATACTCAATTATTGTTTAATCGAAATTTCAATTTCAATTCAAGTTTGTAAAATTCTCAAAGCAAAATCATATTTGAGCTTCAAAAGTTTTATTTTCCACGGGTTAGTATGATCAAAGCCATTTCTGGTTTCTGCTCATTCACAATCAGTTTTACTGTACTAAGCCTTTTTATAGGTAGAAATTAGAAAATATAGCTATTCGCCGTTTGATTTCTTCTAAGGGTATAATCACATCATCTTAAAGTTTGTTTATTTTGACAATCTCACATCCTAGATATTTGTTACAATAATTTATGTTGTCTCTTTTTGTCAATAATATAAACTGGTAAATTTTCTAATAAAAAATGACTTGTTTGTATTATATTATACTCACTAAAAGTCTAAAACTTCAAAGTGATAAACAATGGGAAACAATTAAATTATTTTAATTAATTAATCTTTTTAGAATTAATTTATTAATTTTAAAAATTTATCAATTATTGTTAACTTATAACAACAGTATGAAAATTTAAATATAGGTAAAAAATTGAATCTTTTTAATTACGATTATCCAAATAAGATTCTTGAAGTCAACAAATTTCCCGACTACGCTGGACAGCGTTTTACCTTCCCACTCCAAAGTCCCTTGTCCTAGTACGATTATTCTTGGCATTATTCTTAACAGATCTTACGATTTGATTTTTCAAAGTAATAGACTTATTAATATAATGAGAGTCACGTGAAACCCATGAACGATTCTTATTGTCCTAAAATCCCCTACCCCATAAGAGCCCCCAGGCCCCCACCCCAAATCTTCACACGTGCATTTCGAAAAAAATAATTGTACAACAAGCAAAAAATTATATTAAATGTAAAGGTCATTCCATTAATTATTGACGAGTTGTGGTTTACGTGCATTTCGAAAAAAATAATTGTACAACAAGCAAAAAATTATATTAAATGTAAAGGTCATTCCATTAATTATTGAGTTGTGGTTTTGTACAATTTTTTTTTTTATATCCACAAATCCAATTTTACCATATTAATTCTTAAATTTTCAAAACATCCATTCCTAACATTTTGAAGGAGTAAATTGCAGAATATATCTTAAATAAATTCTAAGTTCCTCTCATAAATTATATATTTTTGCGTATAAAAAATTCAGTGATTGCATTATACTAAATGTCAACCATAAGATCCCATTAATACTACAATAATTGCTTTATACTGAAATTAAGTCGTAGATTCCTATCAGGTTTTCGAAACTCCACTCTTTCGTTGAAAGCAAGTTGCATGTTAATTGTTCAATCAATTGACTTGTGCCCCAAAATTAATTTTGTACTTCTTCACTTATATTCCATATGGTTTTAACACGACACTACTCATTTGCGTATGCTACCTTTACAACACATATTTTCAATAACTTAAATTAGGATGTTTGCCAAACAAATTCGTATGTTAAGATTTTTAAGCACCCAAGATTCACTCATTGGGTTTAGATTAGAGTTGTTAGATCCGATTTATATAACAAATAATAAAAATATTTTTTAAAAAATTAACACCGCTAAAGTTTTTTAAAAAATATATTTTTTAAAATGTAATATTACATATATATTAAAAAAATAAATAAGGTGAATTTAAAAATAAAAAAATTAAATTTATTTAAAATCCATTATAAATTTAAAAATCCATTATAAATAAAGTGGATCCAAAACGTGCTCGGATTATCATTCTTAATTCAGTTTTATTAATTATAAGCAAAATATAGCTCATGGAGTTGAGACTTGAGAGTATGGGGAGTTGAGAATGGATTGAAAAAAGTGAATAAGTCTTTCTGTTGACTAATTTTTTTCCCTGCTTTGTTAGATTGTGCAATTTGTTGGCTTACCTGTCTTGACTTTGGTTGCATCCTTCAAGTAGTTTTCTTTCTTCATGACCATAGCAATTAAACTATTCCACTTGAAAAGGTTAGCAAAGGTTGATGATGTTCACCTATTTCAATGTGTTCCTAAGACCTTTATTTCCTCAAATTTCCTTTTGTAGGTTACTTGGTGCATGATTAGATAAATTAACTGATTTTTGGACCCCTTATTATTAGTAATTTATTTGCGGGGAGTGATCCAATTCATTATTCAATAAAGATCAGTGAAAACATGTTAAATAAAAATGTCAAATTTGTATGAAATGTATTAAGTTATAGTTATTTTTATTTTGACACAAATAATATTTTTTCTTAAACTTATCAGTGATAAAAATAATATTTAAGTTATCACTATTAATAATTAATGACATATATATAGAGCAATAGATTAATAAAAATATCGTTACAAAATCAATATTAACAAGTTTCATTGTCACGTGGTTGTCACTATTCAGTAACAGTGACATTTTGAATAATTTTTTTTTTTTACTATTAAACAAGTAAATGTTATTGTTGTTGTAAATATGCGCGGATTATAATAATTTTGATATTATCATTTTATATTTTATTATTAATATTGTTTTTCCTTATAATGAACTCAATGCCCAGTTTGATGAAACTGAATTCAAGGCCATAATTGCACAGTATTGAAGTCTCAACTATATCATTTGAGTAAAGCATTGTTGCAATTTTTGGACTTATTACTGGAGATCTATTTCTGTAATTATAAAATCAGCCGAGACATGGCGGTTGAGTTGATTAACGTGTCACACTACATTTATTATAAATTGCGTCAAATTTTAACCAAGCTCCTTAATGAATTAATTGTGATTCCAAGCCATTTTCAAAACTATTGGTGAGGATTGAGACCTAAAGAGACAGTATTTCCAAAAACAGCCTTGGTTGAAACTTCAATTTCATCATATAATTACAAATTTTAATTGTTATCATTATTATTTTTTTATTATTACTATTGATATTTATTTTCAGCACTACCTTTAATAATTTAGGTGGAATCGACAACTAACTACCTATTTGTTGTGCTTATGGGCATCTCATGATATTTTGCTAAGCAAAATGTATAAGGAAGTAAAATTACGTCTTTGTCAACAATTATTTATTTTGATGTAGTGATAAGAACCTGATTCTAATAATTATTATCTTTAAGTTTTTTTTTGCGACGTTTGCTGGTGGAGTGCTACTTTTTAAGATGGATGACTCAATACTTGGCCAACCACCACCCATGTATATATATTCAATGAATCTAAATCGTACATCAAAATATATTTTATATTCAATGAAGCATTAAATATTATACCAAATGTTATAAATAGTATTACACGCATGTCTTAGAGTATCTTTAATGAAATATTAAAGCTTACACCAAAATATTAAATTTAATATAATATTATTTATTTACACTAAATTTGAGGTAATATTTATATTCCCAAATTGCTCCCAAAAGTGTTCTACTCCAAATTTTAATTTTATTTATATCCTATATTATATATTTAATTAATTTATAATTTAATTTTATTTATAAAATTTTAATTTTATTATTATTTTACAATAACATTTATAATAATTGATTATAATAATTAATATTTGCTAAATTATAATGATTAACAAGAAGAAATAAATATATTAAAATAATATTATTTACATCAAATTTAAAAGTAAAATACAACATAAACACTGAAAACTAAAATTTAAAAAATAAAATACTACATAAAATTAAAGACAATAATTTAATAGTCTGATAAATTATTTTTTATTGTGATATTAGTTGTATTGTAATATTTTTCTTTATTATGATATTAATTTTAATGTAATATTTTTTTTATTGTGATATTAATTGTAATATTTATTTTTATAACATAATTAATAATTGTAATATGAATTATAAGTAATTTTCTATTTAATATAATTAGTAGTAATAATATATAATTAATTAAATAACTTTATAAATAAATAAATAATAATTAAAAAATAAGAAAAAAAAAATATTCATTTGATGTAAAATTTAGTGCAGTGAGTTGGAAATAATTTATGTCAAATTACACTAAAATATCAAATTTTATGTAAAATTTATACAAAATTTGATACTTTGGCTTAGAGATGGGATTAGAAAATTTGATGGAGTGGGATAGAGATTGGATTAGGCCTTCGTTTTTCGTTGGTATTCCACCGTGATAGCAACTCTACATGATTACATGGAAGAAGCTCAGGCTGAATGCACATGCATGGAGGTCTTTCAAGCAATAAATGCAAAAGTCCATCCAATTTAAGACATATTTTTAGAGCAATCAATACAAATATTGGAAAAAAAAAATTCACTATTCTATGGTACAAACTTTTTGCCAACCCAGATGGCGTTGCAGGTGCAAGCACTTAATAAAATATTGAATTATAGCGAGTGGGTTTTTCAAAGCCATGATATCTGGACATTAATTTAAAATGACCTTGACATCCCAAGATTTTCATTAGGGGCTATAATGTTCAGTGCTGTTTTCTGTTTTTTTTTCTTTTTTTTAACATTAATTTCAAATTGAATTATTATATACCATTTTGTTAAGGAAATATAAATGGTATTTTATCCCCTCAAAATAGAAAAACTTGATAAATTTTATATTTTAACCCCCCAAAAGTAAAATTTAAGCATTTTGCCTCGTCAACAGTTTTTGTACTTTATTCCATTAAAATAAATTTTAAATATTTTGTTCCTCAATTTATATTTATTGTAATACTTTACCATCTTAATTTATATTTATTGTAGCACTTTGTTCTCTAATATCATTTGAAGATCATTTTTTTATAAGAATACTCTTTATTAATCATTGTTGCTCGTTTTTTTCTCACCTTTCCATTTAAATATAAAGAAAATTTTAATATTATTTATTATTATTATTATTATTATTATTATTAAAAATACGATAAATAGTGATATATTTGCTCAAATAGGATCAATTGAAGTGTTAAGAATATTTTAGATGCCACTATTTAGGATTTATAAGTAAAAAAATGAACTCTACTTTATTTGAATTATCTATGTTTGTGCTTCAAGCAAACTTCAATGTATTGCCAATCCAAATTATAGTGAAGGGAGAAAAATGAGACCACAGCTGTTGACATGAATAGTTGTAGCCTGTAGGCACTAAAAAGAAAAGAATATTTTCTCCACCATCAATAATTTAAAACAATTAATTGAGTGAAGATGATGAATGACAGCAATTTATTTAATTGCTTCTTGCTGCTGAGGTCATAATGCATGGCCTTTTTTTTCAATAAATTGAACAATAAAGAAGTTGATTATACGTATAGAACTTGGATGGTGATCTAAATTCAAATTCAATAACAATCTATAATAAGGTGGTGTGAAGATCCCATAGTATGAAAGAACATATATCATACAAGGCAATATATTTTTATTTTTTTGTAACAAAAACAGAGATGATGAAAAGTACTGCACTAATTGATATTTATGAAAAGTACTGCACAAAATAGGATACTAAAATCTAATGTTTAGATAAAAAAATATATATTAGCTTCGGCTAGAGATACATCATATCAATTATTCATTTTAATAATAATTTTCTGTAAAATAGGTTAGATTAAGCATCAGAGTATCTATTATAGAAACTAATTAAAGTATCAGAATATCTATCTTTTCGAAAAATTCAAAACTCTATTTTACAAATGCACACTAATATCTAATATCTGACTAATCTCGAAACTGTCACTTGACTACATTGTCAGTTCTTATATTTTCATACATCATCGTTCACATAACTCCATAAACAATTAACAAAGACCCATATTTGAAAATCTTTAAGTAAAGGCATCCACAGGGTCAAATTTCAGCTGTGGAGACATTTAACGTGCCCAAAAGATTCTACAAGATTAATGAATAATTCAATGCAAAAGGTTTGGTGCCTAGCAGACATTTGTTAGGGTTTGTTGCTGAAAACAACTTGTGCCTAGTAGGTGTCGCCTTTCTCATCTCGATCTAGTGCCAACTTTTCAAAATGAACTTAAATATTTTATTTTAGAATATTTATGTAAGTCCACACCACCTTGTGTTGTGTGGTGCGGTTTCACTTCAATTTCAAAGTGCGATTTATATAATAAATGGATATAAACAATTAGTTAGGTACGGTGTGATCGATTTTGATCGGCCTTAATTTTCATGTTGATGCAAATGCTTCTTAATATTTCTAAAATGTTAAATTAAATTTACGATGTGGTACTAATTTTTTTATCTATTTTTCATATTATTAACTTGTGACTTCTTCAGGAAAATTTGAGAAGAGACATAAAGTGCCAAATTACAAGTCATAACCTATTATTCTATTAGTTTAGAATTCATACTAGAGCCCTAAAGGCTAAAGGAACCAATTGTTGAACGTGGAATTTTCGAAGATTTTGACTGGTCAATAAGTTCGAGGTCAAATCCATTTTGATAGAATTAGCTTCAAATCATATAAACCTCGTTAGTGTCGCCGGAGTCGGCTAAAAAAATAATATAAAGAATAAGTTATTATTGTGATTCGAAATAAAAATTCAATTATTTTTATTTAAAAACTATAAAATTTATCATCTAAAATATATAGCTGAAAATACATATATGAAAATATATTAAACAGATAAAGAAATAATAAAAATTACTTAATAATGTATAGATGTTTTTAGCTTCCACATAATGGAATAAAGAAAAAAGTAGGTAAAATATTAATAATTATTTTTTGGTTGTGTTTCGTTTGACTTTATAAATTATTTTATTTGGTATTTGATTTAGTATTTTAATATTTATTTTATCATTTTTAATATTTAGTTATTTAATGCTCACTTTTTTCCAAAATAAAAATAGGAAAGGAGGAAATATAACTTCTCTAAAGATAATAATTTACAATTATATGTTATTTCTCTTATAATTTGTAATTGAAAATATAGCTTAATGAAATATAATAAAAATAAAATAAATAATAAAAAACTGTTTCATAATAAATAGTTGTTTCCAACTTTACGTGGAGCAAAATATAATATAGATAAAAATATTGCTTATTCAGTAATTGTTAATTGGGTTGTTTTCTTATGTTTTTAATGGTTGTTTTTCGGGTATAATTATGCATATGCAGATTTTATAGAGTATTCAATAGTTAGTATCATTATTGTTGTAATATTTATTTTGTGATTCTTAATTATTGGTTATTTTATTGCTAAAACTTTTGCAAATAAAATGAAAAGGTTAGTTATTTTTTTTTTTTTTTAATTTTGCATGTGGAGCAAATACTTTATAACTAAAAATATTACTTATTTTGAATATAAAGTGAAAATATACAATCAAGTATAAATATTCAAACCAAACTTAATAAACCTATTTTTTCTATCTATAATTAGTTGTTTCGGAGTTTAGACTAGAGTTTAGGCAATTATTAAAGCAAATTGAAAATACAGGGAGGTTTTTCTTGAAATATTTTATTTAATTCCACATCAGAGGGAAGGATATATTAGACATTTACAATTTACATTTTAGGGTCAAAGTACATGCAAGACCTCCTACTTTTCGCATGCATTTACAATCATCTTCAACGTCAGTTTATGACAGAAAATGGAATTTTGAGCAGAATTTAAAAAAATACCAAGGTTTTTAGGATATTATATAACACATAGGGTTTTTTTTTTTTTTTTTTATAATTTTGGTATAACATAGGGGGTATTTATAGTTTTTACCTTCTCTGGTCTGCAAATTTGTTCTTAGGGCAAATTTGCTAAATTAGTTGTAATATTTATTGAAAATTGGTGATAAAATACTTTAAAAATTCGGAAAGATAGAAAAATGGAGAAGCCACTCTTTTGATTGAAAATAGTGCGAGGCAACACAATGAAATTAATATTTTTTTTAAATAAAAAAATAACTTATAAATACAAAAAATGGACTAATTAAATAATTCATTGTTAAAAAAGGGAGACGATATGTTTTCTTTTGATTATTCAAGAAAACCTAGCTAGCATGAAATTTTGATTTTTTTTTCTTTTTTTTTTTCATTTGACCTGGCATTTTCTTCCATCACCCAAATTCTTAAACAAACGCAGGATGTAAAAGTATCTCTTGGCTAGCCCAATGTCTAGTCCCCTACTGATACTACATTGAGCCCAACTTGCAGTTGCATTTATTTAAAAAAGTGGATCAAGTGATTAACTGTAGCTTAATTTTTTGTACTGTGGCATTATTGGCTGGTAGCTTATTCATGATGGGCTAGAGCATATTAGCACCCCAATTCTTGAACCTTTAGGGTAGGTTGGCACAACAAACATTAGCCCCCCACAAGAATTGTCCTTGATATTGGATTTAACTTCGTATAGTCACAAATCATTGAGTCAAAACTTTTATATCCAATTCATTTATTGAATTACAATTATCTGTATCTGGTGTCTCGTAAATTTTTAATATTATTTAAAACAAGTGTTGAATTAGAATTAGATTTTTTTTTTTATCATAAACAAATTAGATTGCAAAATATAATTTTAAAGCTCTTGGTATATGCCTATTATATTCTTAATTATTTATTATTATTATTTTATATTTAGATATCGAAGGTTTACGCCTCGAGTAAGTTTTGGAGAGAAATGCCCACCACCTAGGTAAAGCTGGCCTCGTGGTGTCCGCATCGTATTCGCACTCAAGTTTGACACGCGGCTCGTTTAATTTCCTATATAAGTAGCAATATAGAGAGATCTCCAAAAATCCTTCCAGCCTTATTAGACCCCGAAAATTCGAACCATTGCCACTCCATTTATACCACAAGTGCTTTTCACTACACCACTTAGCGCGGGGTTATCCTTAATCAATTTTAGCAACAACGAAGTTGATTACAGTTTGTCACCACTCTAATATTTATATTTTCTTTTTGTATTTCTTTCTTGGCTTGAATAATTGAGCTTGGATGAACTATGAGATGTGTCTCCATTTGCCCATTACAACTCAATTGAAGATCTTCAAGCAAATTTTCTTCTTCTCATGTTAAAAATTTATCAAAAAATCGAAAAAACGTAATAATACCGAACTAGGATTCTTGGTTTATAGAGTCGGGTTCAGTCCAGAACAAAAAAAACAAAAGTAGGTCAGGGTTAGTACGGTCATTTCGCTAGAGGCTGGTTAGTACGGTCATTTCGCTAGAGGCTGCGTCCATTTTGTTCTACTAACAATTACTTATACTAAGTATATTCCAAGAAGGCTGCAGTCAATCTACATTAAATAATTATTGTTCCACTTAATACGACATTATTATATTAGTACTATTAAACGCTAATACATGTGGTATAGTCTTATTACCATAATATATACATAGACAATGGTAATCTGTATACATATATATGTATGAAGAGGGGGAGAGAAATTTATGGTATATGAAACAATATTTCTGGTCGTAGATGCTTGGCCCAATTTTGTTTGGATGTAAGTACACATAAGCCCCTGACAGAGAGAGAAAATACAGACATATCTTTTATCTTTGTGTGTGGGCCTAAAAACACTCAGATATTGCCCCCATAACTATACATATATATATGTAATATATTTTGAGGGAAAATAAAATTGGCGTCGCGAAAAAATCGAAAAAACGACACCACTTCGATCCATCATCATCATCTCTCTCTCTCTCTCTCTCTCTCTCAGATTCAATCAAGCAAACTAGCCCTCTCGTTATTTTCACCACCCTCATTCTAAAGCCCTTACCATCCCCCCGCCCCCCCACCCACCCACATACACAGTGTAGTCTCCACACCACTACCGTTTCCTGTTTTACTGAATTCTCTATATAAATAACGGAAAAAAAAAAAGAAAACCCATCGCAAATCGTTATATATACAGAGATACGCATTGGTATAGATAGAAACGCACAAATATATAAACGTACATTTGTTTAGCAGTAGTGGTGAGGGGGACGAAGGATTAGATTGGGATGGCGGCGTCATCGGTGGTGTGCTCGTGGCTAATGGCCGCATGCATGTCAGTCGCTTGTGAAAAGGACTCTTCCATTTCCATGCTGTCGACGGCGTCGTCTAATTCATCCCGTCTCAGCAAGTGGGCGGCGCGCCGCAGGAAGAGGGCTCTCGCCAAGTGTGCACCGCAGTTGTCTGGCATTGGCAATCTCATGAGCTCTTGCTTAGCCTTCGAGCCCTGCGATCGCTTCTATGAATCTTCGCATGCCTCTGAGTTTTTCTTTGGCTTCGGATCGAGGAATGTTCCGGTGCATCGCAGGCGCAGGAAATCCCATCGCACCGCCGCTCATTCTGGTGACAATTTTATATATTATTGTGTGATTGAGCTTATTTTTGTCGTGTTTGATGCCTTGTTATGGCTTGTCTCGAGAAGGTGATTGTCGTTAGTTTTATTTCTAATTTGATTTAGGAATTCAACTCATGATGGGTTTCATTCACTTATGTTTCAAAATTTTCTTGTTTATTTCAAAACGATCCAATTTCCTAGATTTATAGCCATAGACTCAATTATTAGGGAACTGGGTTTGATAGAATTAATGTTCACTACTTTGTTGTTTGAGCGGGTACTTGATGATTGATTGCCGTGTTGTTGTTCATAGTTTATGCGTGAAGCACGCCATCAGTTTTATTGGACTGGAGGGTAATCCTGGTAGAGTTGTTGCATTATCTATCTACACAAGTGGTGCTCCCCGTCTTTCTTATGTGTGGTATGAACTTGTGTAGTTGCGCACAGGTGTATGAGATATAGAATTTTCAACCTACTTTAGTTTTTTTCCAGGGTGGGTGAGGTTCAGTTCAGTTAGGTTTGCAATCTTAATTGTTGTTGCTGCCCACTTTCCTTCCTTATCCCTTCAATCCATGCTTCACTGACAAAGTGCCTGTTTTGGATCAATGGGTAGTTCATTTGTTATGACCTTATTAGCTGCTGCCAGTTCTAATTTTTTGAGCATTCTGCATGCCACATGGATGGCTTGCCTTTGATCATTTATGCATCATGATACATTAGAATGGTTTTACTGGGCCATTAAGTGGATTATTGGTGTCCTTGGTTTCCCCTGCAAATTATAGGAGAAGCAATGGCCATTGCTGTACATCCGGCCATGGAAGTTACACCCAAGAAGAAACCTCCGACCAAGCAAAGGAGAGTGGTTGTGACAGGTATGGGTGTGGAGACACCACTGGGTCATGATCCAGATGTCTTCTACAATAACCTGCTTGAAGGAGTCAGTGGCATTAGTGAGATAGAGGCTTTTGATTGTTCCCAGTATACAACAGTATGTCTTGCTCATACTCCTTCTCATTGTTCAACACTAGTCGTTCTGATTTTGACTCGAAGAGTTTCAATTGCAGAGAATTGCTGGAGAGATCAAGTCATACTCAACAGACGGCTGGGTTGCTCCCAAACTTTCCAAAAGAATGGACAAGTTCATGCTTTACATGCTGACAGCGGGCAAGAAGGCTTTGGCGGATGGAGGAATTACGGAAGATGTCATGGATGAATTAAATAAAGCAAGATGTGGGGTGCTGATCGGCTCTGCTATGGGTGGGATGAAGGTAAGGTTAAGTTATTCTTTGCAGAAATTGAAAGGAAGAAGGAGGTTGGGGGTGAACTGATGAACAAATAGGAATTGGGCTGACTAGTACTTCAGAGTTGTGAGCTTATGATTCTTTAAATGAAAATGAGAATATCTTATTTTTATCACTTGGGATAAGCTCTTCTTAGAAATTATAGAAGTTTCAATAGTGGGTTAACTCCTCCGCTATATGAACATAAATTCTTGAAGATGAGTAAAATAGTTAGTTCTTACTAATTGTTTCGGTCTAGAAAGTTTCTGCTTCCACATCATTTGATCTATAGATATATTTTTACCGCCCTCTTTTTATTATATGGACAGGTCTTTTATGATGCAATTGAAGCTTTGCGGATCTCATATAGGAAGATGAATCCATTTTGTGTACCTTTTGCAACTACAAACATGGGTTCTGCTATGCTTGCCATGGATCTGGTTACACGAATTCCTTCTTTTGACCATAGTAGCTTGATTAATACATAACATATTGACATCATCCTAAGCATGATTAGCTCTGTATTACAGGGATGGATGGGCCCAAACTACTCAATATCTACTGCTTGCGCAACAAGCAACTTCTGTATACTGAATGCCGCTAACCACATTATCAGAGGTGAAGCTGTAAGTCTCTTTGCTTCTTCTTTCAAGCTTCAGACTTGAGCTCCACGGTCTATTTTTATTTTGTTCCACATTCTTTGAAGAATCCTGGCAAATATTCCAAGATAGACCATCCTCTCTTTCATTGTTGCATATGCTGATGCTTGTTGAGATTTTGCAGGACATGATGCTTTGTGGTGGCTCAGATGCAGCAATCATACCGATTGGTAATAGTCTTTTTCGTGCTTTACATATGTTTCAAATAATCCTTTCTTTAGTGTCCAATCATAAACTGTGTTGCAGGATTGGGAGGCTTTGTCGCATGCAGAGCACTGTCACAGAGGAACACTGACCCAACTAAAGCCTCACGTCCCTGGGATAGTGTAATGCTCTATATTATTTCTGACACATAGGTGAAGGAATTTGAAGGGAAAATCTGCTGAAAGCTTGAATGCTATCTCATATATTCCATATTTCAAATGCCAGAAATTTCCTTTGTTCCATATTCCCATTGTTATCATTATTTGCTAGAAACTGGAGTACAAAGTGAAACTGTCAATTATTCCGCAAATGATATATTATTTCAATAGTTATTTTATATTCAACTGTTTTGCAATAAACATTTATGAACTGTCTGCGATGGCCATTGCAAAATCTATTTCTTTACTGGCCAACAGTAGCATCACTGCAGCAAATTGTATGGGATTGGTAAGACTTGTGCTTGCAGTGTCTAAATATTAGCATTTTTATCTTCCATATGATTGTGTTTCATTCATCATTTATGATCTGAGTTCTGGGTTTGCGTGTCCGGATGATTTAGATTTTGTATCTCTAAGTATGGAAGGATAATTACACTTACAAAGAACCATCAAATGTAGAGTCTTGTGAATGCTAGGGATGGAAACGGAGCTAGTTAAAAAGGTCCATATCCTTTTATTCAACTGTCACTTCTCCTGTACCTTAATTATGGACTTTGACAGGGTCGTGATGGGTTTGTTATGGGCGAAGGGGCTGGAGTTCTACTTTTGGAAGAACTTGAGCATGCTAAGGTATCCTGAAACTCGAATTGGTTCAAGAGTTAATATTTTATGCAGATGAATTCCCTGTTGGCTTATTTATTCTTGAACTTAATCTTTCCAATAATTTATGGATGAGTAGAAAAGAGGTGCAACTATCTATGCCGAGTTTCTTGGTGGAAGCTTCACTTGTGATGCTTATCACATGACAGAGCCTCATCCAGAAGGTACATTCCTTGTTTTTCATATCCTCGAAGTAAAATGTGGAGAATTCAAGATCATATTTTGTTAGGAGTGCAATTGTAATTTTATCTATAATGACTAATGAGTAAGGAAAAGGACTGGAATGCCAAGTCTCTGTTGTTAATAAGCTGCCATATGCCCAGATATTTTACCGACTACCAGTTTCTAGTAAAAGTGCTGGAATGCCAAGTCTCACCCTAATCCAACAAACCCCTCCCCGACTTTCATTAACTAAGTGATCCTTTCATGGCTTTTTAGGTAAGTATATAGACATGGGTATGTGGATACATCAATACCCGGGAAGGACCTGGTGATTATAGTGATACTGTGGATAATCTGATTTGAAATTATGCATCTCTTATAGAAATTTGTTTTGAAAAAGGATTTTGTTCCCTTCTTGAAGAAGTTGGAAGATTTGTCAGTAGGGTTAAGTTTGTAGTTTTTTATCTCAAAGCATTTGAATTGGTATGTTCCAATAAAGCTTTGGTTTTCTTTCTCACTAAGGGTAAATCAATATTGCTTTCACAACCTTAGAATTTACTTGAAGTAAGCTACAAATTTAGCTGCTCCTGCTGTGCCTTTTCTCTCACAGTGGCCAAAAGAAAGAAATGTAACAAAGAAAGAAAACAATCTCAAATTTATATGCAATGTTTAGATATATGATATTATCCATATCTAGGCACTTCATTTGAGCTGTATTATATTAATCATCTTGCACCAGCCACAAATCCTTCATTTAGGTTTAGGATAGAACTAATTTCCATTAAGTTTTAAAAAATAAATTGCTAAAATGGTGAATATAGTTCTATAGGCGGTTGAACTGTACCAACTTGGTGATGAATTTTTATTTTTCTGATATTTGGACTTGTGCTTTATAACTGTTTTATGATTTGTTCGACTTTCATTTGATATTTATGAGTTGTTTTTTGCATTTGTCCTTACGAGTGTGTGTGAACCTGCATTTTCCTAAATTCGGACAGTAGATATTTATTTCTTACATGTATAAACTTGCATATTCTAAATGTGGCCTATATATATTTATATTTGGCAAATTTATCACCCAAGTTTTCAGTCACCTTTTGAGAACGATAACCAGTGAACTATGATGTGATCATGATCGGTTCTATGGTTCAATTACTGTTTGGCTTACAAAAATTGCTTCTGTGGTAGCTGTGTACGATTTTCATTTTTGGCAGAGTACTATAAACTTGCAGTATTTTGCATTTTTACAATAGCCCTTAGGTGGGTTGTTCCAAGATTTCCATTCTAATCATTTCATGGCATTAAGTGACTAAGGTTATTTTTTCCCGTTTAGGGTTGATGCTCCTATAATATTATTGTATTGGGGATGTTTTGTATTGGTTCAAGTAGTTCTCTTTTCTTAGTCCAGTGGTTTTGACTAACTTCAATTACTGCTATGTTCAAACCCCCAGTGATGCAGGCCTATATTTTTTATATTGATTTTATTGCGACATATATTTGACCCTTTGATCATATCCTCAAGCAGGAACTGGTGTAATTCTGTGCATAGAGAAGGCTCTGGCTCAGTCAGGAGTATCTAAGGAAGATGTGAATTATATAAATGCACATGCAACATCTACTCCAGCTGGTGATCTCAAGGAATATCAAGCGCTTATTCATTGTTTTGGGCAGAATCCAGAGGTTTCCTAATAAACACAAGTTCCCTTTCATTTCATACTAGTAGTTTGTTTATTGCAAAAGTTTTTCTGTGCAATTTGTGCCTAATTCAGCTATTTTGCAGTTAAGGGTGAACTCCACAAAATCTATGATTGGGCACTTACTTGGTGCAGCTGGTGCTGTGGAGGCTGTTGCAACTGTGCAGGTGCCTTGCATATTTTATTAGTTTGCAAATGCAGCAAACAAATTTCAGCATATACATTCGCACAAAATTCCCTTCATAATCTCCGCACTAAAAGGGGAAGGTTGGGGGTGGGGTAGCGGGGTTGGGTGGGTTTGCCTTCTGATCCTCTAAGTGCCCCTTTTTGGA
This sequence comes from Paulownia fortunei, assembly GCA_019321725.1. Taxonomy (NCBI): domain Eukaryota; kingdom Viridiplantae; phylum Streptophyta; class Magnoliopsida; order Lamiales; family Paulowniaceae; genus Paulownia; species Paulownia fortunei. The sequence continues at coordinate 1,990,689 of CM033105.1, read as the reverse complement.
AAGGGATCGGCATTTTAATAAATGGTCTTAAGCAAAATTTTGTAGGATATATATATGAAGGGAAAAGTAATTTGTTAAAATGAATCAGATTAATTTGTAGGTTTCCTACTGGACGGGATATGCTTTTACTTCCTTCAAATTAATGTTCCTTGGTTCTCATTTGTTGATGCTGTGTAATTATGTGATTCACTGACTATGTGTTCCTTTAATGCGCTTTATTCATTCAATTAATTGATCTTGTAGTTCCAGCAGGCATTACATTTTCACGTGCGTTTCTTTTTATTATGGTTAAGCATCTTAATGTGATTTGCTAATTGGATGTTACTAATGATGTATGCTTAATCCATGGTTAAAGTAGATCTTATCTTCTTGTAGGCGATTCGGACGGGCTGGGTTCATCCAAATATCAATCTTGAAAATCCAGATGATGGTGTGGTATGGTTTCTTCCTCCTAATCTTCAGTAAATTCACATGCAAATGGAAGTGTTAGAGCATGTTGTGTTTTGTCAATCATTCACTTTTTTGAAAGAAAAAGTCAAGTGTTACAGCATGTTGTGTTTTGTCAATCATTCACCTATTTGAAAGAACAATTTATGTTTCCCTTCCATTAATCTTGAACATGTTTAATTGAAGCTGAATGTTATGGTTAGTAACTACACTTCATAGATGTGGAACATCTGGACAAGTTAAATTTTGGCATTAAATGCATTGAATCAGATGGGTGAAAACATGCATGACTTGGACTGTGAAATCAGTCTCCATTTTTATTTCATTTTTTCACTCTCAGCTGTAGTGACCTAAGAGTGCACTTGTGCTATTTGATTTGATTCAGGCGCCTTATTGGTTACATTAATCCACATAGCAATTATTGACAACCAAGAATGCATTTAGCTAGTTAGTTATGTGAGTTCAGGCACCATTATTGTTTTCATAAAGCTGTACAACATTATTGATGACCACACTTGATCCAGGATCTGAATGTGCTTGTGGGACCAAAAAAAGAAAGATTGACAATTAAGGTGGCTTTGTCTAATTCATTTGGGTTTGGTGGCCATAATTCATCAATTTTATTTGCTCCATTCCAGTAGATTTTGTGGTGCTTAAATCGGAAAAAGAATGATGCCCAGAGGTATGTAATGTGCTTATATTGACCTCAAATCTTTAGGTCCATAGTTGAATTTTTTTTAATCAGTTTCATTTCGAATTTCTTTAACAGAGTTATAGTTCATTGTTGCCCTCTTACCTAATCAGATGGTTTTGCTCCTCTGCAGTGTTTTTGGGTACCATTCTTATGTTCCATGGGACGATTGATTGGGACAAAGGGAAAGAAGTGCCCTTGAATTGAAGTGGCTACAAAAACTCGTTTGTTCCTCCAGATTGTAGTCGTGGTACTCTTTTCACCTTTGCTAGAGACCTAATACAATCTCTTTGTAACGACTAACCCTGGATTTTGACTGAAATTTAGCTGTTTTGAATGTACTAGTAAAACAAAGATTTCCATCCTGTATGATTAAATTTTGACTTGGAATTTTATGGCATCATTGAACTAATTGGAAAGATGTTACATCTGCAATTTACTGAATCCATGTAATCATCAATTGTTACTGGTGACTTTGGTGCACAATGTGTGGGTGGCTTCATTGACATGAATGCTGTAAGACCAGGTGGACCATAAATATTGTGCACCAGAAACACTGGAAATTCCATGAAACAACATAGTATATGCTGAATGATTAGTGATCTGGGAACAATAAACTGGTAAATCAATTATCTGATTTTGTACATTAATGCGACTATTATCCCATTATTGGGTTTAAACTTCACCATTGTCTCTTTCCACAATTATACTATTATTTTTTTCATCTAAGGTAATAAAGTCATTCCCTTCAAAGTTTTGTGGGGTACAACCATCACTTGACTCATTTGAATATATAATTTATATATTTTCAAAAATGTGCACATCGCTTAGAGTATGCACAATCCAGGGTAATGGAGTATGTAATTACACTAGACTATACATATAGATAAACACAGTCGTTTTGCCTTGTTCCTTAATACCTCTATGAAAATAAATTGTATCCGAATGCTAAATTTTATTCATGAATAATATGGTTGCACAAACGAGACTCAATTTTCTCTAGAAACTAACTGGGAGCAAAAAGAAAAGATGATGACAAGGAAATTTTGTTGTGGACAAAAGTGTCTGAACCCGGGTTCGAACCGGGGACCTCTAGTGTGTGAGACTAGCGTGATAACCAACTACACCACCCAGACACTTATAAGGCATTGATGTTTTAAATACAAATTATATCTTTAAATAAAGTCACTTTGCTTCAATACATCAATCTTTTCGGATATAGCTTGAAACATTGAAGAACTCCATAGGAGGGGGTTGAAATCATGGATTAAAATTTCGATTCTGAATGTGCCTCGAGTTGTTAAACTTTAGAATTTTTTCAAAAACGATTTAAAACATAATAAGGAAATTGTAAAATTTAAAAACATGCAGAAAAATCATGAGAAAAGGTTAAAAAAAGATTATTTTGTTTAAGAAACTTGAGCATGCCAATCATTTCTTTAAATTCTTTTGAATCAATTGTGTTAATCAATTTTTTATTGTGAAGGTCATATACAATGTCAATATGCAACATACTTATATTCATTATGACCAGCCAATATAAGGTTGATATAGGAACTCATGGTACTGATATAGGGTGATATAGTAACTCCAATACAGTATAGGTTCTAATAACATTCATAATTCTTCAAGTTGTTTGATAATTCAAGTCAAATAACTCATGGTACACAAATTATGCGACAAGTGATTCCATAGAATCAAGCTCATCCGTTTGTATACATTACTCGTTCACTTTTGAATTCTTAGATACAAATGAGGGGTCTTCAAGCACTACCAGGACATGCGACTTATGCCAACAAAATTCTTTGCAGGACTTGTACTAGAAATAAACCTTAAAAACGAATCTAGAATAAGTTGAAAGCTCAACCATACTTTTAGCAGAGTTAAAACCTCGAAAGACCACGCAATCGTCAGAACAAAAAATGTCCAACTACAGATTTCTTATCTAATCTACAAAACCATGCATACGCATTCATGTTTTCTTTTGGTTGCCTTTCTTTTTGCCCCTTTTCAACACTACTCCCTTCATGGAAAGGGCATTTGAGACGCTTTTCCCTTCTAGCTTCTTTGTTAGCTTCACTACACTTGTCATACCTTTTCTTGCAGCCGCCCTATGCTCTGGCCTTCGGCTCACCATTTTACGGTCAAGTGGCCAATATGCATAAGGTTCAAGCTTGTCTTTTCTCATCACATCACCACCTGCCTTTTTGCTTGAGTACTCCTTGCCTGTGTATGCCCACCCAGTCTCCGATGTCTTCCTCCGCTTTTGAGTTTTCCTAGAACTCGCAGACAAGTAACTTCCAGCTTCACTTCTTCCATCTACCTCCTCAGTGTCAGCTGGCAGCTCTTGCTTCTGTTTCCTATCGGCCTTTTTGTTCTTACCATGCTCATGAATAATTAAACGCCCTTCAGAGTCTATGATTGGTTCATCATCTGAATCAGACTTCCCTTTTACTGGCTGTGATGATCGAAGAGCAGACCTTGTCTTCTGACGATCCAGTAAGTCAAGAGGCTCATCATCTAATTGGTCAAATGAGTCTTCTTGCAAGCTCTTTGCTGCCTTACGGGTTCTCTTGGATCTGATCATGTTATACTGATTGTTAGTTCGAAAACATATAGAGCCAGAGCTCACAAGCATATGATTAGTTCACTAAACAGTTACACAAATATCTACCAACTGACCGTAACAAAGATGCTTTGGATTGTAACACGAGGAATACTTGCTCCGCCGACTAGAAATACTCTTTTCATCCACAAATTCACCATCACTATTCCTTGTTTCCTCATCATCAGAATCAGAAAATATTTTTGTATGATTCCATCTGCTTATCCTGTAAAACAGATGAATGAATCATCACACCAGGCTTGTAACAGAAATTAAAAAGTGACCAGTGACCAGTGAAAGTAGTTCATAGTACAGCTATTATGGCTCCTTCTCAAGTAAATCTTAGAAATGCTCTTGAAGACCAACTTCCTTAGCAGCCTATTTCAGATTATTTATTCAAGTACCATCCCAAGTTGCCAACCAAGAAAGGATCTTTGAGAAGGTATACATTTAATTGCTAATCTGATGATATACGACTAACTTCTCAAAATAAAATTGTTTTCTTAAAGAAGTTAAGGCGCACACACCCGCAACATGAAAGCAAAAGGTCATCTCACCCAATAAGATGAAAGTAAGGAAGGAGAGAGAGTGTTCCAATGGTTAGCAAATGTTAAATTTCTCTATTGAATAACTCATAATTTTGTAGAGTCCATGTCAAAAAATTTTAAGGAGAGAGTCATCATCTTTGGACATGATAATTGCTAGCTGCTTCCAAACTATGGCAGTGACTGATGGTTCTGATGCCAGTTTCAGAACGAAAAATTCTTAGCCAGCTTTCCGTATTGACATAGCATCTCCACTCTCTTTGAACACCCCCCGTCCCAAACCAGAAAAAAAGAAAGAAAGAAAAGCAGCCTGTAGCAACTTACAACTGAGATGCAATGAGGATTCATAGTCTGAAGGTCATGATTAAAAAAATTGATCAAGAAAACCAAGGAACTAGAGGAAAATCCAAGGGTAATCCCAACAGTTTCTAGATATCAACAGATGGTACAAACAAATTGATTCTGCCAAATTCCAGAATAGTTCATTTCTGTTGTAGTCATTGATATAGGAAACCACTAAGTTTGAAGAATATGGCAGCATTTTGGTTTTATAATCACTACTCATTTAGTATCCATGTGCATAACAAGAAAATAAAGTACCTGGATGTAGTTGCTTTCGATAGAATTGACCTGTCTTCTATAGATTTAGCAGCCTGTTTCCTCTCTTTCCGCTCCTTGAGCTGCATTTAGAAGAATAGGGGATGTGACAAAAAATTACATATTTTGGAAAAAATAAAGAATTAATCATCCTGATTTGAATTACTAAAAACCTTTCTTATGTTAGTTAGGAGTTTCATATGCTCTTCAGGCATGACTGACTTCACAGCATCCAGACCACATTTCTTCACGAGCATTTCAAGAAGCAGTTTAACCTACAGAAATACATAAAACAAGCAAACCTTACAGCTCTAAATCCAACAAAAATTCAAAGCATGAAGGAGACAATCTTAACCTATAACTTCAGCTTATTGTAGCGATAAGCATTTCTTAGCTGGTAGCAGAATCTAAACCACAAACAATTTATTTAAATTACGAGAAACCAAAATGCCAAAAACTTACTTTTGCTTTGAAATGGTTTCTGGTGCTATCTTGCCAATTCAGCAACCCTTCCACCATGCTTTGCAAGTGTGTTTGCAGGCCTTCAGCTTGTGATTTGGCCACCAATACCTTCAGCAAACCTAAATTTGCCTGCAACAATACAGAACCAAAAGAGTCATACAACAAGTAGCAGACTTTGACAAATTCGCTTAGGACCAAGTTTTAATTTTAAAGGAGTGAGGTGGACCTTAATTATTTCTTTGTTCTTTCTGTGCAGGAGGAGAAATGTGGATGGAAGAACATTGTAAGCAGCAGAAACAAGGTCGGAGAACTCATAAGCCAAGCGAGCTAAGCCTGTCATCGCAGCACTAATCATATGAGGGGTCTCACCCGCCAGGCCCCCAGCAACCTACATATAAGCAAAACAAGAAGATTACAAAAATGGAAAAAGCAGAGGTATATATTTATATCACTATTAATTTTTCACAAAAACTGAATATTAAGGGTGTCATATATACATACATATATGTATACTATATGCTGATATATTACATACATACATGTATGTATATATGACACCCCTAATATTTAGTATTTGTGTATTAAAAAATTAATAGTGGTCCACGAGCATCAAATCAAGTACCATGTTAAAAAATTGGTGCAATTTCTCCTTCTTGCCACCTTTCTCCTCATCTCCACATGCATGACCAATCTGGACAAGAATATCATATGCTCTATTTCTTGTTTTCTTGTTAGCCTAGCAAGAAAATAACCAATAAGAAGGAGCACTTCTAAACCAGACTACAAATTGATAAACAATCATAACTGTAAACCCCAGAAAAAACAAAGCGATATATAACACACTCCATATGCATAAAAAGAAGTCCTACACCAAATCATTAGATTTCCCACATACAACTTTGTAAGTGTCCTAATCCAGAAAACCTTCAGTTTTGCTAACAGCTAAAGATCATTTACCAAGAAGAGTTGACCAAAGTTGACATAATGATTTGTCATTTTTAAAATCACAAAGTCAGCTTTTATATAGAATTATTGGCATAGTATTTAAGTCACTATGATAAGGGTGTTGATACCACATGAATTCCAAATACTCACTATGATTCTCCAATTGCAACTTCAGTTTGGAAGGCAAATGCAAGAGAAGTCAAAAAATAATTCAAGTTTTTGTTTGGAGCTGCAATGAATAATTCTCCACTCTAGGAAGCCCCCTTGGAAGAATAATCTCATAAAGGCCAAAACAATTCACTAGGGTGTCATTCAGTAGTTGATGCTGTACGCCAGAGTAATTGTTCTTCTTCCTTTCCAATTTTTAATTCTTTTGAACTAACTAAGTAATCACGCTATAACTACACCTGAAGTTGACTGCTTCAGATTGTATCATAAGAATTAAGGCGCAAGACACCAACATTAATGCCTAGAGAATAGGGAAACATGATCCCTTAACAAATTTAGTATGTTGTGTTAGAAGCTCCACTATTTGAATCCAAATAATCATAACAAAACAGCAAATTGGTCGGTAGTATAGGCAACCAGAGCATCAAGAAATGACAGGCCACACCTCTTTTAGGGCTAGTATAATTTCAGTAAGGAAAGAAGCGGTGATTTCGTGCCTCCTCTGTTCAGATCCTTCCTGCAGGCATAGGCACGCAAAACTAAACAACAACCCCAAGTGTGAAACTAATATGAGATAGTCCATATATAATAGTACAACCTCCTGTTCAAGGAGCTAGACCAGAATATCAATATAATGCTTGTTACCTTAGAGACATGGATGATCAAGTAGTATAAACAGTCAAGCCTGTGATGTTTAGCAGAAAAATGACAAGACGGCAGCACTTCAATCATCAAACTGAGCACCTCATCGAGTTTTCTTGAAATAAATTCATCAGAGTACTGTCCATTAAATTTCATTTATGTAATCAGTCCAAATGTAATGAAAATTTGATAATAATAATAATAAGAATAATAATAATCATTCCCTCCTTTGTTGCCCCTCAGTGGAGTGAGTCTACTTACTAATAGTAGTAGTAGTAGTAGCACCACCACTAAGAATAATAATAATAATAGAAGCAGAAGCAGGAGGAGAATCAGAAAATGTCAAGAAAAGAAGGATTATTCATGTGAGAACTAGCTCATTATTATCTTTAGTGCCAGCATATAATGCCATATAATTCATAACGTGATTCGTAGAAGCCATTTCTAATAATATAATGAACAGGTTAAGTGGAACTCAGCAAGAAAGAGACCATGAGATTTCAGATAATGAGACCAATTCACGGTAATCACTATTGATTATAATAGGCGACTAAGTTCTAACAATATTTATGAGATTCCCGTACATTATTTGCTCGTGTGAAGTACTAATATCTTGGGATGTTATACATGTCATTGCAAAATGATGTTTCAGTAATTTCACAAAATAATATATGTTTTACATATTAAATGTGACATTAGAATATAAGATAGTTAGATGCAAAACAAAAGTTAAAAGTTTGTCAGAAAAAACATAAAATCAAAATAATATCAAGTGAAGTTTTCAAAAGAAAATAAACTAAGCTAAGTTAGTTTTGTTCTTTTTTAACCATTATACTGCTGTTGAAAGTTTCAAAATCTCATAGACATCATTTCAGCACTGAGATTCTGGATTAAAAATCACGATGCACAATATTCAGACCAAACCTCGCGATAAATTGAAAATTTCAGCGACATTACTATTTTCGTGCATGAGTAATTTAATTATCTTTTTATCCCCCGTTTGTCAAATGAAAAAAAGAAAAAAGCAAGAGAGAGTTGCCACTGCATCTTGCAAACGATTGAAATTCGCTTATGCACTGACACAAACCTCAGATTCAAAAATTTTTCTTGGTCAAGTTAACAACATGTCCACCACTAAACTATCCAAATGAACAGACTTTTACTTCTACAAATGCTAATTTTTCTTAATGGGAGCATTTGAGCACCTGAAATATCAAAGATAGTGCTCTATACGCCTTTTTCTGGATCAAGCCATCAACGTCCTGGAATACAGAAAATATATACTTGAATTTAGGTGAACACTTCTTACACCTAAAGGAAGTATTTCCATCACATGCACAATGGTTAGCAGTAACAAAAAAGAATATGGGCGAACCTTCAATGCAGGTTGTATAGCAACAAAAAGAAGATCAATTTCCTTGGAATCTAAGCCAGGTAAAAGGGAAACTGCAAGGTCAAATAACTGTGCCCTGTACACAAGAAAAAACTATATAAACACCATCACAGTAGGATATAATTTCCAGTTTCTTAGTTTATGCGAGCAAACTGCAGGCAAGAGAATGGGAAATAGTTATAACACCCAGATACACACCAAACAGCTCACCTGGCCGTTGACAGTGAACCTTCATGGGATGTGTTGTCAACCTGCATGAAATTAGAATTTTTGGAGTTCCTTGATTTTCCAGCCTCCTGAGTAACCTTCAGAAGCTTCTGCATGGTTTTCTTGAAAAACCACGTGACCACCTCCTTATCCGATATTGAAGCAAGCTCGCCAATTATAGACTGCGAGAAAAAGCAAGTTGTGAAATACTAACACAAAGCCAGCTTGATGGCGGTCAAAATTTCTTTGGGCAAGTTTCATTCACTAATATGTTGGGACCATTTGTCTTAGTCATTCGACAAAACTAGATAACTATTTAGCATCAGGTGCCAAAATATTTTGTGTTTCCTTGCCTTCTGTTTTGTACAACCTTGGATTCCAGGTCAGTTATTCTAGGGATTGATGCTTGTTTCCTCCTATTTTTTGTGTTTTTCCAAATAGTGGTTTGGCATCTGAACCTTTCTGAACTGGAAATAAAGGAGTAAGATATTTTATGGTTGTGTCTTATTTAGTGGTAGTTAACAAGAAATACAATCCTAACGCATCACAAGCAGTAATTCCAGTATTTGAAGGAGAGACGATTACACGCATATGTTGGGCATCTATAATATGGGGACACAAGGGGCAGTGTGTTGACTGCCACTGGAGCTTACCTGCAACATGACAAAAGTGGTCGCATGGCATGTGTAGAAAGCAAGCTTCATAAATGATAAAGTTTAACCAGCTCAGATACAAGACTATACTATTTAATGTTCCAAGAATCAAGTTTATATCTTCTAGAAAAAGATGGGACAAAAAAAAATAATTGGAATTTACCTGCAAAATGCCACTAGTATCTTTAGAAGATTTAAAATAGACTCCAGTAAGAACGGACAACAACTCACGAGCCGAGGATTTCAATGTACTCAAGTTAGAGCCAGCAACATGTGCAGTATAGAGAGCAATAGCCCGTTCTTCTGGTACGCCTATTTCAATTTTCGGACTATTCTCTTTTTCTTCCAGAATTCTCTTATTCTGCTGAATAAGAATCTGCAAGCTGGAGCATATTATACCACGAACATCAGGTTCTTCTTGAAGAGCAGTACATAATGCTCTCTCCAGACCCTTGAAACTTTCAGCAGTATCAACAGGGTAGTTGCAAAATGATGGTAGCAGTGACCACAAGGAGTACACAATTCCATCAACACTTCTCGCTGAATACATGTTTCCTTCTTGCTCAAGCTGGATTGAGTAATGTTTATTTAGTACACACCATAAAAATATTTGTTAATAAAATACTCTCAAAGATATTTATACCACTGCAGACTTCCGCTTCATTTCTCCAATCATGGGTAAAATTGACTTGGTAAAGAAATTCAAATGAGCACCGACAGTATACTGTTTCAGAATTGGAAAAAGCCAAAGATTGCCCTCAGATACATCTTGAACTTCCAAATTAAGAGGTAGAATACTCAAAAAAGTCTCTGGTCCCATAGCGCCAAGAGCTGTTCCCATACACTCATGCAACTGCCAAAATTAATTAAAGAACTATTTAAAACCAGATATTGATTAGAACCTAAAGGAAGATTAACTAAGAAAATCTCTTTGGTATTTTCAGAAACATTACATTTGTTCTTGTTGGCAAAATTTAATTCCTAATAAAGTCGCCAAAATTTCAATAAACATAAAAGCTAGCTTCTCAAAAGGTCTTCATATCTTTACATTTTAGTTGTAAGCAAAGTGAGTACATTCTTAATCCACCTGCAAGGTGCCCGATGGAAGAACATAGCTTTGGCAAAAGAAGCTCTGTGTTGGAATGTTTAAGAAGATAAACTTACATCTTTGGATCTCCAGAAGACCTCCAATACAATTAATTAACTTTCATAAATGCCACATAGTTATTGATTGACTTGGTGAAGGATTTCCATGAGAAGCAGATGTATCCCATAAATAACGTCAGTGGACTAGTAGTCTAGTACTTTCTAACTTGGTTCTATGAAATCACAAATTTGAAACTCAAAATCAACTATGGCCTTGTAGCTACATCTAAGGAATTTATAAAAGGATTCCATGACGGTTTCAAGTGGCAACTCATTTTTCATGCATGCTAGTATAAGACAAGAGGGAGAACCTTTTTAAGAGAAACACTAGAACATATTGCTTCAGAAAAACAATTAAGGGCTTCATAAAACCACAAAAATAAAGTAAAAAAACAATCATGTTTCGAATCCAAGTTTAACTTTCCTTTTATGATGATTACCTGTTTCCTGAAAGCAAAGTCTCCATCCGGCAACTTCTGCATATCAGCTAAACTCTTGAGTGTTTCTTTCAGAAAGTAAAAGGAATATTTACCTGCAATGCCAAGTAAAAGGAATATTTACCTGCAAATTACTCCAAATCCTCTTTCTATAGATATCACAGGTTCATTCAAAAGTAAAAAATGAAACAAAATTCCCTTATATTTTTGGAGGAAAATATATGAGGAATGATGCGTTGGGTAAAACTTATTTATTTGCAACCAGGATACCAGGAAAGTCACTAATACCAAATAAAATATTAAAAAATTTGTCAAAGCATTAGAAATAAGCATCTATATTAGTTGCACAGACTGTTTATCCAACATGGTTGAAAAGAGCAGATAACCTAGTCCAACTACCTAATTTGTCAAACATGGTCGAAACAATTTGAAATGACATATCCCAGACTGCTTCATAATGATAATCGAGCAGGCTTTCAATAGTTGCACAAACTTTTTCTATGACAGTTGGGCCGGATTTCCTTGTGGCTGCATCAGCACTGACTGTAATCTGATCAACACCCTGTTTGATCAAGCTCTCATCAATACATGAATGTATTAAACTCTTAAATGTTGCCACCGCTGCTACCAAGGCCTCCTCATGTCCAGAAGTGAAAACATCTGAGTAAAGCCCCAAAAGAAAATTTAGTATACTGCATTTAAGTACACATGGCAATAGTTTAATGAGCCCAGGAAATCAAAGGGAAAAACGGGAAGGCAAATAATTAAACTAGTTAGTTAAGAATTTTCCAAATCATATTCTACGACGAAAGAAATATCGAATAGAGTAAAGAAACAGAACAAGGAATAATTAACCTTTTAGTGCATTGAAAACAACAGGAAGCTTGACCACACAGATTTGCCTGTTCAGTGAATAAACTTTTTTCATCCCGGAGTCTAGCAAGCGAGCAGTGAATGCCATGCTTTCAGCAGACGACTCATTCGGAGAGACTGAGGTAGCTAAAGAGCACAACAGATCAAGTAGGACTTCTGCAGAAATTTCTCCACCAGAATGGAGACACAGGGCATTCAAACCATCTGTTATGCGTCTGGTAACAATGGGATGTCTCAGTTCCAAGAGAGATTTGAAGTACTTCAAGATGTTTGTAGAGGATTTTGACGACATATAAGGAAGACAGATTTTAAGAGCATCCAAAATGTAAAGGACCTCCTGCGCTGCTTTGGGCCCTTCTGAAACATTTGCATTTGATCCTCCAGCAATCAGAAGAAACCTCTCAAAGATATTTGTAATGGCTTCACTGGCAGGTGCCAGCAACGGTGCAAGCACTGGTGCTAACTGAAAATAAACCAGGACTTCACGTAGACATGAATGCGATTGTTTTCTTACCTGTGTTTCACCATCCAAACTGATGCTCAGAAAGGTTGGTTGAAAGAATGTAGGATAGTGCGTAAAAACTAGTTATCCGTAAAAGGCGACAGTCATTGACATATACCACCACTCATGGTTCTTCAACAACCTCAACACCGAGAAACCCAATTATTCGTTGTTTGACCGTTCTCAATGACACTAAATTTATTTCTCTGCCCAAATTAAAAAATAGCATTCTCATTCCTTAATATTATGTTTAATGATTTTTGTCTCTCAAAATTATGGAAGCTATCTACACATGAAATCACATACAATATGACTGGCTTATGAACAATGGAAATAGCTGAGCAGGTTGCTTACACTTTCTTTTTAAACTAAGCAATTAAAATGAAACAGCTATTACTAATGGGGGATGAAAATGTCACTTCAAAACTTAATGTTATAGAAACCTTAAAAAATCAAACAGTCCAACTTAAAAGAACAAGAATTCATCCTCAAATCAGCAACTCTTTCGTCCGGGCATTGTCAACGATACAAACTAGATTAATTCAACTACATAGAAAGCAAGGAACCAAAAATATATTCAGCCACTCATAACATAATACGAAAATCCAATACTACAAATACCTAAATTTCCACCAAGCAACATAATCTTAAGCCAAGCTGCATTACTGAAAATCCAAATTCATTATGCCGAAATGAAAACACCTTAAAAAATGACACCTCAACTTTTCCTATCTTTAAAGTAAATAAAGATTTCACCTTTCAATTAAACAAAAAAAATGAGTATCGCATCTTCTCCACAACAACCAGAAACGCATACAATTCAGACCAATTAAACAATTACAACATAAACTAGAAAAGTTAAAAAGACAATTTTTCCAGACCTTGAGCCGATCATCAGTTATGTAACTGATGAGGACGCCATACAACTGCGCCACGTCTGCCCACCCCACCTTCTCCCTCACGATCAGCAATCGCGAAGCACATTTTATCCCAGGCACAACGCCGTTAACTCCGATGGATTTCACCCGAAGAATCCGAATTAGAAGCTCAGATAGGTAAACGTATTTCGTTTTGAGGACAGCAGGGGAAAATCTGTCAATGACAAGGGACAGAATAGTAAGTAGGGCGTCGAGGAGGTGGCCCTGGGGGTCCGTGCTTGATGAGAGGCGATCAAGGGAGGAGCACGTGGCGCCGAAGTACGTGACGGGGGTGAGAAGGAGGTTTTGGTCAATCAATTCCTGTGACATAGCGCCTATGGCGGCGCAGATATGGAGATGGTGCTCGTTGTTGGAATTGCTGAACTGAGAGAGTACGGCAGAGCAGAAGTCCTCGTTGGTGTGTTGTACCGGTGGCGCCGCCTCCATTTCGACGCCTTCCATGATTGCCGGAGGGAAGTGAGGGGCGGGAGCAAGCGTGATTTTAGGGTTTTAGCTTTCAGGGGAAGAGGGTTTTGTTGAGTGGTTTAGGTTTGAGAAATTATCAGCCAAAATAGAAATTTATGCGCTTAATTTGTTAATTGTTTGTGGTGCTCTACTAGACTACACTCTTGGGTAGAATCGTCCTTTCATATTGAAAAAAGTACTTGAAAATTATTATTCTTTTTATATGGGACTTGAAAATTGTTCACTGGGGGTGTTTTTTTTTTTTTTTAAGTAAATCTTAAAAACACTTAAATTTGATAAAAAGAAAAAGTAAGATTATTGAAAAATTCATAGTGGTCAAACTAACGGTTATAACTTACTGTTTTTGCAGATTTACAAATTCTTCGTAATCTTCTTATCAAATTCTCCATCATATTATTTTATTTTATTTTTCTTCAATTTTAAGTATCTCTTTCCACTCACACCATTAATAATAGAGTTTTTTACATAACTTATACAATAAATGATAAGGATGAATGATGAATTATTGTAATTTTCTTTAGAGTGAGATTCATTAATTTTTAGTACGCATAATGAGATTTTTTTAACTATTATAATAGAGTAAAGCTATAATTCTTAAATCACTATTTGACAGGCCAAACTCCAATTAATTTCTCTAAAAAAAAAAAAAGAAAAGAGTTTCTCTTTCATTATAAAATAATATAGATATTACAGTAAAAAAAGGAGAAGGAGGTGAAGAAAAATGAAATAAAGATGTAGAAAATATGAAAAGAACAAAACCTTTTTAGAAAAAAATAAACTAAGATGGGTAATGGGTTCTCTAACCAAAGAAGATATTTGCAGAAAAATGCTTTGGCTTATAATATTCATAATATTACTTTTTATTCTCTACGAAAGTAAAAGTAAAAAAAAAAAAAGAAAATTGATGCATGATTAATATTTACTTTTTAAATATAAATTACTAATATGGAACCAATAAATATTAGCAATCCTGCCCAACAAAAGGTTAATACGGCCCATAAATTGACAAACTGGCCCATCCAATGCTTTGCTCCAAGGCCCTGAAATTGAATCAAAAAGCAAGTTAAAAACTGAAAAATTCGCTACCCTCCTCGATCTGTTTGGTCTATTCAGTCTAAAATTGACAACCACATTTTTGACCGTATGGTACATTTTCAATAAGTGCGAACACACCAACCATAACCAACCCCAATTGATTACACCCTTCCTTTCATCTTCAAGGGTATAAAATCCCATTTCATGTTGATGTATGATTCTTTTCCTTTTTTAACAAATAGCTTTTTTTTTTTTTTAATTATTTATAAAAAAAGATTTACCGGTCATTGAATTTATATGATGATATTACTATTTTACTCAAAATGATCAAAAATTTTATATTCCATATATGGATTATTCAAGTGCGATTGTGAATTATTGAATATATATGATGATATTATAAATTAAAATACTAATATCATAATGTATAATTTAATTAATAATTTACAATCCTACTTAAATAATAATCATGAATAAAAAAAATAAGATGAATTGATAAACAATGTCACAACATATCTTTTACAGATACACACTTATTACATACATACATATATTTATATATAAAATATATAATTAAATGCAAATCGGTACAGCGGGTATAACATCTATCTCAAATCCGATTAGATGATCACCAACTTTATGTGCAATGAGGGTGCAATTAATACTCAATTTAATGCCATTGTCTTGTTCAAAACCCAAAAAGAAGAGATTTTGTTGGATTGAAATATCTCAATTTTGGAGACATGGAGCTAACAGGTCACATAAATTGAGTAGGGCCACTAAATAATTGAGGAGAATGTAGTGTGAATATTAGACACTCATGGGCGACTTAACCTAGCTAATCACATGATCAATTATTATAATTCTCGTCTTACAATTGGCTGACATATTGAGTCACCCACACAAATAAATGTCGGATCAACCCCATTTATTAATCATGCTATTACATAGATTTCATAGAAAAATGATATCTATCAGAGCAACAATTTGAAAAGTATTAATACATTAAATCTGTCAAAATGAATTAGTTGTAATAATTCCCTATCAATATTATGAGATGGGAAAAAAGGTGAGATTAATCTGTGAAATATAATTGCTCAAGAATAGTAATAGTACAATGATTATTTTCAATTTGATCTTCTATTACATATCATTTCTGCTATGTGTATATTATTAATTATAAAATTATATTTAAAAAATATTTTATAATCATGACCTGCATATATAAATGATATATAAAAAAATACAAAACTAATTTGGAAAGAAGGTTCATGAGCAAAATTATGCACGCACAAACTTAGAACTACCAAGGGGCGGAACAAATATTACAAGACTAGATCATGAACTTATATATGTATAGAGATAGAGATTCACAAGAGTGGCATTTTAGATTTTAAAGTACTGAAACCGAAACAGAGAACCATGAATTCTAGATTTTCATCAAGCTTTAGGAGCAGCAGGTTTCTCGCCACACTACTCGTCAAGAAGGTTGATGAGATAAAGCGCGTTACTGGTAACTCTAGCGACGTTCGTGATCTTCCGACGCACATCCGACCGGACTTTGCCGTTGATCTCCTTGAAGCCGTCGAGGCAGGTGTCCTCATTCGTCAAGGCGGCGCTGACCCACGTCTCCGCATTGCTCATCTGCCACCTGAAGTCGGCACCGCGGCGGAGATGCTGCAGCGCCGACAGGGTCTTGCTCAGCTCCTCCACGGAGTCTCCCATTTGATCCACGCAGTCGCTGAGAGCCCCCTGCTCCCTCCGGCCGCTGCTCTTCAGCTGGGACAGGAAGTCCGAGGCCCTGCGCACGTGCGCGAGGCTGACTCTCACCGCCACCTGCGCCAGGTCGCGGGGGGTGCTGGCGGCGCCGCCGTAGGAGGAGAGTGTCCGCAGGCAGATGTCCGGGTAGCTGGCGTGGACGCAGGACCTGCGAACCAGGTCGTGTTTTGGTGCATTGTCGGCATGGGTTGTTGAAAGCAGTGGCGAAAGGAGGAGAATGAGAAGACAGGAATGGAGGGCCCTTGTCATTTCTCGTGCTGGCTACTTTAGTGGAAGAGATCAGTTGATAATGCAACTGTTTAAGGTGGCGCTGCCGGTGGTGGCGGCGGCTAGTGCGTGTTGTGTGTGTGAAATGGGGAGTGGCCTAAGCTTTTAGGGCAGTGAATGATAGTTTCTTAAAGTAAGAGAGATAAAGGGGGTATGGGCAGTTTGGATGTTTTTATAGGGGTTGGTGATATTTTTTTTTTTTTTTCCCAAGATAACAACGAGTGAGATACATTAATTTGGTCGTGAAATTGGACAAAATAGCGAGAAGAGACCTTTACTTGTGAAAGGAAGTTACTCCTGAGCTTGATAAAAGTCGATTTACTTTATGTTTGGATCTTGAAAAAAATAATTTTTTAAAGGTTTATAATAATGTACTTTAAATACTATATATTTTGTTTTTAAAAAAAATTCACTAAAATTTAAAGCTCGAATTCTTTAAATCATATAATAATGCACTTTATATACTAAATATTTTGTTTTTAAATTTTTCTTTCTAAAATTTAAAGCTCAAAACATAACTTTATGATGACAGGAAAGATAAAAGTTGAAAAAAATTAAAATTTTTGAAATCATTTTACAACTTCTTTGAAATTAGGGACAAAAATAAAAAAAATTGGCACTATATTGCACGTGATGCTCCAAAATTCATTTTACTTGTCAGTAGAGTCAAGATTAGATTCTCTCCTAGGTAATTATTAGGAAAATACTCATGACTTCTGTCCAAAAGATCACACCCCTTCATGCGGAGATAATTTCAGTTTAAATCTTCATTTTTTATTTTACATTTTATCTCATATTTTATATTATAAATATATATTAAATATACAAACAAAATTATTTAAATATATATTTAATATAAATCATATACAATAATATATATTTATACCAATACTCACTATAAATAGTGGTACTTAGTCTCAAGACATAGATTCGATTTCTTTCATTCCCCTTCCTCATGTTTCAAATATTTGAATAATAAAAAAATAAAAATATATATATTTTTATAAAATAAAATATTAAATTAAAATAAAAAAATTCAAATATAAAGAATCAACACGTCTCAGAGTCCGGAGTAGCTACTTCCGAGAGTCCCAAGTACGAATGGTAAATGTTTAATCTATATATATATATATATATATATATATATATATAACAGCAGGGGAGTCAATGGGGGCAGCAAATGTGGGTTCGAAACTTGTCAATAATTAACTCCCCCACACCTATATTTACCAGCCATTTACCGCTCTCTACTGTTGTGGAATTAAATTTTTCTTAGGTTAATTAATGAGTTCGTTGAATTTCGGACAGTTGGGGAGGATGCATTGCTGTGAGCTCGGTTAGCATTATCGACTGGTTTCGTCTTTAGGTAGGGCCATCCCATAATACCATGTATATGAATGTTCCAAATAATAATTTTTTGTTTTGTTTTGAATTTCACAGATTCATCTCACAACTTTGTAGAGGGGCTATTTTTTATTTTTTTATTTTTTTACAAATGAAACATTATTTATCAACTTTGTAGAGAGGACATAAAATTTCTCAAATTGGGACATAAGCAATTATTTTTCTTTATTTTCTTTTGTTTTTCTATTGGTGCTACTGATTATTATTTACTTTTATCATTATTTATATTTTATACTGAAAAATATGAATCACAATTAAAGTCGTCTGCATCTAAGTGGGTTTCAGCATGAACCCTCATCTATCAATTAGAACGTTCAACAATGTATTCAAGAAAAATGAATGTTTTTGCATTAATCCATGTGATAATTTGTTGACTGCCCAAACATGTTAAAGTGACTAATATTATTAACGTAGACGCTTATAACATTCTCATGCATTCATGTATCATCTATAATCTGTTATAGGTTGTCTCATTATCACTTGAGTTTCTTAATTAATAATTCTGAGGTAGCCTATGTTAAATGGCTAAGCTCAAACCACACCTTAGTTGGTATAGAATTTTCTTTACATCGAGAATGCATGTGTGGAAGATTGATTCAAGTAGGGATGGGCACGGTTCGTTTTTTTTACTGTTTTAAAACTAAAATCTTAGTTTTTGATAGCAGTACCATAACATCATAATTTCGGCACATTTCTATACGATTTTGTGATTTTATTAAATTTATAAGGTTTCAATCCGAATTATATTATATTTATAATGTTTCTATCCACATTTACTTCTTGTAGTAATAACTTTATTGTCAATAATAACAAAGTGAGATATAACGTACCGTCTTCTCATACATACATACATACATATATATATATATATATTCTTTTTGTTCCCAACACTTGATATTTTTCACAACTATAACTTAAATGTTTGGTTCAAGATGAATTTTCTCCTCTTATAATCCAATATTTTCCTATCAATTAAAATATACTTCTAACTAAAAAATAATCAAAAATAAAATATTTTACTTCCATCTTACTATAAAATAAGATTGTGTCTGTATTCTATTGTTAGGAAAAATAAATAATGTAATTAAAAATAACATAAAAGAAAGTAAAAATGGAAAGATAAATAGTAAAACTTAATTTAGGGTAGGGGAATTTCACCCTATTGATGTTGTCCTAACCGTCAGATAATGTGTGCTGTAGAAGCACGAAAGAAGAAAAATAGGAAGAATTTATCTAATTTTTTAAGATATAATCAAATTGAGATGGGCTGAGTTTAATTTAGTGACAAAAAATGTACAGTTAATCTAATTGTCAGGCTTTAAGGTTAATGCAATTGATTGCTAGACTTTATTGACTTTTATTAAGTACGTGGGACCTTGGTTTACTAGTGATAGATTAGGGCTCGGACATGGAAAGCTAATCAATAATTATGACGTCTAATGTAAGATATAAATAATATAACTATCTACTAATTAATAAATGGTCAAGTATAGTTTTGAACCGATATAATGAACACCCCTGAATTCAAGAATCATAATGATGAAATGGTACATAAAATTATGGTATTAGAGCGCCTAAAAAATATTTTTAAAGAGAAAATTAATAACTATAAGATGACAATTTTTTCCCCTCCCCTTAATGTTAGAGTAGTGTCCGAAGTACCAATTGTTATCATCGTTCTTATACTCTTACAAATCATTCTTATTTATATTAATATTATTTAAATGATAATTTTTATCTTAAATTCATCATAAAAATTAGATAAAGTGCTTAAATCACACATAGTTGTGGGGTATGGTTGTGCATATGATGGTGATTGTGGAATATGACTCTAATGCTGTGATCTTAAAAAGTTTCAAGTTAAGAATTAATGAGATGGGATATCATTGATCTCGTTGCAACTTGCGCATATGATACAAACTCGAAAGGAGGATGGCTCGTTCCATAGGTATTGGTGTAGAGACATTACTGCATGTATGCGGGTACTTGTTGGGAACAAATACATTGAACAACCCCACCTGAAAATTCCCAATTGGAAATATTCTATTATCGAATGAGAATTTTCTCATTACGATAGTGCAAGAATTAGTCATTGGATTTGAGGCACCATGGTAATTTTGTGCATGACATGTTGTACTTTGATATATTTTCCGATTGCATGATAATCACAAGAGATTTATATTAGGTATAACATTTTCATGTATGGAGATTAATGAGTGGCCAACAAAGGATCCGTCACTTATCTATATGAATAAGTGAATCTCCTATATGTTCCACTGTACTTGACTCTAAAATTCTTGGACAAGGTTGAATGAAAATTAGACGTGGAGTTTTCTAATTATTCATCATCGAGTCAAGTTACTAGAAATGGAAACATAATTATTGAGTTAACGGGGTTTCGACTCAATATCCATGTCCTACACTCAATCGGGAGATTAGATGACGGAATGACCGTACTTATATGGTATTCGTAATTGAAATAAATTCGCACATTCACCTTACACTAGAAGTCATAATACATTGCTAGGTGCTTTCCATGTCTTGTGGGTTTTTGAAATTAATGAGTTAATTCCAAAAGAATTAATTAATTAGATTAATTAATCACAACAATTAATTGTTCAACTAAATCACAAGAGTTGTGAGTCTACGGCTAGCTTAAAGTGAACCTAAGGGGTTTGATCGGTTGTCGTAGGCCTATTAAATTTAAACTTTACTCTTCAATAAATGTTTAACGAGTATAAAGCAAGTAATAGTCGATCCCACGAGAATCAAAGCTAATTGATTTACTATCTACTGAACTAATTAAGAATTTTAACTTAAAACTAAAACTTCAATAAGCAAACTCTAAAAATAAACAACAAATGTTTGGGGTGGGGGGGATTGAGTTGATTAACTAAGTCATAGAAATTAAAATTAATTAAAATATAAATCAATCAAAATCAAAACAATAATCAACAATCGATTAAAGTAGGTTGATGTTTCATTCGCCACCACTAGATAATGAGTTCTAATTTCATATTAATATTATGAATAATTTACCAATGAAATTATCAACAGTAGATAATAACAAGCTTTACTACCCCAATCTTTCCTTAGTTTCTCTTTAGATAAAACAAGCTCATTATCTAATTCTCTACCCACCAAACAACCTAAAACAAGCTCTCTATATTTAATCCAATTGATGCATTAAAATAAGAAAAATAGATTGATATAAACAACAACCACACAAGGTCGGGTCATTTAACTTAGGGTCATTTAACTTAGGTTATGTTTTCCATTGTAATTAACAAAAATATCTTATAGTCATTAATCATAATTTACTACACATAATTAAAAATTCAAGACAATTATGGATTTAAAATTTTTAATCTAGTTGTAGAAAATTCTCAAACCCGATTTGGTTGCGCACCCAAACAAAACAAGAAAATACCCATAAGACATTAAATATAGAAAAACATAAACAACCTCAATTGTAAAATTGATCAATAATATCAAACATTCAATTACAAAAACTTATGTTTAGGGCTTTGAAATCAACCTCAACTAATAAAAAAGTTTAGCTTAACATGATAAGAAATGACAAGAGAATAAAAATTAGTAATATTGGGAATCAAAAAAACTTATTGGTTGAAGAAGATAGTTGAGATTGATTGTAGATTATGGATGTTTCCTCCTCCAAGCATCTTCTACTTTTTCTTCCTTGGAGCTCTAAAATTCCAAGAGTGTTTCAAAATGTGAATGATGTATTGAGTGAGTGAATCTAAAAATTGATGTTTGTGTTGAGATAACAGTGCCCTTTTATAAAGTGTGACATGGTGATGTGATTTAGTGTAAAATGTGTAAGATGTGTTGTGTATTTTGTGTAAAGTGAGGAAGGTGTGTTGTGTATTTGGTGTAAAGTGTGTAAGATATGTTGTGAAATTGGTGTAAGTGAGTAATGTGTGTGGTATGATATATGTATCTAGTGTATACATATCACAAACATGTGCCAAAAAGTGTAAATGATTGCCACTTGCCACAATTCCAACCAAAAACATTAGTTTTATCACATGGATAGTACCTAGGCACTATAATATGGTGCCTAGGCGCTAGATTTCTAGAAGAGAGCAGTAAGCACGACGTTTAGGCACCGAAAACAGGGCGCCTTGGCTCCGATGCTATTGTTTTCTTCTTCTACAAAAATAGTTATCTAACACTGTATATCCCATTTCAATTGATTTTTTACCTCTTTATAGGCTGAATTGGCCTTTGGTGTTTTTCTAAGAACTGTAGCCCTATCTGTTATATCTCTTTATCCACTTGAATCAAATCAATATCATATTTGTGGAGAGAGTTATGCCAGATATACAAAGACTGTTATATTTGAAAGTTTTAATGCATGTTTGACTCTTTAACCGAATTTTACTCTTTGAAATCAATTGAATTGAAAAACTTTGCAAACATGAAAGTTGTAGATACATCTCTTATCTTTCCAATAAGATAAGAATCAGATCAATTGAGCTTTGGATTAGACTTTTATGCCTAAAATACAAATACTGTCACAGTGGAACTGTGTCAATTTAGCCCAAGAATACTTATCTCAACTTTATTTTAGCTCATTTTCGATCTTTTCATTCTCAAACTCTTATCATACACTAATTAATAAAAACCTATTATTAACAAGAACAAAGCAAAGAAGACATAGAAGAATTGATGCAAATAAATATAAAAATATGCACCTTTCAGGGTCACACACAAAACTTGGACAAGTCTATTTGTAGCCTAAAAATTAATCCAAGTGTTGGATTAAATTAATTAATGTGATTAATTAATGGGGGTTAAATTAATTTAAGTGTGGAATTAATTCAATCAATTAATTAAATTAATTGATTGGACCTAATTGGATTAGGGAGCTCAATTGAAATATTTAAATAATTAATTGGATCAATTAATTAAGATACCCCTAATTAATTAAATAAATTAATTTAATTGATTTGATCAATTAAAGTAGAGGCTAATTGATTACTTAGGCCTAGGCTGATTAGGCGTGGGCTTGTAGGAAGCCCATCAGAAAATTGAATTGAGAATCCAATTCCTAGAGGAAGTTGAATTGGGAATTCAATTTCTATGAAACTTCATTTGGATTGATGGATTTGAATCTAAGCATTTTAAATCCATAATAACAAATTCATTGAGTTTGTTTGGATAATCTTATCATCCAATGGATTTCAAATCCTTAACCTCTTATTTTAAACTATTTTTGGAATCATTGTGATTGATTTCAAATCCATCTTAAAATGAGTAATTTGAAATCCTTCTCTCAAATTCAAATCCTTCCATTCAAATGTAACCTGAGATAATAAGGAAAAAGAAAAGTCCTTATGGGATAAGAAAACTTACTAAAAGAGTTGGAGATAAAAAAAGAAGAAGAGTCCTACATGTAAATGACTTGTGTAGCCTTTATTGACAATCTCATTTCAATCTTCAAAAGCTCACCAACTTTTTATCTAGTTTAATTTTTGATTTAATTGTTGAATTAGGAATTAAATTAAACACCTAAAATACTAATTATTAGTGTGTTTTTGTTCCAAATAAAATTATTTTGGGATAAAATTATCGAATCGAAAACTACTAATATAGGATTCAGTTATGAGTGAGCATCCAGTGTGTGGATACCGTTAGAGGGATAACATTTGAGACCCTATAAGCGAATCAAATTTCAATCAAAGAGATTTTGAATTGAAAAACATAGAGATATTTTCATGCAGGGATAACGATTTGAATCGTTTCAATTCCTACATCAGGCGGAGTGCAAATCAAGATAAGAGTTTTTGAAATTTTCTTATTTTAACTATCAGAAAAACACACAACTGAATAATCGCAAAAGGATTTCGAAATTCGTTTTAATTATATGTGATGTAATATATATTTATATTTTTAAAAATTATTAAATTTCACAGTGAATACATTTCTCGATATCGCGCGAACTCAACACTTAGATCCTAAAAAATACCCAAATTGGACAAAAAATAAAAAAAATAGAGAAAAACTCATCAACAATCATGCTATGTTTTTTCCATCTACAATCATGGTAGACATCTATCTAAAACCTAGATACAATCAAAATGCATGGACACCTTTCTAACATGCAATATGAAAATGGGCCATGAATGGTTGCTTATCCTTAAATGTGCAAGTTCCCATGGACATGTATGTATGGGCACCATGACAAGTCTACAACTATACACATCAATGCTTTGATGCACGGCCATTAATGCAGGCACAGCTTTTCCTCAGCAGTAGGTGGACACCCCACAGCCAACTAAAGTTATTCAGTCCTTGATTATCATTTTTCTCTTTTGGTCCTCAGAAATTATTTTTTCGAAAAAAGTTAATTGTACAAGTAAAAGGGTCCCATTTTGGAAACAGTTTCTACATAGTACTACTGTTTTAAATGTTAATGTGCAGCAGGGCATGTGCGAGTTGCAGAGCTGCGGGTGCTGCAATGGTCCCTCTTCCCTACCATTTTTTCTTGTTTGGAAAATTAATTTATGTGTGAAGAGATGCCAAATAATTTCACACACACACACACACACTTGTGTGTGTGTGTGTGTAATTATCCCTTCCAATGTGTGTGTGTGTGTGTGTGTGTGTGTGTGTGTGTGTGTGTGTGTAATTATCCCTTACCACATTGGAAGCCTCATCAACCTATATCTTTGCCAATCAGATGAGTTCAAACAACCTTAACTTTATAACCAGGAAGAAGCCGTAATTTATAGTTCTACGGGTGCGTGAGATAAATTAACTTAAATAAAAAGATAATTTAGAAATTTGGAAGGGCTGAAATTTTGAATAACAGCACACACATACATATATACATGCATAAATATACATGCGTGTGTGGTGTATGTGTATATACATATATAGGTACCACATTAAAGACCCAGTAACTTCTACATTTGCACATAGTTGACTTCAAATCAACCTTACGAGTTAGCGATGACAAAAAAAAATAAAAATAATTAATCTTATTTTATCCCAATTATTTTTATTGAATATTATTTTATTTTTAGATATATTTTCTCATATACTTTCAATTGGTATCATTTTATCCCTTTAGTCTCTTTACTATTCAAAATTGACATAATTATCTTTACTTATTATTTTAGTAAAATTATTTTTAAAATATTTTAAAATTAATAGAATTGTATTTATATTCTAATATTTTTTACAACTTGATTAATTATTACTTAACATTAAATTCATTTGAAACTTTATTGCATTTAAAGTTTAGTGGCTATTTATTTAATTTAATATAGTTCCTAATAAATTATTATATGTGTAGAATATTTTTATTAGCTGATATATTTATATTTATAAATTTCTTAATCATCACAAATCTAAGAAATATATAATTTATTTTTAGATAATATTTTAATATATATGTGAAATATTAATAGTAATTTTCTAATTATTAATTGAATCATCATAATTCAACAAAAACTATGTTAAATTAAAAAAATAGTCATTTTAGTGGTTGATTTTTGTCAAACACTAAAATGACTATTTTTTTAATTTAACATATTTTCTAAAATCATGGTAATAAGATTATGTAAATTATTTTATAATAATAAATTAAACACTAAAATAGACGAGATGACTATGATTGATAGTTGTGAATAGTGAACTAAAAGCAAGTTACTCATCAATATCGTTGATGTAGAACTCTTGAGGGATGCATGCTGGAGTGAAAAATGTGGCTCCATAACGGATAGAAGATAGGTTATGGATACTCATTTTATGTAAGACAGATGAGAGAAGGCGTTAGCTCTGTTGCTAGACTTCCGCCATGGTTAGCTATAGGTCGTTTTTGCCCTCCGACTAGGAGGTCAGTCACTTGACTAGCTATTTTCTTTAGGAAGAGTAGTAATATCATTCTCACCTATGCCCTTCTCTCCATACGCTTTTGTAGGCTATGGGGGAAGAGTTAGGACTCAATGATATCACTCCCCTTAGATTTATGATGAATGAAAAACTTATAAATATATTAGCTAACAAAATATCCAATTATATAGTAGTTTAATAAAAATTATATTAAATTAAAAAATAGCTATTACATTTAAAGTATAATAAAATTTCAAATGAATTTAATATTAAGTGTTAATTGATTAAGTTAAAAAATAATTAGAATATAAATATAAATCTATTCATTTTATAATATTTTTAAATTAAGTTTACTAAAAATAATAGATAATGGTAATTAAGGCATTTTTGGAATGTGGGGCAGTAAAGTGATATAATGAAAATATGGAGATAAAGTAATAGCGATTGAAAATATAGGGAGTAAAATCATTCAATTGAGAATAGAAAGTGGAAGTAATATTCAATAAAAATAGAGGGATAAAGTGAGATTAATTCAAAATAAATAATAGTAACTATATTATATACATATATAAGATAGTGTACTGACTGCAATATTGTAATTATTATTACCATACTAGAAGTAAAAACTCTATATAAATATTTTCAGTTAAATATGTTGGGAACACGTAATAGATCCAATTAACCAAGATAAAAATTTGATAACAAATAATAATACTAAAAACACAAAAGAAATTACTAAGGAAAAAAATACAAAAAACGAGACATCAAATTTAACATGAAAAATCCCAAACAAAAAAGGAAAAACTACAAAACAAATATCCACCAAAATCCACTCATAAATAGTGATTACAAAATACTGAAGTTTTTGTCTCAAACTTAAATTAACTAAACAATGAATAATACAAAAAACTCTCATGGCTAGAACTCTCTAATTTGGCATAGGGTTGTCAACTCGGCCATTGGGTTGGAGCTAATCTTATTAATAAGCAAACCAATTACTATAATTCCATATTTCTCTTGCTCCATCTAACAAAAATATGATATTCTTTTATCAATCGACCAAATTCTATCATAATATTTGATAATAGAGACAATACTCCATACTCAACATTTCTAATGAGTGTCATATAAATAGAGTTACAAGTATTAATAACATCTCTATGAACGTCTCCTCTTACTAGACATAAATCTAATGAAAGAGAACACGAAGCAAGGTCCAGGAACAATAACTCATGGAGACTTCCACACATCTAGAAACCTTCAATTCATTAAATTACGTAGTCAATATAATAATTTCGAACTCTCATAATTTAAGAAAATACATGAAAAAATATTTCTATCAAGTTTTTTTGGCAACTCCTTTAGAAACTATGCAAACATTTTGCACTCAAAAATCTCATATGAAAATAACCAATTGTTTTTTAATCACAATCTTTTGGGAATATCAAAACCCAAAGAAGCTGATAGGTCCTATTCAATAAGTAGCAAAGAAAGCAAATGACTTCACCCCAGAAATGAGTTAAGGCAGTTTAGCCATTCTCCAAAAATATCTCACAGCTCCATACTAATATGGTCCATCCTCTCAATCTATATTTTGGATAAAATCAATTTTGTTACAATTAACGATTCAATTCATTAGATCGATTTAATAAAAATTAATTATATTTTTTTATTTTATTATATAAATTAATAATATAATAGATTAGTTATTATTTAATATATTTTAAATATAAAAATAAATAAATAACTACATAAAAACATATATAACAATACACAAAATTCAAATAATCACGTAAATATAATAAAATATCAAATTTAAACCTTTATAAAAATTAAAAATAATTTTTTTTAAAAAAATGATGAAAATCAATCAAACCAATTTTGGGCAGTTTGACTAATTTGATCGATTTTGACCGGTCAAATGATTTTTTAGCCTAATCGGATCGGATCGACCTCCAATTCTCAATTGGATCGATTGAACCAGTCAGTCCGATTCGATTTAAAAAATATTGCTCTCAATAACACTACCAAGTACATTGATCTCGTGCCAACGCCACTAAGTACATTGATATCGTGCCAAATATTATGATCGGCAAAATAAGCCACAAATTCATTATAAATATATTATTTACAATAATCTAAGTACTTGAATTTTATTTTTCAAAAAACTACACCCACGCTTTTTGGGAAGCATCATTAGTGAAAGATATCAGGATTGTTAGAAAATTAATCAATAATATAATATGAATCAAATATTTATATAATTCATATAAATCGGGTATACCCATACGCAGTGGATTGTCAATCTACGTATCCCAAATCAAGCTCGTCTACCAATCTCTTTTTGATTGAACCACAAACATATATTTCTCATTAGTAATGAATAACTACTAGAGTTATTCACTCAATTACACACATCAAATCCTTGAAATCTATGGTGATGCTCCAAGGAATACTGAGAGAGAAAAAAATTTGAGAAAATATGGAGAGAGTTTATGGAAGAATTACGTTCATTCACATACTCTATTGGATGGGGTTTAGAGATATTTATTCCTACTTAAGGTAGAATCCTAGTCTAACTAGAAAACTCAATCACATTCAAATTGTGGAGACATCCAACTAAATATGGATGCCAATTGGGTCAAGGGTCCTAAACTCGATCTAATTTCCAACATCTCCCACTGATACATATTTGACTCGATTTCCTTGAATCTCATCATCATACAATTTCTCAATCTCACGTCAGTCCCTTCATACAGAAAATGAGGTGTGTGACCAAGCGAGAAATCATAGATGAAGAGAGTTATATTAAGTCATCACCAAACTAACATAATCTTACAACTCAATAGCTCGTTGTGTACCTCAAATCAAGTGATCGCACCCAATCAAGCATCTCTAGATCCCTTAATGAAATAAATAGAGCATGCTCGACCTACTTAAATATGTATCTATGTTAATGACTATTCAAACACATTTTGACATAGTCGCTCGAGCTATGAACCATAGAACATAAGTGTATTACTAACCTAGTTCTTCCTCGGCCTCTCATGCCAATCAGCTTCGTCTTAACAGTTTTTCTGGACATGCTCCGACAGACCGAATCATGCATGGCCATTGGAAACATGCTAAAGTAGCGTCATCAAGCTTACACCTCATGACAAAGTCCAGAGTCCCAAATGGTACAAAAATAATATGGGCTCTCACAGTGACGAAGTAGGGACCCATTCAATCACTTTTTCATAAGAGGTCATCTCAAAGCATATGTAGTATGAATACATGCTATGATGGAGTTCTCACTTAATTTAAGCATGTCTTAACATCATATGAACCTAAGTTCAGTCACTCTCAAAGCACATGATCTGCATACCACTAGAAGTCACTCTCCAAAATATCTTCTTGTAGTTTGCACATTCAACTGATAACAAGCTCATTATGAAGTTTGGACATACTTTTTCATAATCAATCAACTCTGATCTCATCTTAGCCTCTAAACTAAGACGACTCTTAATTATACATATTAACCTTCCTCGCTACTCCAAGCATAAAGGCGATCATTCACAAACCTTAATTATGCGATACGATCTTTAAGTCTCATCCTGCTCGCTATCATAGCACCAAAGCGATTACCCATGTGAGAGGGTCAATCAAAGCCTGGTGACAACTTACAAGTCCAGTATCAAACTCATAATGAGAATAATTTATTAATCATAATATATTCTCATTGGCCACAAAAATTAAATTCTACGTAATTTTATACTACTCACATACTTTTGGAGCATATCTCCATACAGAGGCAAGGGATAAGCGATCAAACTGCTCGTAGAAATATGACTAAGAACAATTTAATTTTGCGCAATACTCTCTTAAGTGAAGGGATGACTAATATTAGTATGTTTAGTCCTCCAACAATACTTGGTGCCCAAAGCATACATCAAACTGGCTTTATTATCACAAAGATAACAAAAGTCTCACAAATGTGCGCACAATACGCATCCTTTCAAAATACCAAATCGTCTCCAATAAATTTCAGACTACTCTATTAAAATATTTAAGTATCCACTTGACAACATCACATTATTGTGTCAATGATCACTTTGATATCCACTCACCAATAATCTAATTATCAAGTACAGTACTAGTCGAGTACACACCAGTGCACATCAAACCTTCTACAACACTTGCATAATACTAGCTAGCATTTCTTTTCTTCTTCCATCTCAAGGCATTTCAATCTAACTAAGAACATAATCTTTGACCATGAAGTGTCAATAGGATTGGTGAGATACATACAAAAATTCGGTATCACAATACCAAGTATACATCTACTTTTTCTATGTCTATTTAAATATAAATGACAATCACTACTAAGCGGAGACACCTTCATGTCCCTTCTGGCCAACATATTGTTGCCCAAATGTAGTGAGAATAAATTCTCTTATTTATGTTGACATATATTTAGTGATCTTATTCAACCATCGTAAGCCTATCAGAGTGATAGCTCGATGAAATCAATAACACCACTTTTTGGATGATAATTCAAGTTACAAATGGAGCTTCTCGATCAGCAATCTTTGCGCTCTTGCCCCATTTCTTGAATTCATTAGGTGATCTACATAGATCTCATCGTCCACTCCTCATTTATATATGTCAACCTCAATCATCCAGGATAAATCTAGATAAAAATGGCAATAACTAATAGCATCTTAGCATATTGAGGCGATCTCACCACTTAGGGAGAACATCTCAAAAATTTATGCTGCACAATTAGGCGTAAATATTTTGCCCTTGGTTGAGCTATACAAATGTTAATCAACCCATCTACTTTGCACTTGACCTCTAGAAACTACATGTTTCTAATGGTCCTGCACTTGAATGGAAGATCAACTAGCTCTAGATTTTGTTCTTAGTCATTAAGCTCATCTTTCCCTTCATAACAGCTATTCCCTTAAAGCATCAAGTGAAGTCAAAATTCTAAGTTAACTCATCAACATCCATAAAAGTAGTCATGAAGGATACCCATTTAATCTCATATAGACGATGGGGAACAACTCATGTGCACTTTTTCTTACTTGTGGAATATCATACTCATTTTCAAGTGATACACTTCCACTGACTCAGGGTTGCTCCCACTATTCCAGTTATTGCTAAATAAGTTTTAAAAAACATCATCCTCACTAGAAAATTGAGTGGCACTTTAAGAATCTTACAACTCGTATAGTGCAAGATTTTATTTGACTTCTTATATGCTCGTAATCCCTCCATGAGAAAATCTATACTATGTGACTTAATTTTTTATAATTTCTCCATCAAGGTATTCATCACTTTTGAGAATATAGTTTCTTGAACTTAAATAAGAACAAACCCACTAATTTGGGCTTGCTGCCACATCACAGCTCATTGAAGGTTGGAGAATTTACTTGGAGGCACAATTTTCATTATGTAGGCCACAATCAAGATTGCATCTTCCTAATTGATATACAAATCAATTTGCACCATCATATTAATTGAGTCATTTTGAAGTGTTTGATTCATCACTTTTCGCAAACTCGTTTAGTTGTAAAATGTTTAGAATCATCCTTCAAATTGCAATTCCATTTTCCCACACATGTGTCAAAACTATTTAGACATGTTATTCTCACTTCAAATTAGTATGTTGAACCTCAATGTTCATACTCCCTGTGGTTCTCTACCTCTGTCAAGAATCACTCTAAATAATTTGGCGCTTCTGACTAATGAGAGTTGGAGTGTACTAGCTTATAGCGCGAATAACAAATAAAGAAAAATAGAATGCACTATTCAGTACCTCATACTCGTAAGTCTGCACTCATTTTAGGGAACTAGCTTTAGAGGATAAATAACCCTCTTTCTTTCTTCTAGCTGGCTTTTTTTCGCTAGAAAATTTTGTGCAGAGGGAGATTGACCTTAGCGAGTTAGTCAATAAAGCCTCCTTCAGCTAATACAGTCATCCTCCTAACCTTACATGCCACGATAATATTAAAATAAAAATCATGGAAGAAGTACAAGAAATACTACTTTAAGCCAATTTCAACACAAATATGACTTATACCTAAAAGGTTTTTTGCATGAAAGATGAACAAACCTACTCGCTCAACCAATGTCTTATAAGTGCATCAATTTAATCGACTATTTTGAATCTAGTGCCTTTTACACATCTTCAAAGAATAGCTCACACCAATTGTTGAGTTTGAAAAAATAACCCATGCCCTTTGCTAAGCTTGAGATGGTATTGTAAACTCATAATGCCTCATCTTGTGCGACATTTAAACAAGCATGGCTGCACAACACTCGATAATAATCTACTCAATCTCGAATTTCATGTTATATTTCATCAACTTTTACTATTCATTGAATGAGAGAATTGA
The DNA here is from genome assembly GCA_019321725.1 of Paulownia fortunei. Lineage (NCBI taxonomy): Eukaryota > Viridiplantae > Streptophyta > Magnoliopsida > Lamiales > Paulowniaceae > Paulownia > Paulownia fortunei. The sequence goes on along the minus strand of CM033105.1, from coordinate 1,958,242 downwards.
GAATATCATCAAATGAGAGAGCTTTAAGTAGTCAAACTTCATTTCAGTACAATTACGAGCAAGTAACCAGTCTCATCATTGCCCATGACATTTGTTGGCGGTTAGTTGCCTTTATCACTAAGGTGACACGCCTTGGCACTTCATTGGATTAAATTTATGGTTCTAGTTTTAATTTTTGATCTTATCAAGCTATTTTTGTCTTTTCCAACACTAACACAAGTTAGTTTATATTGATCAACATGAGCGATAAGAATAATTACTTGTACATTTCTCGACTCCCAACAATCAACCTCAAGTTAGGCGATTATTATCAAAAATATGTTAGTAATATTTATAAGTCAGCTAAAAAAAATGACTTTAGGATAACTAGAACTTTTTAATTATGAGCAAGCTCATATAACAAAATAGAGCTCAAACTTCTTTATTAATTCCTCGTATTTGCAGCTTGCACAAATTAAAGCGCAAACATAATTCTTGATCTATTATTATATTGTCAACGCTAAGTCACGACAATATTGGGCAACTTAAAATTTTGTATTTATGGCTTAAACAAATTAAAGCACAAATATTAATCTTAGTCCACTACCATATTGTTAGCGTCTAAGTCGCGACAATATTGGACAACTTGTCTATTTTCATGTTTAATTGATTTAAAACGTAAAATTAGTGAGTTGGTCTAAAATTTCTAAATTAATTGTGCAAAAAAATATAGGTACTGGTCTAATATTTTATTTTAAATCCAAATAAATTATTTATTATTCCTTTATACTCAACGAAATCGAAAATTTTGCAACTCAAGCTAGTAATCATCTCCCACTGAATAAAAAGACATAATAAAAATTTACTAATCATGAATAAAATATAAATTTGTCCACACATATATTATGAATGCAAATATACAATATTAAGAATAAAATATTAGCCTCATATGGGCGACATTGACATTTGGTGTATCATGTTTAAGATAATTTTGGCTCATGATGGTAAAACAAAAAATATCCCCCTAAAATTGATATACATGGCATCCCAAAAACAGCCTACTATATACATGCCTTGAAAATATTAAAAAAAATCCATTGGTTCAAATCATACTACATCAATCTAGACAAAAGTAGGAATATCGAATTGCCACTACCGTCACAAATTATCTCCCATAAAAATATGAGATAATATAAAATAATAAATATTCAATTTACATGAGCACCCAAATGTCAGTGTCTATTCATTCACTATATAAAATAATTTATATCGCATCAAATAAATTTAAATTGTATCATAATTACGTAAAAAATATAATTAATAAATTACGTAATTCATATTGGATATATTAATCATATAAAAAATAATTTTGCATGTATCCTATTGCATAAAAAAAATTATGCACCCTATACGTAAAAAAATACTTTTACATGCATAGTACAAAAATTATTATATAAATTTCGCAATCAACTATATTATAAAAGAGTGTAGTGGTCTAATGGTAGTTCCTTATCTAATAACAATCACCAACCAAGTGCAAATTCATGTTAGTGCAAATTCTCAAATTTTATTTTCAACAACACATGGCAACCACATAGGCGCCACGTGCGCGCAAGCTAAGCGTCAATCGTGCGCCATGTGGCCATATGACACATCAGTCGGGGTGTCATGTCTGAACGCCACGTGGCTATATGCCACGTCAGGTGCCTTCTCTGGCACCGGCCGTCCGATTCCGGTGACCAATGGATTTTCCGGCGACAAAAATTAAATATATATCAAAAACTTTAAAAATTCATATCTCACTCATTTTAAGTTCGTTTTTGACGAATTTTATATCGTTTTAAACCTCTTTTTATGCTCTACAACATAGCATAAAAAAATTCATAACAAAAATATCAAAATCTAGTTCGATTTTGAGTCTAAATATAAACAAGTATCTAATTTTAAATTAAATTTTCTCTCATACCATTTATCCATTTTTTACCAAATTTTAACCACGTGATCTACACATTAAGATCAACGTATGGTAAAAATTTTATGCTTTTAAATTTATTTTTATTTTTTAAAGCACATACATATTCATAAATTCAATCAAATGAAATGGCGAGAACGAGTCTCATGGGCTCTGATACCACTGTTAGAAAATTAATCAACAATATAATATGAATCAAATATTTATATAATTCATGTAAATCGGGTATACCTATATGCAGCGGATTATCGATCCATATATCTCAAATCAAGTTCGTCTACCAACCTTTTTTTGATTGAATCACGAACATATCTTTCTCGTTAGTGGTGAATAACTATTATAGTTATTCACTCAATTACACACCTAAAATCCTTAGAGTGTATAGTGATGCTCCAAAGAAAACTGAGAGAGAAAAAGATTTGAGAGAATATGGAGAGAGTTTATGGGAGAATTACGTTCATTCACACACTATATTGGATGGGGTTTAAAGATATTTATTTCTACTTAAGGTAGAATTCTAATTCAACTACGAAACTCAATCTCACTCAAATTATGAAAACATCCAATTAAATATAAATGACAATTGAGTTAAGGATTCTAAATCCGATCAAATTTCCAGCAAATTTCCAACAAGGATAAACTAAATCTGCATAATTTAGTTTTTTTTTTCCTTGTCATCACAATAATTACAAAAAAACAATGGCCGTTGCTTTTCTATCTCTACAGGATTCAACTGTAAGAATTTGAGAGTTTTCTGAAACATAACCATCCAACTGCGACCACATACATGCCTTCCCTACGCTATTGCAGCACTGCCCACTTGCTCATTTTATTTTCTCCACCAGTACATGCAAGTGTAGTTTAGAAATTTTAATTTTTGAGGATTTCAAGATTCCCATATAAATTAATCACATGGGACTAAGCTCACAAAAATAAATGATTCCTTCTATTTTTTGGGAACAATTTGAAAGCATTTAGTAGGACGGTCACCGTTCAAACAACGGATTGAACAGGCTAAGTGGTTAAGATACAAATATTGCAGCATAGAATATTCACAAAGTCTTTAGGGCATGCTTCGTTTTTTTTTTTGTTCAAAAATACTTTGACGCCTCAATCATTTTGCTGCCATTTTCTTGGTGGGGAGAGATTGGGGGACATATCCGATAAGGTAGTTCAATGTTGTCCCTTTTCCAGTCAATTTTCATTTAGTTGCCCTGTTCCACTGTCTAGCAGGTATCTTTCTGATTCCACATTGAATAAATTGTCAAACAAAGTAATTTCAAAAGCTAAGTTTGAAAATCACTCTCACTGCAAGAGAAATCAATTTCCAGCAAACCCTGTCAAACCTCAGACCCACAGTTGTTAGTTGATGCAAGATATTTTGAAAAATACTCAATCGCTCGCCAACTGAACTTTCTCCTTGTACTACAAATTAACAAGTTGTCTAATAAAATAAATTTTATTTTTAATGCATTTTCTCTTGGCTTTCAATTTCTTCCAAAAGCTATAAACATTAGTCTATTGAGTATTAAGATTAAACATGCTCTAATCAATTCATTGTCGGATTTGTCAAAAAAAATTCTGTTTAGCCGATTCTATGTGAATGTCCATATTGTTGTCGGACTTGACACCATCATTCT
>CM033105.1:0-154551 GCA_019321725.1 Paulownia fortunei | reverse complement strand
TCAGCCTTATATAGACTTCATCTGGAAATTAGGATGTATAATTTTGGAGGGTGTGGTTATTCTTTCATTTGAATTGAGAGATAACTTCCATTTATAACTACCATCAACTCCCTCATAAATGGTGATAAATTTGTGTAGAAAATATCAGAATGTTGGAAAGGCTATTGTAGCATTGTTTCACGCAAAAAATTGGCAAAATAAAGCACTTGTATGGTGAAAATAAGTTATTTTCATCTTTTAATTGAAATGAGAAGAACTGGAACATAAATGGTACAAAGAAAAAAAAAAAAAAGCAAGTGATTCAACTGAAAAGGTCCTGAAATTTTCATGGTTTGATTAAGAGTTTTTTGATCTCGTATTATGACTTTTAAATTTGCCATTGGTATCAGAGGGCATTACGGTGGAACTTATGACATATTTCTGCATGTTTAATTACGTCAAATATCGAATCTCAAGCTATGAGTTCTCTAAATTAAAATAATTCCAGCAAACTTAATTTTTAAATCTATCACATCCGGCCTCCAAACCTATCGAAGGCATTTTAAAATTGCAGTAAATGAATTATCCAAAAAGAATATTCAATAGATGCATATAATGTATTCTGCCCAAACTTATAAAATTTTCATTTATTTCATTTTTATTTAATATGGGTTGGAGCATCATAATATCAATATGGAAAAAGCTTTAGTTTATTTAAGCATCCAATCATGTTTTTTTTTGTGAAAACTAGGACAATTCTAAAATTGAAAAATGATGATGCTTTTGCTCTTTTCACAAAGAGTTAAAACAACCTTAGGCACATTTTGTATTAACTCTCCCAAAAAACAAAAACAAAAACATGTAGCATTATTTTGAAACTACGATCTATGAAATATTGCTAACATTCTTGCATTGAGTATATAATATTTGCAGAAACATTATTTCAAGCAGAAAACTCATAAGTAGCAACTAATGTGCATGGAAGCTATGGATATATATATAAGGGCAAAAAGTAGAAACTATTATTTTTATTCTATTATGTTTCAAAATTATAAATACCCTTTAAGGCGAATATTCTCTTGAGGTTTGTCTTTATTTTATAAATACCCTCATCAATAGGTGTGATTTGCAAAATAGAAACAAATGTTAATGAATAATTGTACTTTGAAAGTTAATTGGATTTTTAATAATTAGGTCAAACTTCAGGAATAGTTTTTGTAATTTACCCTGAATATAATGACAACATAAGGAATACATTATGTCTTAATTCCAATCATATTTTTTAACTAATTTTGTCAAGGCTCCATCCTGATAATAGATGCCATCGCTCTGCGCTGCCCAAAAGCATAAACCACTCTCACAGTCCGTCGTAGCCCAATCTGAATTAAAAACTTCAAAAGCTCTATTTTTCGAACCCCACCAAAGATGACAGAAAAATAATGTATTTCTAAAAAAGTTTTCACAAAAGTGCCACTTGAAATCTTGGCCCAAGAAAATTGTTCGATTGCCGAAATCATCATTCCCGGATGCACAGTGCAAGACCAATCTACTATTACCATTAGGGAGTCTATTGACTATTTCAACCTGGTATGAGGTAGTGAAGAAACAATCAGCCATTGTTTGGACAAGGTTGGATGATAGGAAGAGAACTGGTAAGAAATATTTAATCATGTTGAAAGTCATTCTTGTTTGTAGAAAATATTGTGTGATGCATGTGGATGTTAGTGTTCTACTTATAGGTAGTTTTGTGATGGTATTTAAGGTAATTTGGATGGTCAAACATTACTAATATATCTTAAGAGGCTATGAAAAGCAAAGAAATATATTATAGCAATTCTACATAATTGGTAAAAATCAATTATGGGATTAATATTCGAGTTTGAATACTTAAATTAAGCACATTCTAAAAATCTAGCCTCTAAATTTATGATATTTAGATTGGGCTGCAATTATATGCTTATTTAATGAATCTATAAAATCAATTAGGAGAATCAAAATCATAATAGGAGAATTTATCGAGTAGAGTTATACACATACTCATTTTCTAGTCAAAGGGTTATTACATATACTCAAAAGCATATGGTATTTTTGATAGTCAACTTGACTATTTTTGAATGCTATCTAATAATTTAGTTAATTTTTTAAAAGTATTGAAATAAAATCAAAGTAACATAATAAATATTACAATATGAAGATCTTATGATGTAGAAATTGTAATATATATATATATATATATATATATATATATATGTATGTATGTATGTATGTATGTATGTATGTATGTAATAATAATAAGTTAATCTAAAGATTAGATAATTTGACTTCACATTATGGCAAATGGATGGAGAAGTTAAATTAAACAAAATGACATGTACATATTTTTTTTCAAAAAAGTTGTATTCAATAAAGCTCAATTTTTATAAAAACTCTCGTATGGGATAGTTCTTGCTTTCTTGTGTTCAACAAGAAGTTGTTGGGATAATTTTAGGCTCCATTTAGGAACCTTGGAATTTGGCTTAGTGTTTGAAAGAAATTGAAAGTTTTATGCCAATTTTGAGAGAAATGTGGCTTGGTTGAGTTTCAAATTGTTTTGATGGTATGATATATGAAATACCTATACACTACACATGTCTAAACTTCATTTTGAGGCAATTACACTTGTAGGAATCTGGGTTAGTTTTAGAACCCATAATTCAATTGACATTCAAATTGTGGGATTAAAATTAATAATTTATGGAAAAAAAGTAATTAACTCACTCTTTCATGTATTTTCTCTCCACTTAATTTTCCCTATACGTAGTAGTTATTCACTACTATGAGTTCATGGTTGATTATGCGGAATGGATCTCGAACAAATATTCACATTTTGATCAAAGTGAGATATATAATTTATCTTTATTTGGGATACGTGAATCAATAATTTTAGTGCATGTGAATTTATTTTGGGGTTCAGAGTTGAGGATGAAATTAAGAAAATAGAATGAACAACAGAATTGACTGGGTGGTAGATTGGTGAAAAGCGCTCATTTCTTCCATATTTTGATAAAAACTCTAAAAAAAATAATTTCCCACAAAATATGCTAGGTGCACTTTTTTCTTCAAAGAAATCTCCTTATCAGAGATAAAAATCTCTGATAAGGAGATTTGTATATCATATCTTTCTCGCATCATATTTTTGTCAAAATATATTTGATTATTTCTCTTTTAGACAATAATTAATAGAAATGACTTCCTATGTTTTTTGAAAACTTGTTGCAGGTTTAATTATTGTTATATTTTAAACACATCAATTTTTTCTTTAATGGGGCTCTGTTTAAAAAAACCGAGCTTCATTTATTCTTATCTTTCGAACAAAATATTTTAATAGGTTGTTTTTTTCTAAAAAATTGATGATCGATAATTTTTATTGATCAAATCATTTAAAGAGTAGAGAAACATTTTTAAAAAAATAAATAATTAGATTAAGCATTATGTATTATTTACAAATATTCCTAATGAAAATATAGTTACTAAATATTGTGCTTGCTATGAATTCTATGGACGCTTTTTAGAAAAGTAAATAGAAATAAATATACATATATCATATATATATATATATATATATATATATACTCACATTGGTGTATGTATACGTATATACATACATGTATGTATACAAGGTTTCCATAAAGATAACATTACACAAGGTTAACTCTTCCACAAAAAAAAAAAAAACGTGTAGCATTATTTAGAAACAATGATATATGAAATATTGCTAACATTTTTGCATTCAGTATATAATATTTGCAGAAACATTATTTCAAGCAGAAAACTCATAAGTAGCAACTAATGTGCATGGAAGCTATGGACATATATATATAAGGGCAAATATAGAAACTATTATTGAGTTTTGACCTATTTATAAAAAAAATTCTATTATGTTTTAAAATTATAAATATCCTTTGAGTCAAATATTCTTTTGAGATTTGTCTTTATTTTACAAATACCATCATCAATAGATGTGATTTACAAAATAGAAACAAATGTTAACGAATATTTGTATTTTGAAAGTTAATTGGATTTTTAATAATTAGGTCAAACTTCAAGAATAGTTTTTGTTATTTAACATGAATATAATGACAGCATAAGGAATACATTATATCTTAATTCCAATCATATTTTTTAACTAATTTTGTCAAGGCTCCATCCTGATAATAGATGCCATCGCTCTGCGCTGCCCAAAAGCATAAACCACTCTCACAGTCCGTCGTAGCCCAATCTGAATTAAAAACTTCAAAAGCTCTATTTTTCGAACCCCACCAAAGATGACAGAAAAATAATGTATTTCTAAAAAAGTTTTCACAAAAGTGCCATTTGAAATCTTGGCCCAAGAAAATTGTTCGATTGCCAAAATCATCATTCCCGGATGCACAGTGCAAGACCAATCGACTATTACCATTAGGGAGTCTATTGACTATTTCAACCTGGTATGAGGTAGTGAAGAAACAATCAGCCATTGTTTGGACAAGGTTGGATGATAGGAAGAGAACTGGTAAGAAATATTTAATCATGTTGAAAGTCATTCTTGTTTGTAGAAAATATTGTGTGATGCATGTGGATGTTAGTGTTCTACTTATAGGTAGTTTTGTGATGGTATTTAAGGTAATTTGGATGGTCAAACATTACTAATATATCTTAAGAGGCTATGAAAAGCAAAGAAATATATTATAGCAATTCTACATAATTGGTAAAAATCAATTATGGGATTAATATTCGACTTTGAATACTTAAATTAAGCACATTCTAAAAATCTAGCCTCTAAATTTATGATATTTAGATTGGGCTGCAATTATATGTTTATTTAATGAATCTATCAAATCAATTAGGAGAATCAAAATCATAATAGGAGAATTTATCGAATAGAGTTATACACATTCAGTTTGCGCGAACATCAATTGATACATACTCATTTTCTAGTCAAATGATTATTATATATACTCAAAAACATATGGTATTGTTGACAGTCAACTTGACTATTTTTGAATGCTATCTAATAATTTAGTTAATTTTTTAAAAGTATTGAAATAAAATCAAAGTAACATAATAAATATTACAATATGAAGATCTTAGGATGTCAAAATTGTAATATATATATATATATATATGTATGTATATAATAATAATAAGTTAATCTAAAGATTAGATAATTTGACTTCACATTATGGCAAATGGATGGAGAAGTTAAATTAAACAACATAACATATACATATTTTTTTTCAAAAAAGTTGTATTCAATAAAGCTCAATTTTTATAAAAACATGCGTATGGGATAGTTCTTGCTTTCTTGTGTTCAACAACAAGAGTAATTAACTTACTCTTTCATGTATTTTCTCTCCACTTAATTTTTCCTATACGTAGTAGTTTGAACACATGTTCACATTTTGATCAAAGTGATATTTGTAAGTTATCTTTATTCAGGATACGTGAATCAAAATTTTAGTGCATATGAATTTATTTTGGGGTTCACAGTTGAGGATGAAATTAAGAAAATAGATTGAACTACAGAATTGACTAGGTAGTAGAGTGGTGAAAATGCTTCTTTCTTCCATATTTTGATAAAAACTCTAAAAAAAATAATTTCCCACAAAATATGCTAAGTGCACTTTTTTCTTCAAGGAAATCTCCTTATGGGAGATAAATATCTCTAATAAGGAGATTTGTATATCATATCTTTCTCGCATCATAGTTTTGTCAAAATATATTTGATTCTTTCTCTTTTAGACAATAATTAATAGAAATGACTTCCTATGTTTTTTGAAAACTTGTTGCAGGTTTAAGTATTGTTATATTTTAAACACATCAATTTTTTCTTTAACGGGGTTCTGTTTAAAAAAATCGAGCTTCATTTATTCTCATCTTTCGAACAAAATATTTTAATAGGTTGTTTTTTTCTGAAAAATTGATGATCGATAATTTTTATTGATCAAATCATTTAAAGAGTAGAGAAACATTTTCGAAAAAGTAAATAATTAGATTAAGCATTATGTATTATTTACAAATGTTCCTAATGAAAATATAGTTATTAAATATTGTGCTTGCTATGAATTCTTTGGACGCTTTTAAGAAAAGTAAATAGAAATAAATGTACATATATATATATATATATATATATATACTCACATTGGTGTATGTATATGTATATACATACATGTATGTATACAAGGTTTCCATAAAGATAAGTCTTACATTACACAAGGTTAAGTCCTCCACAAAATAAAAACGTGTAGCATTATTTTGAAACAACGATCTATGAAATATTGCTAACATTTTTGCATTGAGTATATAATATTTGCAGAAACATTATTTCACGCAGAAAACTCATAAGTAGCAACTAATGTGCATGGAAGCTATGGATATATATATATATATATATATATATATATATATATATATATATATATATATATAAGGGCAAAAATAGAAACTATTATTGAGGTTTGGCCTAGTTATTAAAAAAATTCTATTATGTTTCAAAATTATAAATACCCTTTAAGGCAAATATTCTCTTGAGGTTTGTCTTTATTTTACAAATACCCTCATCAATAGGTGTGATTTGCAAAATATAAACAAATGTTAATGAATAATTGTATTTTGAAAGTTAATTGGATTTTTAATAATTAGGTCAAACTTCAGGAATAGTTTTTATAATTTACCCTGAATATAATGGCAACATTAGGAATACATTATGTCTTAATTCCAATCATATTTTTTAACTAATTTTGTCAAGGCTCCATCCTGATAGTAGATGCCATCGCTCTGCGCTGCCCAGAAGCATAAACCACTCTCACAGTCCGTCGTAGCCCAATCTGAATTAAAAACTTCAAAAGCTCTATTTTTCGAACCCCACCAAAGATGACAGAAAAATAATGTATTTCTAAAAAAGTTTTCACAAAAGTGCCATTTGAAATCTTGGCCCAAGAAAATTGTTCGATTGCCGAAATCATCATTCCCGGATGCACAGTGCAAGACCAATCGACTATTACCATTAGGGAGTCTATTGACTATTTCAACCTGGTATGAGGTAGTGAAGAAACAATCAGCCATTGTTTGGACAAGGTTGGATGATAGGAAGAGAACTGGTAAGAAATATTTAATCATGTTGAAAGTCATTCTTGTTTGTAGAAAATATTGTGTGATGCATGTGGATGTTAGTGTTCTACTTATAGGTAGTTTTGTGATGGTATTTAAGGTAATTTGGATGGTCAAACATTACTAATATATCTTAAGAGGCTATGAAAAGCAAAGAAATATATTATAGCAATTCTACATGATTGGTAAAAATCAATTATGGGATTAATATTCGAGTTTGAATACTTAAATTAAGCACATTCTAAAAATCTAGCCTCTAAATTTATGATATTTAGATTGGGCTGCAATTATATGTTTATTTAATGAATCTATCAAATCAATTAGGAGAATCAAAATCATAATAGGAGAATTTATCGAATAGAGTTATACACATTCAGTTTGCGCGAACATCAATTGATACATACTCATTTTCTAGTCAAATGATTATTATATATACTCAAAAGCATATGGTATTGTTGACAGTCAACTTGACTATTTTTGAATGCTATCTAATAATTTAGTTAATTTTTTAAAAGTATTGAAATAAAATCAAAGTAACATAATAAATATTACAATATGAAGATCTTATGATGTCAAAATTGTAATATATATATATATATATATATATATATGTATATAATAATAATAAGTTAATCTAAAGATTAGATAATTTGACTTCACATTATGGCAAATGGATGGAGAAGTTAAATTAAACAACATAACATATACATATTTTTTTTCAAAAAAGTTGTATTCAATAAAGCTCAATTTTTATAAAAACATGCGTACGGGATAGTTCTTGCTTTCTTGGGTTCAACAACAAGAGTAATTAACTTACTCTTTCATGTATTTTCTCTCCACTTAATTTTTTCTATACGTAGTAGTTTGAACACATGTTCACATTTTGATCAAAGTGATATTTGTAAGTTATCTTTATTCAGGATACGTGAATCAAAAATTTTAGTGCATATGATTTATTTTGGGGTTCACAGTTGAGGATGAAATTAAGAAAATAGATTGAACTACAGAATTGACTAGGTAGTAGAGTGGTGAAAATGCTTCTTTCTTCCATATTTTGATAAAAACTCTAAACTACTACGTATAGGAAAATACCTATACACTACACATGTCTCAACTTCATTTTGAGGCAATTACACTTGTAGGAAACTGGGTTAGTTTTAGAACCCATAATTCAATTGACATTCAAATTGTGAATTAAAATTAATAATTTATGGAAAAAAAGTAATTAACTTACTCTTTCATGTATTTTCTCTCCACTTAATTTTCCCTATACGTAGTAGTTATTCACTACTATGAGTTCATGGTTGATTATGCGGAATGGATCTCGAACACATGTTCACATTTTGATCAAAGTGATATTTGTAAGTTATCTTTATTCAGGATACGTGAATCAAAAATTTTAGTGCATATGAATTTATTTTGGGGTTCACAGTTGAGGATGAAATTAAGAAAATAGATTGAACTACAGAATTGACTAGGTAGTAGAGTGGTGAAAATGCTTCTTTCTTCCATATTTTGATAAAAACTCTAAACTACTACGTATAGGAAAATACCTATACACTACACATGTCTCAACTTCATTTTGAGGCAATTACACTTGTAGGAAACTGGGTTAGTTTTAGAACCCATAATTCAATTGACATTCAAATTGTGGAATTAAAATTAATAATTTATGGAAAAAAAGTAATTAACTTACTCTTTCATGTATTTTCTCTCCACTTAATTTTCCCTATACGTAGTAGTTATTCACTACTATGAGTTCATGGTTGATTATGCGGAATGGATCTCGAACAAATGTTCACATTTTGATCAAAGTGAGATATATAATTTATCTTTATTTGGATACGTGAATCAATAATTTTAGTGCATGTGAATTTATTTTGGGGTTCAGAGTTGAAGATGAAATTAAGAAAATAGATTGAATAATAGAATTGATTGGGTGGTAGAGTGGTGAAAACGCTTCTTTCTTCCATATTTTGGACCTTAGTTCCATGGAATAATACGTTAATGCTGAAACACGGAAGAATTGAAATCTTAGATCAAAACACTATGTATGGATGGTATGAATTGCCTAAATAAAAATTTTTGAACAGCGAAAAATCAGTTCAGATATTCATGATCAACAAGTACTGGATTCTCTTTCAGAAACTACTAATCTTATTATGTTGTTGAACTTAATAAATACAAATAAATGTACTTATTGTCCTGTTTGTTGCTTTGGATTCTATAGGGTGACGAAATCCGAAAGGGAGTAATTATGTGGGCACTGAATGAAATAAATGGGCCTGTTGAAGAAGTTGTTCCAACTAGTACGGGTATAAATAAATTGAATTAAGTTGAACATGTTACTGTTCCAGCTTGTTTGAATTTTTATCGAACTTAAAAAATTATGTTTCGTTTGATTATAATCGAATCCAACACGAATTGAACTCTAGTAGTTTGATCTTTTCACAAATATTTTCTTATTTTTTACTTATTGGGTCAAGTTCGAGTCGAGCTTTAAATATTATCAAACAAAAAATGTATTCAAACTTGGTATGTTAAGTTAATGAATCAAGTTCAAATGAGCTTTTTATGATCAATCTGGAGTCAATTATCGAGTAACTTGATTTAATTTTAGCCCTAGTTCAGTCTATAGTTCTACAAAGTTCATGGTTTGCAAATGCAGTCTATTCAGTATGTTTGTGTATCAAAAGTAAAGTCATTGGTTTAAAAATGATCTGCTTATGTTTCTCTTTGTAAATATGTATTGATAGTAAAATTGAATGATTAAATTCTCCGGAGATCATTTATATATTCACTGTTGCTATTATTTTGTTAAGGCCCAAAACTTCCTATGTAGAATTGTGTATTTGATTGAAGTATGTGATCAGCATTAAGCAATGTGATAATTTAATAATGAAGTGTAGCTTTCTTTTTCTTCTTAAGAAAACTAGTGGCTTTCATATTATATCTTGATTGATCATTCCCCAACAAACTTCAACTTTTCCCCCTTCTTTAATTGTCAAAAGCAGTTCTTTATTTCTACAAGTCCTTCTAGAGCGTGTAAATTTCAAATTACTTCCCTATGAATATAAAAAACAACCACGCAACCGCTTATAAGAAAGGGGAAAAAAATGCTACCTAACAGCTCCATGTGAAATTAAAAATAAAATGCAATTAACATTTTGGTCGATAAGTGATCTACGCATGCTTCTTTTGCAAGTGTTCATCTGATACTAAAACAAAAAATCAAATTTCCAACCTCATCATCAACGAACCACATTTTCAAACTTCAATGTTACATTGTTGATGCCATTTCCTCATTGCTATCACCCTTTGCATGGTTGCTACTTCGAAAATACTAGACCAAATCCAGCTACTACAGCTATTTGCCTCTTCCATCCTTGCCATCCCCTACTATTGTCAAACATCCTTCGTGAAAGCAAGAAACAGCAACCTATCTCGCCACAAACTTGTGCTATAAATTATCGCCAACATCGACTTCCTACCCCCACTACCATTTGAGTCGCTTTTCCCAAATCTATAGTCACTACTATTTCTCAATCTATATATGAAACAATTTATCATTTATATGTATATAGACATACACATAATTACTAAAAGGGGATGGGCATATGTGTGTTATGAGGTCGGGGGACGTTGACCCATGCATAAAGTCGAGGTGTATACTGCGAACAACTTAGTGAAAAAATGTATAATTGACAAAATTCCATTTTTTGCTTACAAATGAGGGCATTAATATTGTTATCTAGTTATTAAGTTCATTGGTTAGATATATATAATTAAATGGTTAATATAATTGAAGACAATGAGCTTATTTATTGAATTTGGAATTGGTGCAATTAGCTATTTTTTTTTTCACAGGGTTGAAGTGGTTTTTCCTACATTCACAAGGGGTAATTTGCAATCCTCCACCCCAAAAGAATTATTCCCATCATAATTATGTATAATTTCCTTCAGTAAAGGAAAGGTATGGGATTCCAATTTTATATAATGAAAGCATTGATAGAATAGAATGTTCAACGCACCAATTGGATTGGGTATATTATACTTTTTTTCTTTTGTAAAGACAATTTTATTGAGAATCATATTAATAAAAAGGCATTTATTTATCTTATATTTTGCATCTTTTATTTATGCATATTAGATAAAGTTCTTAGACTAAATTTAGCTATGGGACATGGTTACGCATATGATGGCGATCATGGAACATGCCTCTAAGGCTTTAATTTTAAATAAGTTCTGAATCGAGAGCTTTTTAAGATGGGACATTAAATAGCATAGTAAAATTTGCACATACGATGCATGCTCATAAGACGAGAATGTCGCATTCAATTGGCATTAGCGAGAGACGCAAGTGCATGTATGTGGGTGTTTGTTAGAGAATAAGTACACCGAACATGGCCCATAAGAAATTCTTAGCTGGAGGCTTTATCTGTCGAAATAAGAATTTATGTGTTGCGATAGTACACGGCTAGTCCTCAAACTTGAGGCACGATGGTAGCCTTGTGTACATCTTACAACACTTAATATATCTTCTGATTGCTTGACAATCACAAAGGGGGTATGTTGGGTGTTGTACTGATGTGCATGGAGGTTTGTTAGTGACCAACATAGAATTCGACACTTATCTTTTTAAACAAGGGAATCTCCTATATTTTTATAGTTCATAATTCAAAGACCTTGACCAAGGCAGGATGAATTGTGATTCATCAAGAATCATTAAAACTTGAAATAGGATCACAATTATTGAATCATTTAGGGTTTCGATTTATAATCCATTCTCTAAATTCAATCGGAAGATTAACTGTCGAAAGGACCGTACGCATATGGTACTCGTAACTGAAATAGGTTTACTCGTTATTTCACCTAAAACTAATTTGTCATGATTACTTGTTAGGTGTTTTCATGGATAGTGAGGTTTTTGGGATTAAGGAGTTAATTACAAGTGGATTAATTAATTGGAATAATTATTATTTATAAGTTGAAAACGTTGCAAGCTCATTACTAGCTTAGTAGTGAACCTAAGAGGGTCACACATCTTTATGGAAAGTAACATTTCTAATTTTAGAATTTATCTAATTATTGAAAATTAATTAATTAAGGATTCTATTTAATTTAATGATTAAATTAAATTATTCAATTAAGTAATTAGATTATTTAATTGGACCTAATTTGATTAGGAAACTCAATTAGAGTAAATTAAATTAATCCATTGGATTGATTAAATTGGGATTGAATCAATTAGATTGATTTATGAATTTTTGAGTCCAGACCCAAAAATTAATGTGAATCACTTAAGAAGCCAACTAAAATATGAAGAGAATAAATTGAATAAATGTGATTTATTTAATTAACATATTTATAGATAAATAAATATAGTGACCAATTTTATGGGATAAAATCGGTCACTAAGATTTAATTTATATATAATATAATTTTAGTTATATATTTTATTATATATCTATCTTGATATTATTTGAAAAGTTCAAATTAATATCAAGAATGTATGTAGATAATTTTGATAATTAATGTAGTTTCAAATTAGTTCACATACATAGGATAGAGGAAAAGAGAAGAGTTATTGGAAGATTCGAAATCCTTGTAAGATAAATTTTTGAAGTAGTTCAAAATTGACAAACTCTCAAAGAGTTGGAGAATGATTAAATTTTCAGCTCCTATAAATAGTTATGGCTGAAAATTACACATAATAATTTAGAAAATTTAAGCAAAAATTATTTTGTTTAAACTCTTCTATTTTTCTCTCCAATAAAGAAAAAGAAAAATGTTTTCATATTATCTTGATTTTCTTGTTCTTTAAAAGAAAATCATTTTTTTGTTATTCTCTTCATATTATTGTTTCAAGAACTTAAAGAATTAATTTTTATTATTCTTGAAAATTTACTCTGGTTCTAGATTAGTAAACAATTAAAAGGATATTAGCGAATCATTTTGATTGATGTTGTTCTTCCGTATTGTGGACTTGATAGAGGGGAAACATTTAGATCCCTGCGAGTTTTGAAAGTTCAAGATAAACAATTAATTATTTTATTCCCTACAACAATCGGAGTGCACAGAAGGTATAATCCGAATTTTATATTTATTCATATATTCACTTGAATAAATGCGATCATTAAAATTGCTTTTGAATCGAGGGTTATATTTATATTTGATAAAAAATTTAATTTTTCGTTGCATATATCTATGCGATTATACTGAACCCAACAAGCATAAGGAATACATTATGTCTTAATTTCAATCATATTTTTAACCAGTTTTGTCAAGACTCCGTCCTGAAAATAGATGCCATCGCTCAGCGCCACCCAAAAGCATACACCACTCTTACATTTGTTGGAGCTCAAACTGAAAGAAAAACTTCAAAAGCTCTATTTTTCGAACCAGCCAAAGATGACAGAAAAACAATTGATTTTCAAAAAAAAAATCACAAAAATTGAAAGTGTGCTGAAAGTCAAACGAGTTATATGCTTATTTAAAGAATCTATAAAATCAATTCTGAGAATCAAAATGATAGAAAAATTTATGGAATAGAGTAATATATATACTCAAAAGCACATATACTTTGTCCGCCATTATTGTATATTCACTTGGTATTGTTGATCCGTTAATTTAACTATTTTTGAATACTATCTAATAATTTAGTTAATTTCTCAATTTATTGAAATATATATCAAAGTAACATAATAAATATTACAATATGAAGATCTTATGATGTCAAAATTGTTTTAAAAAAATGAATATAATAAGTTAATATAAATATTAATTATTTTGACCTCACACTATAGCAAATGGGTGGAGAATAGAAAAAATATATATAAACTTAAATTATAACAACTTAACATATACACATCTTTTTTCAAAAAAATTGTATTAAATAAAACTCAATTTGTTTATCAACTCCTAAAATTTGTATGTGCAACAATATCATTCAAGTCTTCCCATCATTTGATTCTTTTGGCATGATTGGTACGTGGGAATGGAGTGGGAATGGAGTGGGTATCTCTAAGTTCATTTTTATCCACATGATTGGTATAATTTTGGAGTAAGAATATTCATTCCAATAGGAATCCCCATTCCCAAAAGTACGGATTAACCATTCTCTTCCCCCCTCATGGGTTTAACTATCCACAATCAGTCAAAAATGAACCTATATTTATTTTTTTGACAAAATCATCCTTCTAAACATAACAAAACTATTGAATAAAACTCGAGACTCAAACCCATCAAAAATTTTATGAACCTGAATATGAACCCTCTCCGAACTCGAGATCTATCGGATTGGATCCGTTAGAACTATTTTATTATTTTAAAAATATTAAATATTTTTAAAAAATAACATCACCATAATTTTCTATATATGAGAAAATAATGTAATTAATTAAAGAATAATTATTTATATTTAATTATTAAAAATTAAAAATGTCAGACATATTTATTATTTTTACATATATTAGAATAAACTACTTTTTAATTTTATATTATTATTATAAAAGTATTATATTTATATTTTAGTATATATATAACGTGTATATTATATATATATACGTATCATACATACATAACAAATAAAAAATATACGTGCAATATTTTATCAGATCGTATTAAGTTTCCATCCAAGTCTAAAAAAATTAAAATATGAGTCTTGCTTCGAGATCCATTTATCGATTTTTCATATTTTTTATAAAAAATATATTAGTGCAAAACTTATCTATACTCTCTCTCTCTCTCTCTCTCTCTCTCTCTCTCTCTCTATATATATATATATATATTATATATATATATATATATATATTATTTAATACAGATTAAAATAATAATAACAAACTCATTTATCTGAACATAGTAAATATAATTTTATTTTAAAAATTTTCTACTAAAGGCTACTTTTGGTTTTTAAAATTATTTTATTTCATTCATTTGTAGTTATCAATCATGAAATAAGAATTAAACAAGAAATTACGATTTTATTCATTTCTCATTCCTTATAGATATCAAACATAGGAATTGTTATACTCATATCATTCTATTTACGAAACTTGAAATTTGGCTTAGTATTATGAAATAAATTGATAGTTTTATGGCAATTCTGAGAGAAACGTGGCCTGGTTGAGTTTCAAATTATTGAGTTATTTACTATTGTGAGTAAGGCAAGTTCATGGTTGATTCGAAGGAATGGATGTTGAACATATGTTCACGATGTGATCAAAGAAAGATTTGTGTGCGAGTTTGATTCAAAACATATGAATCGATAATTTTAATGTATATAACACTTTTGACATTGTCAAGGTGTTTTCATGTTTGTGTTTGCGTATGAGTTTGTTTGGGGGTTGAGGGTTGGGGATGAAATTAAGAAAATAGATTGAATAACTACTAATCATATATTATTGTTGAACTTTGACGGGCATACCAAATATTAAGTCTAAGAGGCCCAACAAAGTTAGCCCAAGCCCATTGATCTTTAATGTCCTTATGGTTCGTGTACTATACTATATTGGAACATAACATTCCTACAAATAACTATAAATACTTCACATCCCTTTATCTTGAATTATGTCATTTACATTGGATATTTACAGCTTTCTGTCATTTATTTACTATCTCTTGCTCTAGTTCTCACTTGAATATTAGAAGTTATCCTCAGAATTCTTAACCGTTTGTTCGTGTCGCGAGCAGAAACCATCCAGCAATCAATCATTGGTGAAGAGAGCTCGCGAGAGACGATTTCTCGAAAATTATAAGAGGTTTGAAACTAGACCACATCAATTTAATAACTAAAAATAAATGTACTAATTATTCTGCTTGTTGCTCTGTGGAATCTGAAGCAGAATAAATGGGAAAGGAAGTAAATATGTGGGAATAGAAGGAAAAAAAATGGAATTGTAAAAGAAGTTCTTCCAACTGGTTCGGTCTATTGTTCTACAAAGCTCATGGTTTGCAAATCCAGTCTATTCAATATGTTTGTGTATCAAAAGTAAACTCATTGATTTAAAATTGATCTACTTATGTTTCTCTTTGTAAATATGTATTGATAGTAAAAATGAATGACCAAATTCTCAAATATCATTTATATTTTCACCGTTGTTATTAAGGCCCAAAACTTCCTATGTGGCAAACCCTGAAGCTTTGCGAGCCCATTGTGGCAACCAATAATCTATTCTTCCGTTAGATTTTATTATAAAACATAAAAACACAATACATCGATAGAGATTTACCCCCACAATAATAATCTATTCTTTCGGCAAACCCTGAAACTCAGGCGAGCTCATTTCCTTTTTTATTTTATGATACCCACCCACATAAAATCACGTGAGTGCTTGTCGTGCTGCCATGTCACCCAATCACATGCAGCCACGTGGCAGCTTCTCGTCCGCGAGGGGGGCTGCTGTAATATTATAAATGGCAGCCCCCCCATTTCCGCTTCCGCGACAAATCCCTAAATTAATATAAATCAATGGCCATTTGGTAATTAATAGGGATTAGTACGGACAGCGGAAATGATTTATGTTACTTTAGGGAAGCCAAAAGGGCAATTTGATAATTAATAGGGATTAGTACGAACTCGTTCAAGTATATAAATCCAACAACTAGCTTGTCCCAATGTGCACACTCTAATTCCATTTCACTTTGAAGAAAAAACCACAACTTTCTTTTAACTCTTTAACACATGCAGCGGAGAAAGCAGATATTACCTTTGCCAGTGCTCCATCGTGTAAAAATATGCATGCCTTGGGTAGACCATATCAAAAGAACAGTATACTCCTAAAATCCAGCTGATCCCACTAACGAAGAGTATGAAGCATTTTCATCAGCAGATACGAAGTCTCTCTGTTCGACAACCTTTTTCGATTCTATCTGAGTAGCATTTACTATTTGTGCAGTTCCAAGATTGGCCATTTCACAGAGCTGCAACCTTCTCTTCTTCGCTTCTTCTACATCACCTTCCCAGCAAGTCTCAGTAATGATTTCGGTGGCTTCATTTAATTTGTCCTCTGCCATTAGATCTCCATCAGCATGACTTCCGGATCTGGAAGGAAAGTCATGTCATAATATGTAATTGTATCATTATGATAGCATATAATTAACTCGTTTTAGCGAAATAAAAATAATTGTGACACTTTTGCACCACAGGACCTTGGGATATCGGTGGCTCAGGAAAGTCAGTAGATGAGAGAATGCCCTTGTGTTTATAGGCTCTGAAAATTGAAGCAATATATCCAAGTATTGCAATTCCTGCATTTAATTTAGAGAAGTCCTTCGTTCCTCTCAACTCTGTAGCAAGAGAATCCAAAACACCAGCACAGAAGACTGGAGTCTGAGCCTGCGAAATCATAAGATGCATCATTAAGAAAGTAGGATTCATTCATCCATCTCATATACAAATTCAGATTAATTAATGCACTGACAGGACAGAAAAATACGGACTCTCCTTTTCGTTTTAATTCAGACATATAGAGATAATAGTATCACCAGAAACAATATTGGAAAATATGTTGGCTAGTTGCTATCTAGAGATGCATGACTTCAAGAGCTGAAATGAACTCAATCCCCATCTCTTCCCAATTATCATAAGATGCAGGAAAGAAACATCAATTTGTATAGAATTACTTGTATTATCTATCTAGCACACACAGAATGCTGAATCTTAAATATAATGTGACAAGAGACAGAAAAAGGAGCCAATTCCACACGTACATTTTGGAAAGATGAGATTACCTACACAGCCATATATTGAGCAATCCATGTGTCAATTATGAATAAGTGTAAGCAAATCTCACATGCAACGAGTAGGGAAACTGGAAGAGTGCATTCTTCATACATGAATAACTTTCGGCTGAAAAGAATCTCGATAGTCTGAAAAAGAGATGCATGAAATGGTCAAATTCTCGAAAACACACACACACACACACACACACAAAAAAAAAAAAAAAAGAGTCTGATAGCATTAAGTAAAACTTTCCAGAAAATCATAAATTTAAATGAGGTCATGGAAGGCAACCATGCGCGTAAGAAAAGCAGTTATTAAGATCAGGGGGAGGAGCCAGGATTTCAAAATAGGGGGCGAGATCCGATCATAAAAATATAATATTAATTATTTTTTTATCTATAAAAATATTTATTTATTATGATTTTTTATTAACTAATTATTAATAAATAAATAAAAATGTAAATAAAAATGTGATATTTATATATAATTTTCTCATACATATCATATTTGCATAAGTATTCAAAAAAAAAAAAATGACTTTTAAATGAAAATAAAAATCAAATCTAATTCAATCTAACACAAAACAAAAACTAACTTACAAATATTGAAAAATATAATCCAAATATTAGAGTAATTCTCATAATTTCATTATAATCTTGTGAGTCATTATTAAGTGTTCAAATTTATTTTATCATTGTGAAAAAAGAAAATAGTTCTTCAAATAAAATGTACTTTATATAAGTAGTCAGACATTTGCAAGTTTATGCAATGAATTAAAAATATATTAAAAAACTAATGAAGTTCTTATTTTTTTATTGTAAAAGAGAATTATTGTTTAAATAAAAATAATTATTAACGTTATAAAAATTTATAATAACATGTCAAAAATGAATTTGTCAATCAAACTTGTTTCCAAAAACTATTGCATACATTTGAATATTATTTTATAATCATTATCCAAATGAAATGTATTCTGAAAAATCTACACTTATAATTTTTTGCAACATAAAAATTAGAATAATCTAAAATAATAAGTAATATGGACTCAAATAAGTTAAAAAATAACAAATAAGTATAAAAAATAACAATAATGAGTATTTTTTTACTAATATAAATAATGTTTGTAGAGATAAAATCATAATAAAATTTTAATACTACAAATGCCTTTTAAAACTATTAATAATAAGCACATAAAATTTTGAAAAATAAAGTTTCAAATAATTTAAAATATCTTTAAATTTACATATTCAAAATAAGATTATAAAAATTTGAGTGAACAATTGAAAAAAATTTATAATTTAAAGGGGGACAAAAAATTTAATTTTATTAAATTTTATAAATAAAAAATTTATATGTAGAAAATTAAGGGGCGGCTGCACCCACCCGCCCCCTGCCTCCGCCCCTGATTAAGATGATGGCACTTTTGCATGCATTCTATTTGAATGCCAGCTCAATGTTTTAAACAAGCATTATATTTGAATGAGAGCTCAAATATTTTGAAAAAAAAAAATTAATTATATTATAACATGTTAGGTTGCTTTTCTTAAAAATGATCAACTATGCAAAGCCGATATAAGAGTATGATTCACGTGCACTGTGATAGATCATAAGAAACTGACTATGGTTCATGTATACTGTGATAGATCAAACGAACTGGAAGACTGCAACTGTTCAACTATCCAGCTTGTGCAAAATTTCCCACAAACAACAATCAGCTAAAAGTTCTATTTATATATTGATTGGTGACCAACTTTTTGTCATTCTGTCCAGATTTTTTGGGTTATATTTTTTATGTTCTTGCTTTGTTTTTTAAGTAAATTTCTATGAGCACTAGTTTCATTTTATTTCATTAATCATTGTTCTAATCAATTTATTACATTCACTTGATTAAATAATTTATCTTTACCTTAAGCTCTCATCTATCCATACTAAGAATATTTATACAAGGGAAACATTTTTATTTTAGGTAGATTTTAATTCAATTGCTATTGAATCAAATCCTCAATTAAGGTAAAAAAAAATTTCTGAGGAAATAATTCTATTGGCACTTATTTGAGATATTACTGGGAATTAGTGATGAAGTGAGATGGTATTTTTAGGTAAAAATATTTATTTAAAAAAAAATTGGAACGTTTTAAAATAAATAAATAAATTTAGAATAGATGAAATATTATATAATTATTATTCAAAATTTAGTAGATGAAATAATATATAATTATTATTAAAAAATAGTGCCAAAAACAAAGTAAAAGACAAACACAAAATACTTAAAAAGGCTACTTAACCCAATCTGAAATATATATAAGTTTATCCATCAAAATCAAAATGGGCGACTTTAACCAATCCGGATAGGGTTACCAGTACAATTCCTATTTCTTCCTTAACTGGATGAGCCCATTCAAAAGAACATGGGCTAGCATTAAATATTATTGGGCCTTATACTGGAGCTTTATAGAGCTGGGAAGGAGAGAGTTTCTTGGAGTCCATTCACCAAGAAGAGTATGCTTGTCTTTTGTGTTTTTATTTTAAATAATATAAATTTTTTAAAATATTTTATAAGATATTTGAACGATAATATAATAAAGTTTTTGGTAAATTTTTTGAAAAATAGGAGCTTATAACTTTGTTAAAAAATAAGTGGACTATAACTCAATTTTAAAAATGAAGGTGAGAGAACAGCTCCATCATAAAACAGCGAGGCTGTACTTTTGTGTGTTTTACATGCTCAAATAAAATAAAAAATACATGGTTCAATAACTTATGAATGAATGAAGAATCTTCCTTGACTTTTGAAATAAAAAAATAAATGGTTTTTAATGTAAAGGAATTTTTTGGTAGCGTGGGAAAACAAAAGAAATTGCTGTTACATTTGATTAAATAGCTGTTGCTACATGCACAAACTCCTTGAACATTTCTTTTTCTTTTTTTTTTTTGAGTGAAACGGAGAAATATATTTTGAATGTTATAACTATCATTATATTAAAATTTTAATCAGAAAATTTTGGAGCAATGCAATTTATCCTTTACACTAGCAGATGGCAACCCACCAAAGTTTTCAACCCGAGCGACTTAATTTGTTGTAGGAGATCATGTTGCTTGCTCATATTCAAAGATTTTAACTTGTTTTCAATAATTCAATCGTATTCACGTATGCAGTAACAATCGATACAATATAAAATTAAATGCAATAAAATTTACAATAAAAAATCATATTCGAATAATTTTACAGTTAGTCCGGATTCAAGATTTCACTTCGGTGTAGTGTTTGTAGGGTTTATACCAACTTATACTATTAATGAAAAATAAATATATATTTAAAAAAATAAAAAAGAGATGATGAAGAAGAAGAACTACAGAAGACACGAAAAAAAAATGTGTGGGAGTGAAGGGTTTTAAGGACAAGTTGGAGTAGACCCGTCTCCAGGTTCTTACAGTAGCAGGGGCAAGGAAACAACAGGGGACCATTTTCAGGGCCCTGCTCATTCTGGCTTGCACCCAACTTCTGAAACCACCTGGGCTCGCACCATTGGCCGCTTTTGACACTGACCCTTCAATTCCTAAAGTTCAACCTTCAATTATGAAACTCAGTATACTGTATTTCAACCTCAAACTAGTATTTGCCAATGGACAATAAGATTTCATGATGTCTCCTAGGATGTGATCCCACTTTCTCAAAAAAATTAACTATTTTCTCCTATGTTTTTATTCCTTACAAGATTCTTGTGCTTTCTGTCCAAGTAAAATTCCTACATGAAATTTGAGTGCGCTATTTTTATTGTAACAAAATATTGTTAGATTAAGAAACGGTAACGATAAAAAACAAAGATGTAAATATTATTAAGTGAACTGGGACGAACAATTTTTTTCCTAACTCATTAAGACAATCTTAATTTGGGTTGGAAATCCACAAAAATTAATAAACATTCATTTAATTCCATGTTAGTTTACTCAAAAGAAGAAAAATAATGATAGTTGAAACCTAAGCTCGTAGATGTGTTCAACTTTTTAAATTGAACAATCATATTGAAAGAATTAGTACCTCCTAAAAGTCGTCGTCGAAATAACTATTCATAGTAAGGAAGTAATGTCTAGCCATTGAATGCTAAGGATTTTAGAGAAGGTTGAGTTATACCTGACCAATTACCAACATGCCTTTCATTGCTGTCTACATGTCTAGTCTATCTGGAATTTTCTTCTTGTTTCTCCTCAAAATTCATCAATTGAAACGAACAAATATAATCCCAAGAAGCATCAATTATATTAATCAGAGTTTTAAGTCCAAAAAGTCAAGAAATCACAAGTCATATACGAAATGGAATAAGTAAAATATTAGGAGAATACTACTACTAGAATAGTATTGGGTCCATTTCAATGTGACAAAATCATAAATGCAAGAAACAAAATAAAATGTCCAAAGACAACATTTTAATATTAAAACATATCTCATTATTGTACACTCTCAAATTCTCATTATAATCATACCAAAAGATCGTTCTAGCATCAAAAGAGACCAAGATTTTCTTCCTATGTACACCATAATATATTTCAAAAGATCAGTTTTTTTTTTTTCTTTTCCAAATTGGCAAAACAAATTTACCAACCAGAAATAAAGCTAATTTCACAAAAAAAAAAAAAAAAAGGAAAATAAAAGTAGGAACAAAGAGTATAAATATTTATAGATATATATTTCCCAGTAAATATTTTTATTTACTGGGCTGAGATTTCACCACTTCTTTGGGAGGGACTCCTCCAGAAACCAGCGCCGTAAAACTTATCCCACATTTCCTTCTCAAGCTCAATTACTTCCTTATTGTCTGATACGGATTCCATAGCATTTACCATGGCGAGGGGGCTTGTTACTGGGTGGACTTGGACCTCCTTCTCATCGCAGCCACACTTCCGCGGCGGCAGCAGCCCCTTCTTCATCAGCCTGAGGTGGCGTTTCCTTCTCAGCGCCTTCCTGCACAGCCCCGCTGGCACCTTGTACACCGCCAGCACAAGGAGGTTGACCAGCCCGCAGGGGCAGCAGCAGCACACCGCCGCGCACTCCGCCGTCGTCCCGCCCGCCACCTCCGCCAGCCTCACCTTCCTTCTGCCGCCCCTCGACGAGTAGTCCGAGTTATCCAGCAGCGGCTGCCGCCGGTCCACCACGGACGCCGGCGCGCGCAGCATGATTTGCCTTGTCATTGTAAATAATTAACCTACGTCGATCAAATTTCACCTCCTTCCCTTGATTTCCTTACTTCACAAACAAGCAACCACACGTCGACAAAACTTCGCAGCCTGGACTTCAAGAAACTGCCAAAGAAAAAAGAAAAAATCGAAACCTTTCAAGCATTGTTTGAATTCAAGAAAATCCCACTACGAAAATTTCTTTCATGATGCATATTAACGGATTGCCATTAAAGATTGAACTAAATTACCTGGAAATGGTCAAATAATTTCGATAAATGAGGTGCAGCGCGAAAGATGTGCCATTGTCAGAGGGTGGTGTGCGGGTGAAGGCAGGAGTCGACGGCCGGTCTGCACAGTAAACACGGCAAAGGTGCGGAGGAAGCTTTGGCTTTTTTCTTCCTTTTCTTGGATAAATTAAGGAGTCCTCCGAATAGTGGGGAGACTTATTGAAATGTTTTATTCTCAGGCGTTTTGACAAATTCAATTGATGGGATGGCTCCCCTGGTTTTCAGCTTAGCTTTTCCTTTCTTCTTCAAAAAAATATAAAATACAATTGGAACGGAGATAGAGGTAGGTAGGGGGTGGGGGTAGGGGAGTGGGGTGTAGAATTTTGTGTGGGGGATTGAGTGCGAATTTAAAGACGGATTTGCAACGGACAGAGAGAGAGGGAGAATTTTAATTTTTTAAAGAAATAATGTCAGAAAATACTATGATTGATGAGAAAGGGGAGGGCAAAAAGGGGATTAATTTATTATTTAATGGGAGTGCTTATTTTGTTTTATTTTATTTTTTAATAATAATAAAAATATTTTAAAGGTGTGCATGAAATGCACAGGGAACAAGTATACGTGAAGGCAGCGTAGCCATGGGGGTTCCAGAGCCAGACAAAACACAATCTCCACGGGATAATTTTGGATACGATGTTCTCATACGCAGGAATACGCCCATAAAGATAACTGCAAAATCATATACAAATGTTATTGCTGTAATCAAATGAGGCATTCTTAAGTGGTAACAGGTTGTCTAATTTGAGTTCATCTCATTAAAATATGGACATATATATTTAATTTCATACTAGTATACTAGTATTAATTATTATCTACTTTGGTGTAGAATTTGTAATATGATTATTTAGGTAATTAATAAACTTTTATAAAACAATATGTCTACATATATATATATATATATATATATGTACGTATATATATATATATATGTATGTATGTATATATATATATATGTATGTATGTATATATATATATATGTATGTATATTTATTAAAAATACATATAAGAGGGGCTGATTTGATATGGATGGTTCAGTTGACAAGATTTTATTAAGCATGTTCAAACGCCTATTTGATTTTTGTTTTTTTGTTTTTCTTTTCACTTTTTTCTTTCTTTTTTTTTTTGTTGGGGTGTGTGTGTGGGGGGGGGGTGTTAGGAATGCAACAAATAAAAAGTCTCACAGTTATAGGTCAGGGATTAATAAAACGAGGAGTTTTATAAGTAATAGCAGGAGTGATGACAGCATAACAAACAAACTTTACTAGTTTTGTCAACAAAAATATTAATTATCGTAAATACTGAATTCTCTTTCTTCTGGGATACATACATGATTGGCCATCTAGAGACAACTTAAATCATGTTTAATATATATATATATATATATAAAACTTCATTTATTTTAAAATTATAATTGGAGGATTATCCATGACTTGTTCACACTAGCTTTTGTGGTGAACTATATATCACCTTTTTTATTTATAAAAATATGATAAATACTATATATCATCGACCAATTATATACTTTTTCTTTTCACATGTACTTAATTTAGAAAGATATGATTGGTCAAATTAACTCATCCAAGATTATTAATTGCAATGTCATTAGCTTTTTCTCTTCTGTTTTTTTTTTTTTTTTTTTGTTAATGCATTATTATCCGACAAAGCATGGTTATGGGATGATTTTGAAGACTAGTATGTGCTAAAAGTTCAATTCCTAGTCAAGCCAAGCAATAAAGCTACATACATGTTCATGATTATAAAATGACCAATACCGCTTATTACATAGCAATGGTGAATCAAGGATTTGCACTGGTTGGGACCAACAACGCTTTGCTTGATAGGTCTATTCGTGAAATCGACTCAATTTGGACAAACCTAACACGTTGTATGATTTAAATTTTGCGAACATGGTATGAGTGGATTCATATTTTTTAAAAAAATAATTATGAAAGGTGTTTGTGGACGGTCATTAATTAAATTGAGCGAATCGAATCAGTCTGCTTAGGCTTACGCTTTGCTTGATATTATATGAGTTATTTTTCTCAAGTCTTGAATTTGTAGGGCCCTTTTTGCTTAAATGGCTTACTTTAAAAAATAACATGAGATTCAAGCTAAATTGAGCTGGTCCAAATTTATGTATTTTTTTTTAAATTATACAATAAATAATATCAATCTATATCTCTAAATTTTTAAAAAAATTAACAATCTCAAAACACTCCCAAATTATCTAAATCAATTTCATACATCCTAAAATGACAAAACCGTTAAAGTTAAATTCACTAAGTCAAAACACTAATTTTCACTATATTAAACTAAATAAAGTCCGATGCATTGCCAGTAGCAAGTGTTTTTTGAGTTTATTTTAGAATTATTTTTTTTCGTAATTTAAATTTTTTATGTTGTCCTTAAATTTTTGTAATTCTTGGTTTGATGAATAATTTTATATTGTTTACCTATATGTATGTATACAGTATATATATTATAAAGGATCGTCCTAAACACAATTCAAGTAGAACCTTCTTTATGACATTTGGATTGAATTTAAATTCAATCCTAACCTTCGACTTGATTTGAGATTATGTAAAGTTTGAATTAAAAATTATCAAGTCGAATTTATGAGTTTTGAACCGGCTTGAGCTCATTGATAGTAGAAAATAGAAATAGGGTGTGTTGAGTCGGATTTGTCAAAACTAGAGATACAAGTCATTAGACTTTTTTCAAATTTGAGACCTACTCATCTTGCTACGAATCCAACACTCAACACGTTGGATCAATTTGGTCGATTTTATAATTTAAAAAATATTTAAAATACACCATTGTAAGTTTTTGAATATCAAAAAATAATATTGTTAACCAAGAAGTAATTTATGTGTGCATTCTTTAACTTTTGAAAAATTATAGTTTAAAGTAGTTTTTTCACTTTTTATATATTGAAAGTATAAATAATTTATTGATTTTCTATTTATTTAATTTGAAAAATATTTTATTTTTATCTTATGTATAAATATATATGCGATTTACACATATTTCTGCATATAATATATATCTATAATTTATATCTATATCTATATATCACATAAAAGTTGTATATTATAGAGTATTTACATATCATAAAATTCTATATTGAAAAATATTGTTCACATTGACTCTTCATTTATTTGTATTTGTCTCACATTAATTATTTGCTAGAGTCATTGAACTTTTCTAGATACACACACACACACACATATATATATATATATATATATATATGTATAAGTTGGGTAAATTTTACAACCTCTTTTGGAGTTCATCTTATTATGAGGAAAAATCAAGAAAAACTTATAGCTCTATTTATATATATATAAGAAATAAATAAATACATAGAAATAGTGGAGGGAAAGAGGTAAATAAATAAAATTAGAGAAGGAGAGAAAGAGGGAACTGCATGTTTCCAACATAACTTATGTGAATTTTTCCTTTTTTTCCAAAATAATTCATAATTTTTACTCCAAAAATTCTAAAGATTGTAATTTTAAAATTTAGCAATCATTTTGTATTATAAAGTTAATTCTTTGAGAATTAATTACACTTTATTGGGGATGCGTGTAGCCTATAATATTTTCTCCATGCCCACATAAATATACTACAACAATATATACGTATAAAGTAGATTTGATCATCCGAATCTAAAATACCAAATTTAAAACGTACTTCAAGACATGTTTATTAATTTTAAAATTGAAGCTGATCCAAATAAGTTTATCGTGCAGTTGAGACATAGATTCCATGTAATGAACAGCACGCAGACCCCTAAGAATTTCCAGGTACCCCTATGATCTATGCAACGATGATATTTAATGTAACAGCTTTTGATTTTTGTGTTTGTCCTCTAGATTTTTTGGCTGAAATTCCTTCATTACCACAAGTTTGGTTGTTTTTCTTGCAGTGGTATGCATGAAATTTTCAATATTTCCATGGTTAACAGCAGTTAACACAAACAGAGCCAAACGCGTGTTTAGCAGCTGTGGGTGTGAAAGAAAAGCAAAAAACTTTAATTTTTCAGTGATGGTCCACGTGTACTGATAAGAATCTTGGGTCAACCAGGTCAGTTTCACGCGCTGTCGTGAGACTCGTGAACTGATGAGCTGGCGTGATAAGACACTTCATCTGAAACTTTGAATAGCTTTTTGCCTCTGATTTTTTAATATGAATTATTACATTATTGAATATCTATAATTTATTCGTGTTAACTCGAAACCAACAACATGTGAAAATGTTTTTCTTTCCTTTTTTTTTTTTTTTTTTGGTTTTTCTGAACATAAATAGTAAGTGAAATATATGAATTCGTTCGATGAAAACGAACTAAATCTAACGAAAATTTTGGTTTGGTTACGCAAATATTATCATACTGAATACTGAATGCAATTACTCGGTTCATATTGATTTTTTTATTAGATAATTCAGTTAATTAATGTTTTTAAGAAACTAAAATAGTTAAAACTTAAATAATAAAATCATAATGATAAATTTTTATTTAGTACTTTTTATGTTTTGGTAAGAAAAAAATGAATAATAAATATAAAAAATATATACATGAATTAAAATATACAAACATATAAAAAATAATTTATACATGAATCAATAATTCGATATGATTCGTATACGAAATAAAAAATCAAAATTTAATTAAATATTAAAATTAAAAATTTTAATTTGATTTTGACACATATTGAACTTTTAATTTCAATTTGTTCAATCAACTTATTGAACTATAACGACCATTGGGTGAAATTTTAATATTTACTAATTTTTATTAAATTATTAGATTGATTCTCTAAAATTTGATAATATAAAACCTTCAAATCACGAGATTTATCATGGAATATTTAACTGTGAAAATATATTTTTTTTTTGGAAAATTATATAAATTTAACATGTTATGGAGGAAAAATAGTTAGGTCAGGTGATTAAACATTACCATTACCAAGTGAATATTTTGAGTTCCTGACGGAGGGAATACTATAACAAAATGACACACAAAAGATAGAGATAAAACATTTATCTAGTTTTAATTCTTAGGCCATTTTCAATAACCTAAAGAGACTAAATGCTACGTTGATTCATCAATTTAAAAAAAAAAAAAAAAAAAAAGAGTTTGGAATTTATTAAATGGAATTTTAGCTATTTCGTTCAAAAAATAGTAAAAATAAAAATTCATGTGTTCTTAATCTTGTAAATTCTTAAGCTGGTTGATTATTTATGAATTTCAGTTTTTTGGCTCATTGCCACAGTCAGAGTGAAGAAAGGCATCATGCCTATACATGATTTATTTATTTTATTTATTTTTTGAATGATGATATGATCTTTAACTTATTTAATTACGTCAAATTAATTACTTTTTGTATGACGTAGACTTTGGATAAAGCAACAACGGCGCTCTAGTCAGCCCATTTGGTAATAATCTGGAAATAATAAATATTTTCTGAATTTGATTATAAAAAAATACACGTCATGATTTCAGTATTTTGGTGAATTTATTGAATGCGTCTGACCTAACATTTTTTGTTTTCTTTTACATTCTTTTAATATAGCCTGACTCATCTGGGACTTAATTAAATAGATAGCTAAGGTGTTCATCTTATATTTAAAAAATGGTAAAATTGAACCACGGCCAAGACTTTTTATTAAGTGATGTGTGACACCTTTCTGGTATTTATGCAGCGGGACGCAGAGAAAATTAGATGAAACAATTATGAATAATCATTCTATTTTTTTTTATTTTTTTTTATAAGCCTTGGGGATTTTTTTTGTTTTTGTTTTTTTCAAATGAATGTATGATTGTGGGATTCAAATTCTTGATTTATTGCTTGATCTGATTTTGATATCATGTCAAATTATCATTTTATTTAAAAAATGAAGATCTTATTTGATTTTATATTTATTACTTGAAATATTAAAAATGTAATCATTTTAATTCATTTTCAATAAAAATACTTACAAATAAAAAATAAAAAATATTTAATATTTAATATCTCTAATTATAAGTCCTTACAAATGCCACCGACTTTAGCAAAACAGTGGTTATCCATCATTGATATCTTTTTTTTATTATTATTGTAAAGATTTTTGGTTTATTAATTCTTTAAGATCAATGATACAAATGCTTCATCCAAAAAATAAATAAATAAATTTATAGAATAACTCCAAAGAGACTATCCTTTGTTTCTTCAAATAATTGAGGTGCGTGGAATCTTAAACCGAAATAAATGTGAATACACGATAATCCTTCATCTCAAATTCTCAATTAATAATTTCATTGATAAAGATATATGATGTGGACCAGAATTAGTCAAGGTTCCTCGATGTCGATGTCAATTAGTCCAGAAATTTAATGTCAAATTTCCTTTTTAGGTTGAGGTTTTCAATAGGAATTCACTTATAAGAAGTTTTTTCAACTAAAATTTTTCTGACACTCAAATTAACGCAAGACTCTAGAAACCTAAAAAGATAAAATAATTAGATAATTTTTATGAATAAACCTTATAAAATGAGATGGTATATTTATAATTTTTGGGACATGTAAGGAGTCAGTGTAATTTTTGTAATGAGTTGTACTATATTTATGGGATGTATTTTTTCTGGTACTACGAAGGCATTTCAACAAATTTTATTTTATTTTCTTGATATTTTTCTTTTATATACATTAAATAATTAATTGTGAGGAAAATTACCTCTTAGCTCCAGTCCACGAGTAAGGCCCATCAATATAGAAAGACGGAGAAGGAAAATTAAAATTAAGTTTTTTCGTTATATATATATATATATATATATATAAACTTTCAGCCAATTTCCACATTATAGATTCCTTTACAAGTCTTCTGGGGCCAAAATAAAGCTTCGAAATTAAGTCAAGTTAGATCTAATAGATCTAATTAAATGCAAGCACCTAAATTCAATGACCCTCATTCTTTAATTGTTTTTGTTTTTAGTGGTTCATCAATTAATGACATTCTTGTGAGTGATGGCGATGGACTCAAGTATTTTGATCACACGGTGCGACTAATATTTTAGAAATTTGATTTATTCACTATTTCCGAAAATTATGCAACGAACATTCTTGTGTTTTGTTACATGATTTTCGTGGCAAAAGTTTGTGGACGATACAAATTTTGGATTACTAATAAACAATAACATAAATTAACAATCAGTCGCATCCCATAAACAATTGAACAAATGAAAATTTAGTCTCTAGCAAGATTATAATCACAAATAATTAGTCATGACTCATGAAAATAATTTTTGATCTTTTTGGCATTTCATATACATTTAAAATAGCTGAATTGGCATAAATATAAAAAATATAAAAATTGTGTGAACGAGAGATAACTTAAAGAGCAAAAGAATTAAGTTTGAAATTGTAACATTATAAGATTTTAAAGTTAAATCACACAAAAGTATGGGTAATTAATATCATGGTATATCTATATACTCCACTATCTTTGTACACACATACATGGATATATACATATAAATATATATGTACATGCCCGCGCGCACATACATACATATATATATATATATATGCATATGTATTTGGGCCAGTGCGGGTTGGGACCAACCGACCAAACAGGGCTAGTCTTCGTGTACTATGATGATCCTAATTAATATATTTTGGCTGTAGTATGAACTATGAAGTGGGTTTCTGACACAAAATCAAACTTCTGCTTCAGGATATTCGGGTTGGCCCCATGAACTAAATGGGTCATGTTATTTATTATGGTAAAATTCATTTTACACATTGTACTGACCATTTGTATCAAATTTTTTTTTATATAATTAAAATCTTTAAACATCCCTCTTAATTAATATTTTTGTTAGCAAATTGAAGGCTTAGAAGATTTATGATAGAAATGCCATTTTGGGTATTATGTAATGCAAATTTTATTTTGTTTTAAGTTTAATTTTCCTTATAATATTTTTATGTCAAAATTTTGGAAGAAAACCTCCATCCCTTATTTAATTATAATGCAGTAAACCAAAAGAAAAAATTGTCCATCGCCACCTCGGCTACACCTGATTTCACCCCATCCAAAGAAAGTTGCTACTAAGTCTATGCATGATGCCTCTTAACTCAAATGCCCAGAGTTTGTGCTACCATGAAGTTTTTCTATTGATACAAACATAATTAACTATTATTCATATTATATAAATGAATATTTTCAAAGCTGTTTATATCATGGTGCGACTACTAAACTTTTTTTTTTCTTTCTTTTTCTCATATATAAAACCTACTCACTAGTTAATTTAGAGTTTGAATTGAATATATTATTAGGTGTTAGTAAATTATTAGAGCCTATAGGTCCTGTTTGTTTAATCTTATTCCTATGAGGTTGAGTATAGATGTTTACTATAAGTAAAGACATGACAAACATAATAATATTATTTTTTTTTTTTTGGTTGATTGCAGAAAATTGATTAATACAATAAATTATAAAAAAAACATCCCATTCAAAGTGACACAAATTGATTGATAGTTCATATCCCCAATTATCTAAAATAAAAGCTTCCTATAACCTACTAAAGGATTTTATATGGTCCAAATATTCTTTTTTAAAAAAAAGCTTACTTAAATTCTTAAGATTTTTTAAAAAAAGAGTAAAAAATTTCCACCTATAAGGATAAAACAAACAGTTATTAAAAAAATAAATAATTAAAAATGTATGAAACAACACATTTCCTTCCAGGATGAGCATATAAATACTAAAAAAATTAGTGCATGAGAAATTAAATTTGGATCAAAATGAAAGTGGGCATTATATAATACTCAAAATGATATTTCTATCATAACAATTCCAAAACTTCAATTTGTTAAATCTAAGTTGTGGGGTGTTTGAAGGTTTTGATCGTACGAGGCGTATTTGATATAAATGCGTTAGTTGAACAGGGTAAAATAACTTTTACCATTAACACCACCCCAATCCCCAAAGCCCAAACCACCCCCACCCCTGCTACAACAAAAGAACAGAAAATTTTTAATAGTAAAATATGGATCCTGTTTATATTAGCAGATTTATAAAATCTTATCAATATAACCAATGACACAGTTTAATCTTAGAATAGCATGTAATTTACTTATTTCATTTACCTATGCATGACATTGGATTATAATAAGAAAAAGAAAAAATATTGAAAAAAATATACATCTTCTAACTCTCAAACATTTTTAAACAAAATATTTTTAAAAAGTTTCATAAATTCACTCAAACACACTTAATTCCGGAGTTATGAATGCCAAAACATGACTTTTTAATTAGAATTGAAAAAATGGATATTTTTTCTTATCTCATGCTCGTCCCTGATTTCATTTATCAATGCACAATTGTTCTAGTTTTCTCAAATAGTGCTGCATTCAATATGCACTGAGTATATGAATTTTATCTCAAATTTTTTAATTAATAAAAAAATTCGATACTACACAATATTTACACAATTAATATATATATATATATATACACCAAGTACAACATGGATCGTACTCCAACATAGATCATATTTACCTTATAATAGAAATACAGTGAGTATTATTGTATTTGACCTTTTCAGTATGAACTTTTCACTGTATGCACTCAAAAAGATGATAAACTCTTAAATATTTAGGTATAAGCTATATATACTTTACCATGGCTCTGTACCATTCATCCCACTATCAATCTCCTGATTCATTAGATCCCATTTTATTTGCATGTCCACATTTAATTGCATACAATTTCATAAAAGTGGGTGCAGAATTAATTTATCCAATTAATACTTAAGTACTATTTTATTATGTTCCAATTTATTCCAAACAAAATTCTTTATTAATGCAACTCATCAAAAAAATGCCAAACATTTAGACAAAACTAGCTCCTTTCTCCTTGTATAGACAACAATCAAACACCCAGCTAATAAAACTAATTACAACTACCATAACCTGAACAAGTATGCGTGGAGGTAACCGCCGCCGCACCGCCACCAGCCACCACCGGCGCCACCAGAACAAACATAGATATGTTCAAAATTAGTTATACCCCCTAAGGTTCCTGTGTTGCAAAATCCCTTTGTACATAACTTGCCAATTTTGAGGCATAGCCTCCAAAGTTTCACCATTATT
The DNA here is from genome assembly GCA_019321725.1 of Paulownia fortunei. Classification (NCBI taxonomy): domain Eukaryota; kingdom Viridiplantae; phylum Streptophyta; class Magnoliopsida; order Lamiales; family Paulowniaceae; genus Paulownia; species Paulownia fortunei. The sequence continues at coordinate 121,124 of CM033105.1, read as the reverse complement.
CCGGCTAGAGCCGGCGGCCGGCCTTGACAGATGCTTCCTCCCATAAGCTTTCTCAGCCGTTGACTCCGCCACATCGTCGGCGAACCTCACCTTCTTCTTCGGCTCATCTTTCACAGCCCCTAAAAGTTCATGCAAAATATATACAAAAGGACCCCTTAAAAGGTTTTTTTCTTGAACAGTTTAAAATAGTTACAAACAACAGAAAAGGGAAGGAAAGAAAAGAAACCTGTTGAATTTTTTATCTCAAATTCCATTTTCTTCATGAAATTGGAGAGAAGGCGCTTGTGAGCATGCATGGCGAGGAAAACCACGCTTCCTGAAACTGCAAAAACTGCCATGAAACCCGTTTTCAATGAATTATCCATTGTCGTCTCCTGCCTTCAGTTTCTGTTATTATATATTTATATATATACAGATATAACGTTCCTGTATTTTTTTTCTGGATACCAAAGGATTATCTATGGAACGTGAAAAGCCATGACGAAAACCATTTTCTGGATTTAAAGATTCTTATGATGAGGACAAAAAGGAGCTTGCATTTGACGAAAGTTTCAATGTAATGGGAAAAGGAAGAAGGAAACTTGGTTGTTGGGAAATAAAGAATGAATCTTGGTTGGAGGAATTAGCAATTTTTTTTAAATAATTTAATTATCTTTCGATTTTCTTTTTAATTTATGACAAAATGCCATCAATGGTCTGTGGCAATTGACTTTAAAGATGAATTCAAACCTAACAACCTTTTCTTTGTCTCTGAGTTCACATATTAACCCTCATTCTTGGATGTTAAAAGACATGAAAAGACATGTATTTCCTAGTAATTTCATTTTGTAGAGCCACAAGGTGACAAATGGGGTTTTCGTTTTTATTACTAGTTACAAGAATCAATGGTAAGAAAAATGGTCACTTTAACCCAAATATGCCTAATTATTTTATGCAGCGGCTGCATACAATATGATGCAGCAAATTCGATTATTTTGATAATCTATGTAGAAAAATAGATTGCGAAGTTTTTTATTTTTTAATTTCAAAATCAAATGATAAACAATTAATGAAAAAAGATTTTTTTTTAAATAAAAACAAAAGAAATATCTTAATTCAGGTTTTATAGCCTAAAAGAGAGGTATCACAATGAAAGTGAAGGATTAAAGAAAGAAGACTATGACTAAAATTCGAAATAGTTTGGATTTTGCTTGAAAATTTGGCTTCAAAATCATGTATGCAAGTAACTAATTTATTCATACAAAAGTAAACACTTTTTTCCTGGTTCAAATATCCAAATATTTTTTAGTTCTTAAAAAATTCTATCACAAAAGTAAAAGAAATGAAGAACCAATAGAAAAGTCACCATATATAGAAATAAAAAAAAGGGCAAATAAAATCTTGGGTACAACTGGTGTAACAATTAACTTGAATGAGTTCGAATTCTGGTGGAAATTTATTGTTAAATTTTGGTATGATACAATCACTGTACTGTCGCTACGAGCGAGATTTGACGAGCAATCACTGTGGGTTTGTACAGTTTTTTAGGAGAATATGATAATTAGTTGAGATATATCCCGCGATTTACCCCTATAAAGTGTTAGGGGCAGATGTTTTGAAGTCAAAAATTAATCCGACGAAATTGGGATACTTATGTATAAAAAAAAAAAAAAGGGGGGGGGAGACAAATAAATAGAGTAATTTAGTAAATAATGTTGAATGGTCAACAATGAAAAATTTCAAGCCCCTAATATATTAAATTTACTGCTACACTTCTTCCAACAAAAAAAAAAAAAAAAATGGAAATCTGTTTTCTTTTATTATTTATGTTGGAAGATAATTACAGCCTCTTTTTGCCTATAAAAATAGATGACATAAATGTGGGGGCAGTGCATGGAGTAAAATACTAGAATTTAGCCTCTCTTTCCATGCAAAGGCACCTTAATTACTGAACCACTAACCCACTTTGTTGGTCACATCTCATTGATAATTTAATAGCATTTGTTCCTTATTTAATATCTTCATTCGAAAGTATTGTTTTTTTTTTTTTTAATACTATAGTAACTATTTATCATGTTATACAATAATCGTTATTCTATGAATTTATTCTAACATTTACATAATAAATGGAACGTTAAGATTGAAAATTTTATAATATCATTAATACTATAAAAAAATTTAAGCAATAAATTAGTTAAATGATTACGTAATTTTATGTTGCGTTTCGCTTATATTTATATTTTTGAAGGGAGATGTGTGAAAGGTACTTGTATGATTGTAATGACTCACTCGACTCATCATAAAAAAATGATAGTCACTATCACTAGCTACTCCAAATTAATTTTAACTTGTTTAATGAACATATCAAAATCAACTTTGCTTACACGAATGTGTAGTGTAACGAATAGCAAAGTGCACGATCATCTTATCCTATTATTACTATTATTAGTCATATTTTTATATTCTTTTTATTATTATTATTATTAAAGGTACTATATTGAGGTTGAAGTCGGTTAGAGGTATAAAAAAATTGAGTTAAACCGAACAAATTACTGTTTAAATTTATCTAAATTTTTATAGAATTTAAAAAGTTATATTTGAGTTTATTTTTATTATTAATCGAATTAAATTTAAACAAACTTTAATCGAGTCTAACTTAATCTTTTTACATATAATTTTTTTTAACCAATCGAATAGAACTCGAATCCAGTTCCAAATTTTTTCAAACGAAAAAATATATTTAAATTTGATTTGTTATATTGAACAAATCGAGGTCGAACAAATTTTTAACAATTAATTTTAAATCAAGTATCTAATAATTTAATTTATTTTTTAACTATAGGTGACGCGAGGCATAGGAAATTGGGGAATGGCTAGTGACATTGCTTAAGCTCGTGTTTTGGCCTTGCTGCAAGCGTGAAACATGAGTACAAAATGTAGCTCAAGAAAGATGCCAACTAAAGTCGTGTCAAACACAAACACAAATTACAATCGTACTTGTGCATGTAACAATCGTGTAACTCTCGTTTAGAAGTGCCAATATTAAGAAGTGCGCGACCACGTATTTCAAGATAGAATTCGTACATCTCAAATACTATATTCAATCTAAGAAACGTCGTTCTGCCCCAAAACTTGAAAAATAAAGAAATTCTTCATACCCATTGGAGGTGTGACCTTTTTTAATGTTAAAAAATATTAAGAAAAAATTGTGTTGTCAATATAATCAACTTCAAAAGTGAAGAGCCTATTTTAATGTGGCCAATTTGGTTACTTTTCTTTTAGTCTTTCAATAGTATTATTTTATTAAAATTTTGGTTATATTGTTAGAAGGAAGGTATTTTCAATAATTTTAAACTTTATGGGATATGGAATTTTTAAAAATCTTGTTATTTAAGCACCAATTAGATTTAATTATTGATAATCTTTAATTAGTGGAGTATTTAAATCTCAACCAATTAGAATCCTTGACCTTTTTGGGTGATGGCAAGAATTGGACAGCATCAAATTTAGATTCAGTCATTGATTTTTCACTTGCTGCTGTGGCAACAATTCGGCTTATGAGATGGCACCGGCTCGACCCAAGTGGAGATCGGCTCGGATATATGAACCATTAAATTGTTAAATTATGCATACAAATCATCCTAAATTGGTGGAGAGAGCCATTTGGGATCAAGCCGCCAGTGGAGAGAGGAGCCGTTACCTTTAAGACAAAATGAGCCACTGACGTATGATTACAATAAAGTATCAACAGAAGGCGGTGATGGATTTTCAATGCCCCAAGAAAATCAACACAAAAATTGAATTACTACGCGAGAATAATTACATTAAAAATAATTAACCAGAAAAAGTTGGATCCAATGCTCTTGATCTACTCAAACTAGAACAAGTATTATAATCCATCGGTCCTAAACTTGGCATTACATTAAAAAAAGTTAAACCAAATACAGACCCGTATGCCCTAACGGGCCTAATACATTACCAGAAACAAGAAAAACAAATCCATGGTGGAAAAGAAAGGATCCGCATTTCTCCTTTGTTTTCAAAGAAACAATAGAATCTTGAACACTGACTACTACATATGTTGTGCATGCACGTACCTAATTGTTAATGTAACTTAAGTCACTGACCCATTTCAGCCTTCGGCTTCATCTGCACCGCATTAAAAGCCACCAGGGAGGTGGCGCCGGCTGTGGTTCAAGAGGTGAAGTAAAAGACTGGCTGGAGAATGAGGTGGAGGCAGAGGAAGCAAGCGGTGGAGCAAGAGAGGAACACCAGTCCGTAGAGTAGCCTGAGACCCATTTTCAGTGAGTTGTGGGAGGTGGGTGGGAATGGAATGGGTATTTTGCTAACGAGAGTGTGGAGTGGAGTGAGATCCAAGATTTGAGATTCGGACAGGTCCCTTTCTTTTTATGGGGGTGGTGGGGGAGTTGGATGAGACAATAAAGAAAAAGTAGAGCAAATGGGAAAAGCCAAATATAGTTGGACCTTTTTTAATTGATAAGAAGTCCTTTTTTAATTTAATTTCTTTACTTTTTAAGACAAAAAAAAAGGAAAAAAAAAAGGTTATGACGACTCGATTCTGAAGACCACTTGCTCCTATGATTTTCGAACAGTGATGGGCAATATATTTCATCAATTCAAATTAAATAAATCGACTGATTCAAATTTCGTTATTTTTTTTTATTTCTTTTCTACTGTGTTTGCACCTTATATTAAACTTATGTAGCCTTTATTATAAATTTGTGATTTTTAATTTTTTTTTAACATCTCAAAACAAGATTTTATTTTTTAAAAATAATTTTTTTTTCCTAAAACTACCATCTCTTTTATTTCATTTAAAATAATGATGCAACAATATTAATTTTTCGCTATTATTTTCAAGGGCAATAAAAAATATATAAAAAATTTTATTTTTTTCTCTCTCATTTAAAACTCCCAATCAATATAGAGCTATAATATGATGCTAACTCAGTCCAATAACTTCTAATTTCACAACCATAAAATTTCAATACCAAAATCCTATTGAAAGAATCTTAATATAATCTTGCCGAGCAATGCAAGAAGGATATATATTCCTGGTAATTTAGAACACAAGAAAGTACATATAACTGGAAATCCATCTTCATATGGTTGGATGGTATATGTGAATTATCAATAATAGGAGAAAATAACAACATTAGAAGGTATAATGTAGCATTTGCATTTATTTTGATAGAACACATGAGATGCCAGACCAGGGGGACAACCTAATCTAGAATAACCAGGTTGTGTGACTGTTTGGCCCTGCTCCATACAACCATGTCTGATGGACATGCACCCAAGTCAGCCCTTCTGCAACACTCACATCCTGGGACCAAATTGCTGAAATATTACAAACATGACACCCATCCAGGGGAAGAAAGCTTGGCATAAGAAATTTATGTACTTACTTTTGAACTTAATATAGCAGTGGTCAGACAACATTGCCGCTCTTCACCTGCAAAAGGCACCAAACTTTTAGCCAGATGAAGGAAGATGGAAGCATAACCGTAATTATTAATTAAACAAATCTTAAAACTTTAACTTCACAATAAAGAGAGAGACGAACATGGTCATTGAAGAATTGACCAACCAAAAATATGTCGCACCATTACATGGTGATCTGTTCCTCAAAGATTAATATCTCAAAATTCTCACAGAATACATGCTTATGGCTGCCATCTGAGTGAAAAAATTGCTCTATTATTGTGATTTTTCCAAGGCTCACACAAGGTCTTCTGCCAACCAAAATTATAATAACCTATAAATCCACATACAACAATCCAACACCAACCATGATCTTGCTTCTTGCCAATTGGCAATGCTTATTACTGTCAATACAATTTCCCGAGTTCCAATAGTTTACTGATACTTAAAAATATAACTTACTACTCTTGTCTTCGTCTACTTCTGTTGTACGTTAGCTGCTTAACAGGCTATACAGTTCTAATATACACGCTATAAAGTTTGATTAGCATTACAGGGGAAAAGGAGAAGTATCACTTGTCTAAAGTCACAACCCTGTTCGAAAGGTAAAGCAATTAATACTTAGAATTGAAGTTCATTATAAATCTGTGGTTCCTGATAGAGTACTCTGCTTTTGTATTATGTACCAGAACTGCAGTTGAATAAATCCTGCAAATTCAAAAAAGCATAATAGGGCTAAAATTTAGACGTTTTTGCAGTCACCCTTTGTTTCACCATATAACATTCTGCAATAAGATGGAGCTTGCATCAATTAAGGTCGTAAATCAAACTAATAGGATGAACCAAGTGATGGTACAGGGCACTAGGAGTATGGCAAGAGGTGGATATTTAATAGTGCCGACTGAACTAACTATAAAGCAAGGGTGAGGATTTTTATGAAACATGGATATAGTGCCAACCAAAATAGGAATGAAGGCTCACCAGATTGCTCCCATTTCTTAAACTTCACCAGCCACGAGTCCGAACCAACCTGTGTAGGTAAAACCTGATCTACCCAAACACGAAATTGCTTCCCTTGTTTGTCCCCGTAACATGTTCTCAGTGAGCTTACACAGTCATGAAGTTGTTGTTCAATTCCAGAAGGATGAACAAAAATTCCAGAAGTACACTGCAAGAGCAACATAGACAGTGACTGCTACCGCCATTGGATCTTGAAGAAACAAGATTATAAACAAGCAGGAATTACGTTTATGTGACTTAAATCAGTATGAAGTTTAAAATAACTGGATGCTGAAAATAACTTCAAGTCAGTTAAGAAAAAAAATCCTCATAGCAGAACTAATTGCAAATAGCAAGAATGAACGAATAAACCTTAAAAGGAGCATAAGCCTGTGCTAATCTCGCAGCAAATAGATAGAATTTCATTTTTCAATTTCTCAAGCCATAACTTTGTATGTATCAAAAAAATTCATGTATAAACTTGTTCACTTAATAGGAAAAACAACCTAAAGCAAGTATAACACACTTAAGTAGCGAATTAATTTACCATTTACGGGTGAATTGCGACATCTCTCTCTCTCTCACTCCTGGAGGTGAGGGTATAAGGTAACGTGGAAATATTCCATGCTTCCATCCCATCTGTCCTTTGACAATCTTTGGTTCGGTGATAATAGAATTGATTCAGGTGAATTAATGGGAAAACACAAGTCTTTGATATGCTCATCAATTGTGAACCTAATTTTTTGTTTTTTTTGGGGGGGAACAAATTGTGAACCTAGTAACAAATAAAAAATTTATCCCAGGTCAAAGGCACAGCAGCTTGTAATAATAATATTGGATAAATAGCTCTGCACCAGAGCTTCATGAATAGCAAAAGATCTCCAATGAATATATGGGACAGGAATCAAACAGCTCAAACCTCTCACACCCTAAAATATCAATGAAGTAGAATTTTCTGTTTTAGACTTTAACAAAAACAACTGAAACATAAAGAAATGTCGAGGCATGCATGAGTATGCACTTTAACTAGAAGCTGAATATTGAAAAGTGAAGTCGAACATACACAAACTGCTTTCAGATTTGCCAAACAAAGCTCGGAATTTTCAACTTCAGCACGTCTCCACCTCTCGTAAAACAAGTAAAATTTCACAACTTCATAAGCAGGATCAAATTTCTCCATCTTAGAGTCAGATAAGTCCATAACATCTCTGGGGGATGTATTTGGACCCAGGTTAAAGTGACCCATGGCTTGTATAATACCTGCTGCACATCTCTCCGTTGCATGAATTATTTTAGAATTATCTTTTGCATTTGCAGCATGCCACTGCAATAATTCTTCCTGAGCATTACTGACCTGTAAAAGTCAAAAAAGTATTTGGAAACTACTCAACCTAACAGAAAGTATCCATCACAGGATGACACAAAACTGTTCCATAAAGTTAGGCGAAACACTAACCATGACACCATGTACATCTGGAATAGTAAATAGTTCAGCATCATTTCCAGAGTCACCACAAACAAGTGTGTTTTTAGGTAATTTACCCTCGGCCTTTAATTTTTTATGCAAATAAGAAAGTGCTTGCCCTTTGCCAGCACCTTGTGGCAAAATGTCCAAGTCCATTCCTCCACTGTATATTATTTTGACATCCAACTGAAATATCAAAAAGGAAAAGCTACGAGTCATGAGACCAAAAAGAAAGGCTGAATATAAGAGCACACTCTTACGTCCACTAGTAGATATTAACTAAATTTTCCATAGATGCAAGCTTGACACAGTTATACTGAAGTGGGAGAGACTCATCATACCCCGCGTTCTTTCAAGCGCGTTGAAAGATATTTCATAATGTCTTCGACCTTGTCTTTCTGAACATAAAAGCTTACTTTGTGTGGTCGTTGCTCTGTCTCAGACTGCATGATCCCAGAAGGATGTCATAGAATAAATATCCTCATGAAAAAGCCAGTTTATAGTTTGTATTTAGTGCATGGGATAGGAGTGGATTGTCTAACTAGAGTATATCCAAGCCTTATGCTATTTCTATAGCCATACCTGAAGAGTAAGTTCAGTAAACTTGCGTGTCTCTTCAGATACTATGTTCCTGTCCCATTTCTGATTTAAAAATTCAACCCAACCATCATCTGGTACCATAGAGTTACCATATGTTATTTCAGTTCCCACAGACATTATCGTAATATCAGGGGTTAGCATGGGCTTCTCCTTCCTTAATTCCTTGTATAGTGTGGGTGATCTCCCAGTTGAGAAAACTAACAAAGAATTAATACGGTAATTTGCTTCCCACAAGGCATTGAATCTAAGCAGAGAGAGATTCTCGGGATCATGATGGTCAACCTGCAGCATATTGTCTCTCATTAGTACAATCCCCCATAAACTGAATAACAAGAATAATCACAACTCACCATTGTATGATCAAGATCTGAGACAATCATGAGGCGCGCATTCCCAGCTAGACGATCCATGGTTTTGCTAAGGCTAGAGTCACTCTGCAAGCAGACAAGTAACCATGCAGGTGGATAGTTAAAGTGCAAAAGAGCTCAGTGCTTAACTGCTCATTAATAGAGTAAACAATCATCCTAAGCAAGTTTATTATCAACTTGTGAAGTAAGAGCTGGAGCACAACAAGATATCTGAATTTAATCACTTTATAAAGGTATGGTTATGAGCGTGCCAAGTTTGTTTTTCCAAATAAGAATACAGATTAGATTATGCATATATTCCATGTAGAAAGCAACATCGAAAGAGAAAAAGACAAATTATCTGAGCAGTTTAAACATAGGTCACAAAATTTACAATTAAAAGGCCCCATGATACAATTGTGAAAACAAACAGCAAGACCTAGAACTTGTGCATCATCAGTCAAAACTCCAAGATCCAATAGCAAGATCAATGAATAGTAAAACAGAAAATGAGGGCAATAAGACCCATATTCCTTACTGTTAATGCTATTGTAGATGACTGTGCAAAAAAGACTAATACGGGGACTATATGATGCTAAATCCAAATTCTATCTTCCACACATCACTGGATCCAATCACACTGATCCATCTATCTATAAACTCACAACAATGATGACATTATTGATGATCTATACTCATTTGATCTGAACAACATTGTAAAAGGCTTCACTACTTGACCAACCAGCAATACACCAACAATCATTCAATTACCAACAAGTTGAAGTACAAGAAGGGACGAGTCTGATCTGTAAGTACAGGGACATTACTGCATATTCTTTCTTCAGCACTACTGATAATGATAATCAATCTTGATTGCTCCTAATTTGGTTTTGGGTGAGGGTAGATTGGACATCACTTTATACTTGTAAGAAAAATAATTTCTGGGGCCAAAAAGTTGAGATTAGAAAACTCCCATCTAGATTTCAACCCTCTTACTCACAAATCCAAATTTTATATTTGCACCACCAGACATAGAATCATCTCAATCATGCCGCAGAAAAAGGCAGAAAAAATCGATTTTTGTCATCAAAAAATAAAGAAAAACACCTACAATGGAAAAATATCAATCTTTGTCGTTAATTAGACAAATTCATCACCCTCAAACGAAAAAAAACAGAAGAAATTATAAAAATAAGAAATAAAAACCACTTGGAAACAAAATTTTTGCAAGAGCGAGCTTCCATTTCTAGCATTTAGCACCGAAAGTAACTCATCTAAAACAAAACGCAAACATAATAATTCGCCTGCACATCCGGTTCTCGTTTCATAGATCAAACCCACTAATAAAAGTTCCACTTTATTACAAGGGAAGACAGAGAAAACAAGCTCCCACGATCTAAAGATTCGATCCCACATGAACACATTCACTTTTCTAGCATAGACAATAATTTTCACATACATTTATGTAGGGAGATAAAGCGGGGGTGGACATACCTGAGAAACAGCGGCGGTGGTGGTAGCAGTGGTGGTGGAACAGCGAGTGAGTAGGAAAGGTGAAGGAATAGGAATATGAAAGCGTAGGAATGGCAGCGTGAGAGATGGTGGCATGGAACCGTTAACTGGATAATAGGCCTTTTCAATTTTTTTGGCAGTTTAGATAATTTTCGGCTTTTGTTGGGGCGGAAAAACATGAAGGAAATAAAATTGGATCCAATTTCCTTGGCGCTTCTTTTGTGGCTACAAGCTTATGGGCTATGGCTATAATTCATTTCTACTATTTACAACTACTAGTAATTAAAAAAAGTGCCCTATCTTTTTATTATTTTGAAATTGACTTGCTATCTTTGATGATTATAATTAGGCTAAAACTTATATGTTTTTTTTTTTCTTGAATTGGATGATTATTAATATTATTTATTGTTTATAGTTTAAGTCATGTAATTTCTAAATAGAATTACGCAATAGTTTTTCATAGATAATAACAAATATGCCGACCAAACTAAGTTATCAATATTTTTTCAAAACTATTTTATCAAAGCTTATGGGTTTTGTAATCTTAAGTTGTAGGTTTCATTATGCATGTAGTAGTGGTTGAACACATCACCATGTACAAAAATAAAATTTTATTTTTTAAAAAAAATAAATAAATATTCTTACTAAAGTTAATAATATGATATTATTGACTCTCAATTTCTCTATTTAATAAAAATATGTAAAGTTACACAAAAATTTCATTTTCCAACTATCTTATAAAACTTTATATCTAATTAAAATATAGTTATTTTTTTGAGACGTAGGGGGCAGTATATTAAATTATATGCAAATGAAGGAAATATTTTTTTTTTAAACTTGTTTTAACCTTCTTCTCCTCTATATGTTGCTAGGGTTGGTATATTGCAACTCGAAAAGAGATGCGCATATTCCAAAAACCATCACATCTTAGCTTGTAAGTTGTAACGTGTTCATTGGTTGTGAAAAGTTTTGCGAATTTACTATGGAAGATTTGGCAAAGAAAGATTCTGGCTTAAACTCCATTTTTAAATTTGCTAATTAATTGCACAATAATTAATTTTGCAATTTACTATGTGTAAGGTTTTGTTTTTGGCATATTGAAGGAGGTAAATCTAATTTTTTAAAATTAGTTGTTTGTATGTAATGTTGTTATTGTTGTTTTATATTTGAAAGATTTGAATAACAAAATAAGTTAATTCTGAAAAAAAATTAATAAAAAGCATATAAAATAAATTTTAGAATTACTTTGTTATTAGTGTGGTACATTTGAAAGATTTGTACAACAAACAAATTAGGTAACAAAAAAAATAATTAATTAAAAAATATAATGAAAATATATTTAAAATAAAATAAAAAGTTGCTCAAATGGCCACATGTAATAAATTTAAAATTTGTTGTTATTATACCTCCCAAAAATTAAAAAACATTACTATTAGCCCTAAAGGCATTTTAATTTCAACATATTTTACCCGACGCAAAATAGGGAATCCCCGTATTTTGTTGACTGACGACGAATGCTTCATAAGGCAAATGCAACCAGCATTGTCATAGAAAATGGAAAAGCTGTGGGTTAAACCACAATCTGAGCCCCCTTGGCTGTATTGCTCTGTTTTCTAAGATCATCAACTGTGAAAAGACAAGATAGCTCCCATCACTTTTCCTGTAGGTGGGGGTGAAGCTATCATATGGGAGACAATTCTATGCTACAACCATGGTATCAAATGTCACTAGATGGGTTAACTTTGGTCTGTTATCAAAACTTTGTTTCATTCAGTGCTGGCCTGCTTGCACTCTATTATTGGATTCTCTTAAGCAGTGCTGAAAATATTTTCTTGGGAAAGCTCTTATAAAAATGGAAGACCTGCCTCAAGAAGAAAAAATATTTCAAAAGGCATATATGTCAAAGCACCGTCTTTTCTTTCTACTTACATTGGGGTTAAAGCTGATGTTTTCCAGAAGGAAACCAAATTCTTGACATTTTCACTTCTTCCATTGAGGACTGGGGAGGTATAATCAGGGGCTTGTAGTTTTCTGAAAATCACGTTTTCTTAAGTGTTTATGATTCGAAGGGAGCTCAAGGAATAGACACATGATCTCAATTGTTTATGACTGCAAGATTACTTTAGCTTCTCCTTTTCTTGTTTCACTTAATTGGACTTGCCTTTTCTTGTCAGGGTTTAAGAAGAAAAACACAGCGCTTGGATCAGCTCTCCTTCAGTACTTGGTTGGTTAAGGAAACTAGCATGAGAAGGTCCACATGAGAAATCCAAGGAACAATCATGACCACTCAGAAGGGAAAGCATTATGTGCATCTGGATGGGATGCAAAGCGCCTTAAGAGGCCAGCAAAGGCTGTTCGCTCTTTCTCCCTTTATGTTTATAGAAACCATATGCGAATGCTGTTAGTGATGTACTACAGTTCATAACTGAAGTGACACTATTATGTAAATTTGATATGATTGAGATGTTGTAATTAATCAAATGAGGTTATCTTTGTAGTCCAACATGCAAAGATCTTAAGAAAGAGGAGGAAAAACTTGATGTTCAGAGCACTGCCTGCATTATTCAGAACTTGCTGCAAACGTGATTTTCAATATATCATGAAAAATATGTCTTAACAGAACTCCATGAGATACTTTTTTATGCTAATCTTGGACAGATTATGGATTTACAACTCTCTTCGATGCAAAAAGTTTCAATATCTATGGTAGCCACTCGGTTCAGTTCCCTTCCAAGCCTCTTCACTTGAAGCTTATAATGGAAACCTTGAAAGCAGAAGCTGGGTTTTTATGAAACCACCGATTCATGTCCAATATGGCTTCCGGGACATTTAAGCTCCTGGCTAGAGCTTCATCCTTCGCAAAGATACATATGCCAGTAGTCTGTAGCCAACCACCATGGCTGCCAGCGCAACCACTTCCTTATAACCATTGTCAATTCTGACCCCATTGACCGTGTGACTTATGTGTTCATACTGCACTTTCAGGAGAATTTTGTAGGTGTGATAGTTAAAGGAGAGATAACGAAGCCATGATACGAATACTGGGACATTCTGCAAAATCATAAATCCTGTATTACTGCATCTATCTTTACTGAATACAATAGTTACACAGAAAAATTCTTGTGAAGCTCTCTAGCACTGTTAATGTCTATATATCCCTGTTCAAGGTCCCTTTTCTCTCTCAGAATAGTTAATCATAAAACATAAGTTAAGAGTTGTTTAATGATTATGATGGGTGAAAATTATAGAAATTTCCTTAAAGTTCTGCACTTACCTTCACGAAGTATCCTCCAGCCAACATGAAGGTCATTACTGTGACAGAGGCCAGAGTTGTTGCCCTCTTCAGATCCATGAGTGTGGCACCAATAGCTAGCCCAAGTCCCTGTCATTGCATATAGATGCTTAATAAATCTTGCTGCAAGAACTGAATTACTAGGATCTCATAACTGGAAAAAGGGCACACCTGAGCAGCTATAATGCAGAGAAAAACTGTCACCACAGTGAGGAAAAAGGAGGCAGCAGTCATTCTTAAGCCTGCCATAAAATATACAACTAGAAGAAAAAGTACTGGCAATATTAGGTCCAGTGGAAGATCGCTTGTGGTTCTAGCCACAAAATATGCGCTTAACCTATACATGTCTGCTGCTCGTTCCTTGCTCAGCATGGCTCTTTCTTGGGGAAACGTAAAGATGGCTGTGAAGACTGGAAAAAAACCCCAGAACACAGCAATGAAGAACAGCAACCCTGCCTGCAATACAATTTTACTAATTTAGACTGTTATTTTGTAGCATATTGAAAATATTCCAGTTATGTCACTAGTCTATAAGATGTGATGATGGCTCTAACTGTATTTGATTGAGTACCCTTGATTATCAATTGAAAACTTGTCTCTTTAGAACTTGCTGTATGCACAAATAAATTAATGCTTCCCTCATTTTATTCTGTTAACCATTATACTAGGAAGGGCAGAGAGAAAGTACCATAATGTCTATTTGGAATGACAACGTGGAGAGTTTTGCATAGTTCACCAAATAGATAGTCTACAGTAAAATATAAACTGATAATTAATATAGTACTATGTTATTGATTCTGTGAGTTAAGTACTAGTAGAGACCCTAGACAGACTCTTGGCCTTGTCAATGTGGTCAGGTGGCCTTGTCAATGTGGTCAGGCACAAGTCAACTGCCCAAAAAGCTTTAGTCCATGTTTACAATAAGGAGCTAAATAAAGTTTGATAAACTAGTTATATATCGTTCCAGAACTGATCTTGGGTGGCTGTTGTAAAATCCCTTACTCAAATATCCGACATACCTTTTGCATTGCGACCAATCTGTAGTTGTAACCCACTCAAGTCCAAGCTCACACAAGCGGATAGTACTATGAGGCTGGCACTATGATCTCTTGTTAACATGGTTTTCAGTCAACTGGGCATTCACATTAACAAGTAGGATCTACTCAACTTGTAAACCAGTGGTATTAACCGATGTGGGTGTGGTAGTACTCTTTCAGCTCTAGTATTCACATAACTACTACCCTTTTACTTTTTCCTTTTTTTTTTTTTTTTCGGTTGGGGTGGGTTTGTGGGGGAGGAAGAATTACTGCTGTTTTAGTGTAGGTGATTCAATCACTACTAGATGACAAATGTGGAAATTTAGATTTTATGAATCAAAGGTTTCACAAACTGAAAGTATTTTTACCTGATCTTGCAGATTTTTGGGCTCTTCACCACCAGATTGCCACCATAGCAATCCCAAAATAGTTGCAGTTGCAAGAACTTGTGTGATCCTCAACCAGCTAAAATAGTC
The DNA here is from genome assembly GCA_019321725.1 of Paulownia fortunei. Lineage (NCBI taxonomy): Eukaryota > Viridiplantae > Streptophyta > Magnoliopsida > Lamiales > Paulowniaceae > Paulownia > Paulownia fortunei. Next base: position 105,972 of record CM033105.1, on the reverse strand, counting down.
ATGCCGCCGTTCTTTAAGTCCTCTCCAAAATAATATGGAATATTGTTCACACCAGCTTGCTCCCCATTGCCTCTTAGCAGAACATACTTTAGACTTTGTTTCTTCATCAATGGGTATTGGGGTCATAATTTTCTTCTTCTCACTTTCTGCAACTCGCGTCTCATAGGCCTCGACAAGATACTATGATAACATATTATCAGGCAAGTAATATATTGTGTTCTTGATAAAAGAGAAAAATTGCTTTACATATGAAGAGTGCAATGTTAAACATCTCTTTTGTATAATGATACTAAATTCAAATTTTCAATCATTAATGCAATATTTCTGAAAAGGTCTACATATCAATAAAAATGTAATAAAACCTATTGAGTAAAACCTTTATTTATCATTGAAGAAGCTTATACTGAGCAATGAACTAAGTGCTTGTTTATGGAAATCATTAGAACAATGAAGATGACTTTCTAAAACCATAAAGAGGAGGGGGGTGTGTTGTAACTTCACACGTGTTTCTATGCCAAAATATATTTTACCTCATGCACAACTGCTGGAGCCGGTTTTCCACTCTTTGTTTCTTCTTCGGAGTTTCCTATTTGCACTCCGTCCTCCAGTTCAGATGGGACAGAAATGTCTGTTACATTTCCATTTGCAAGGTCAAGCATGAATTCTGCAGGGTTCATTGCTATTAGAGGCGAACATCCAATGGATGAAAAGTAAACCATTGCTTCTGATGCCTTTCCAAAATAAAGCAAGCTCCCTTTGCCAAGAAGAATCAACTTGTCAAATTTGAGGAAGAGTCTGCTGGATGGCTGGTGAATTGTGGTGATCACTGTTTTGCCAGCCTGCCATAATATTGGACAAAGTAAACAGAATGTACCTCACAAATATTAGCCAGCCTACTTATTCTATTAACACAATTTAGTATGTAATGTTCATCAAGATGACCTGTAACAAACACATTAGAAAATGGGTATCCACTTTAGGAAATCTCAGAGAGAAGCAAACACAGTCTAGAGAAGCTAGGAGCTCGCTAGTTGAGTTAGGACTGTAAGTTTGCTATTTCTTTCATGATCACCACCAGCATATTCTTTAAAATATTGATCTGTTCAAAATGAATCAATTCCAAAACATGATTAAAATGACTGAAAGGACAAGTAAATATTTATTATGGCTTATGGGGGAAAACTTAAAAACAATAGAAAAAAAGAAAGGTTGAATGGACTAAAGATGAAATAGTCATAGATGAATACAACTTTTGGGGTGTGGTGAGCTGAGGGAGGGGGAAATAGCCCCTTCATCTCTGTATAGACCAGTCCATTAGCCATTTAAGGTATAAAATCTATGAAAGAACACCAATGGTCTTAGATCGATATCCAACTATACAGAACAGAAGTAGCTGTGGAATCAAAGGCTGTTAATGTATATACATTACCATCACATTGCTTTTAATATACAAATAAAATATGTCCAACTGTGGTGCTGATATATACAACAAATTTGATAAAGAAGTTGGGGCTTTGGATGTTTATACCTCGGCTATGTCATGTAATGTTTCAACAATCCTCAAAGCAGTGGTAGAATCCAGGCCAGAGGTTGGTTCATCGAGGAACAAGAGGGATGGATTGATTATTATCTCATTTCCAATACACACACGCTTCCTCTCTCCACCTGAAATTCCCCTAACAAAGGAGCCACCAATCATGGTGTCTTGGCACCTGGCAAAATATACACATGAAGGATCAGCACCATTCATAAGAATTTGAGATGTTGCATTGGCTGATTCTTAGTAGTTTAGAATCTTCCAAGCTTTCAGCACATTATCTGTTTTAAGATCATAATATTGACCTCAAAGTTGCAGAACTAGCAGAATAGTGAAAACAGTTACCTCTCTAGTCCCAGCTCATAAATAACATCTGCGGCTCTTTGATCCTTTTCCTCTTTTGTTAATGTCCTTGGAAGTCGTAGGCGAGCTGCATATGTCAGCGTCTCTTTCACTGTGAGGTGAGGAAATTGAACATCGTCTTGCGTCACAAATCCTATCCTGCCAGATGTTTCATGTCATACTAATGCATAACTTGCTCTTTTCTTTTTGAAACCACTGACTACTCCAATTAGTCCTTTTATTTCAAATTTTTATGATGGAGTACGCTTTTGGTGATATATCTGCCAGTAATTCCCAAGATACCTTTCTTTTTGTCTAACAAATCTATTTATTACATTGCAGCACTTGATTAGATTTTTATGCTCTCAGAAAACACTATAAGTGCTTATGTACATGGGTGCAAGGAACTTCCATCAGAATGCATGTGGTGATAGCATAGGTGTTAGACATTTAATTTGCCTTGAATTGAAGCATGATATATTTGTTTGCTCATCTTGAGAAAATATGCAACCCTCTCTCTTACCTGCTTTTTAGGTACTTTGAATATGGATGATCATTGTAAGTTATTGAGCCACCATGAGTGGGTTCTCTTACTCTCCCTCCAAGCAGACTCAGTAGTGTAGTCTTTCCACTTCCTGATGGTCCCATGAGTGCTAAAACTTCTCCTGGATCAACTGAACCAGTAATTCCATTCAAAATGTCCTTCTCCACTGTTGATGTCATGCCTTTGAGAACTACCTTGTATGTCACATCAGTGAACTGCATATTTAAGAGAAAAATGATTTACTAAGGTGATGGACAAGAAATTGTGGGAGTATATACAATTGTCTATGTTTAACTAGCATAATGCTATTATGCTAAAGAAAATTTATGGAAACCTCTGCTACACTCCTCATTTTAGGGCTATACTTTTAGCGTTTTGCGCTAATAGTATGTGTTCCATACATTATATGTGTGCTTGATTACCATTCCATATGGTGGTACTAAGACTGTAATGTGGATTTCATGGTTGGTGGTATCAGTTGTTGAACTATTTTCATATGCCTCCAAACCTAAACCTTTGTCCTAGTGTTTATTGCTTTTGTTGGTTTAAGGAAAGTCTTGTACACAAATGCCATGTAAAATGAAATTCTGTACAAGACTGAACCTGACATGATAGCCATGTTCAATGAGTTGCGTTGATCTCTAGTGAACCTCCATCCCTTCCTGTCCAAATAGATGATACCAAATCAAATTATGGCTCATTTATGGAACACGGGATTGATATTGGGTTCACATTTTGTCTTCTAATGTAAAGGAACAAGTATAACAAGCCTAGTTGCCAGAGTTTTATAGTACCTTGATGTAAATTGGCAAGGTAGGTTCCGTGTGAAGTTTCTTCTTGTTCATGCCTGCCTCAAGATCTTCAGCTGCTAACATATGAAGCACAACATTATGTAATAGAGAATGTAGATATCCAGAAAATGCAAGTACATAGTGATGCATTGGCATAAGTAAATATTGTTAGTAGCTACCACAACCTATTTCAGGACTGAATCAGATAGTGATTGCCTCTCATGACATATGAATACCAATAATTTGATTGCAGTTCATGTAGTCTCTGTTTCATGTATTTTTTTAGGATATTATGATTATATGTAGTCACCGTTTTATGCATCCCCTTTGAGGATGTTATCATCATTTGCTTATACGGCAAATCATTCACTGTTTCAGTGTACTTGCTCTGATTTGTTATCAAATAAATTTAAAAAGAAAACACAATCTTAATACGTGTGTGTGTGTATGTATATATATATATATATTTTTTTTTTTTTTTTTATTTTATTTTTGTTTCTGTCGAATAGCAGTTTTTTCAAGAAAAAATTGAATATATCAAGAAGTTTCTCTTTTTTGTATATTTCTTGCTGCGTGTACATAGACTGTACTGTAACCAGACTTCAGTATATTTTTGTGAGACAACCATTCAACAATATAAGGGTGGCCCTATATTTTAAGGAAAAAGTTGAAGGAAAGCACTAAATTCTGGTAGTGGTTGACGAACTAGTGCAGGTGTAAAGACGACAACTCGTGTTTGGTGGTGTGGGAAATTAGGCAAAGAGAAAATTGATGGACAAGAAAATGACTTTCCATGATTCCATCCTTTGTGTGGGAGGAATAAGATAGATGGTCAAGTATTTTACTCTTCTGTCAATCTTACAATTGTAGTGGCAAAATTAGGACAAGCAGCAGTGACAGTTGTGGGAGAGTGACATATTTTTGTGGCTTTCACTTTACATTATTAGAGTGATGTCTGGTGGAGACTGGAGACCACCAGATGCTCATGAGGATGGGTTATTCCTTTAGCTCTCCACTGTTTTTTCAAAATTTGTTCAACATTTGTCTTGCATTTGTAGGTGGGTAAGTATTTATTTCTCCATCTCTTAGCATAGTAGCATAATGACTGTAACCACTACTTTTTGTCTATTGCATATGCTCCACTATGTTTCCTACTATTTCATGATGAAGTGTAAGGCATCAAGTAGCCAAGATAACTATTGGATTTAGTGCATGAGTCCTCGTATCTTAATCCTTCAACAGTGCAACCAAAGCTATATATTATATACATATATATATAGGCCTTTCTGTGTTTGCTTATTATGTTTTTTTCTTTAGTATGAAAAGTTTGAAATGGCTATGGAAATGCCCAATAAAAAGATAATATGTTTCATGTATTTAAAATGTGTTCAAAATAGTAGATCAATTGGTCTAACTCATAACTTCCTTCAAGAAAAAACGAGAGTTGTAAAACTTTTATTGTCAAGCCTAATTCTAAGTTAATATGCTGGTCGCGTTTCCCATGTTTTTTCACTCATAAGAAAAGGACAACTCTTTTCAATAGAAGGGATGGAAATTTCTCTCATTTTCGCGGAAGTATATCTTGGAGAGAAAAACAGAGTTGCACTTTATGAAAGCCTAAGGGGACCATTTTTACCCCCTTTTTCATTTTTATTCACCTTTCGGATAGATTCATTCATGTGTTAGTCTTGTCTGTTTTTGGAGCATGGCCTGGCAGTTTCAGTAGCGATGCCCGCAACATGGAGGAGCCATGGCGAAAATTATTTTTTTAAAAAAATAATTAATAAAAAAATATTTTTTATTATTTAAGGAGATAAATTTTTAAAATTTAATAATTTAATATATAAAATCTATAATAATTTTTAAAAAAATTAGAGTTAATCGCAACGGCCGCCACCTGCCCTCCGCCACTGGCCCCAACATGATTAGAAATCATCACAAAAATTTAAAAGGTGTAGCAGCATTTCTCTTCTAGCATTATGCCATCTAACCAACATTTGTTACATTTGCACATTTGTTGTAGCTTGTACTGTTGCCAAGATTAATGCACACGCCAAATATGTTTGTTACATTTGATTTTGATATCGGGTTGCTGGACGATTTGTTAGGATTGTTCTCAAACCAGTGATTCAATTTTTTCATAAGGGTGTAAATGTTTCATTTTATTTACAAGCTCACATTCCCAACCCTCCCCACCCACCCACCCCAAAAAAATATATATATATATGTGTATTATATATATATATATATATATATTATCATAAGTGTAGTTTATTCTATGCCATATTAAATGCACTATTTAGTGAAACTTAGAATGGAAACAGTCATTAAATAGCACACAAGATTTCTTGGAAATACCATTTAAAGAAGAAGAAAATAGCACGATGATGAACTATAAAGTGCAAAATGATAAAGTTTAGTTCTACTGACTTAGAGAAAACTTACCATTATCGTCATCACTAAATGGCTTCGAATCAGCAATCTCATCCGGCGGCACCGTGAAGCCGGTGAAGGAGAAGGAAAAGCCTAGGCTGGCGCTGGAGGCTCTGCTCAAGGCAGCGCCGCTGCTCAAATCATCCAGCTCGAATTTCATCTGTGCACTTCTTGACTTGCGAATGTGAGTGTTCTTCCCAATACTGCCGCTGCTTCGTCCCGGTGACGCAGCCGCCAGCCGCCGGCTCGACTTCCTGGAGAGGGTGCCGCTGCTCTCCGCCGCCTCGCTCGGGGACTTCACTGCAGCCAGTGCCGCCCCCATTGTCTCCACCAGTTGGTCGGATTTAGTTCTTACCAGACTACTGCTTGTGGACTTTGTTTTCTCCATAATTAATTTTTCTGTTGCCATATTTTGAAACACCACGTACACAGAGATTATCACAAGGGCATGCAAAATTTTCAAGGTATTGAAAAAAAACGAAAATTTCCAAGAATTTATTTATGATAATCATACAATATTTGAACAACAAAGGAAGAAGATCATAAACAGTGCACACTTACCACTTATGTGCCCAAATGTAGACTGAGCAGAAAAAGGTAAAGTGTGAAGACTTGAAGAGTTGAGTTGTTGAGGGAAACACTCTCATAACTATAACAACTTATAAATGTGGAGCCCTTTCTTTTATAAGTGCCCAACTGAGAAAGAACCCTTAAGTTACATAACTACCCCTGAACTTTTTGGTTATTAACAAGACCACAAATTTCCACACATCTTGAAAAATACTTGACATAAACGTAAAGAAAGGATAAAAATTATGATAAAAGGCCAAGTGTTGGCCTCAAACAGCTCAACGCTCGAAATGGGGGTTGACTGATTAAGACCGCGTTTGGTTAGCAACTTAAGAGAGATGGAGCTTCTAAACTTTGGAACATAATATAGTTCCATGATTTATAAGTTTATCAAGTGTTAGATTTTATACTTATATTGAATGTTATTTTATTTTTGTATATAAGATGGTTTTACAAAATTTATAAAAAATTTAACAATTAAGTTGTTGGTGAAATTAATCTTGTAATTAAATAGCTAGTGAGATTGATGTTGTTAATGCTGCTGTCAAATCAAAAAAGTTTAATCAATTTTAACAATTAACTCACAAATTGCTTATACACTTTTTTCACATAATTACGTCAAATGAGTTTCAAATATTTTTTTAAGAGATTAAAAGTTGGAATATTAGAAGTTTTAATGAACACTTTTAAATATGTTTTGAGATTCTAAAGATTATGATTGCAACTAAACCTAGCCATATATAGTTTCTTGAATGGGAAATATTAAGCGGATACTCAATCTATTGGTCCAAAATTCTTAATCTATATAAAATACACAGTATCAATAATTATGATTTAAATAGATATCCACAAAAAATAGCTCATTTCTAAATCACCTCCACTTCTCAACATCATGTTCAACTAGACTTGTACATCGAAGTGCAGACCAAGGAAGCTCGCCTCACAACTTTAAATGCAATACACGGTCATTGATCATGGAAATTAACATCAATCAATCATCTTCATGGAGTCCAACAATCTTTACAATACACTTGTTGGGACAGACAAATAGCTACTTTTTCTTGGAATTTTGTCCAAAATCTTATCAGTTTACTTAGTTATCAGTCGTGGTGTCTCTTTAATCAAACTTTTTACATTAAATGTTTCTTAACCTGGCTAGGAGGTAGTGCCATGGATGCCCCTCGTGAAATTTAAGGTGGAAGGCGACAGTGGGCATAAGCAAGATGCATCGAGGAACCTTCCTGTCGACAACTTTGAGTCCCTTGCTTCATCTCACCTTACCTCTTTGCTAGGGCACCATTTTGGTTCATTCCTTACAACTGTGTACCTCAACACCCCACCACCCCACCCACCCCTTTCCTTTTTGGATATGGAATTTGAGTAATATATTTTCATGATATGGCCATTTTTGTTTGTGGCACCCCTTTGTTGAAAAGTCGAAAAAAAGAATTATCTATGTAAATTAATTATATTATTTCATCACGATTTCATCATTGTTGTCATCAGCATTTTTGAATTTGATAAAATTTAGCGACCTATCATGAAGGGGAAAAAAATTGCGATAATTAATATATGTACGAATATGTACGTAATTGTCTCGTCTCGTAGAAAAATATTTGAAGATTATATAGAGAGAAAAAAGAAAATGTTTGTTGTTATTACTTTTGATGCCGACTGAAAATATATATTTTGCAATGGAGGTATTATAGTGATAATAAATACGTCAAAAAAAATATTTTTTGTATTTTATATGAGTACGAAAAATTTGGAAATGCATGTTTATCAATTATCATCAGTTTAAAATTAAGGTCAATCAACATTAGTGAGTAGAATTTAGAAGTGATAATCATCAAATAATCTACTACAAATAAATATAGTGGGAGAACAACTTGTTTATACTATTGAAGAAGGTTGTTTCTGTAATAGCGTAGGCATGTAACTTGCATTAATTAAGAGGTAAATATAAAGAAGAAATCACTGTCAAATTTACCAATAAAAAACGCAATATTTAGGATGCCTATTACTATTTATGAACGGCTTTCAAATCTAGTGAAAATTTTATATTATTTCATTTTTTTTACATTCATAATAATTAAAGGTTGAGTGGATTATACCTAATTTCAATAAAAAAACTTTATTTTTCTTTTGATTAGTGAAGAATTCTAAATGAAATATAAAATGGGAAAATTGGACTGGAGCTTTCATGTTAAATTCTTATATGAAAAATCTTTAAATAAAAGGAGAATAAGTGATTTTTATATAATTTATTGGTCATTAATCCAACTCTCCCATACTCCAAAAGGGGCGGTGCCGGCCAAAGCACGTGGCAGGGACGGTGGCCAGTGGCTGGGACACAGCTGAGTGACCCACCGCAATCCTCCACACACGTGGCACCAAGAATCAATTACTGGCTCCTAGCAGCCTCCACGTGGATTCTAGAATCACGATTCTCTTGATGATTACAACATAGTTATCAGCAGCCCTTTACATTCTTGCTCCACCAATGCTGATAGTTACATTCTTTTGCTTCATTAATTTCCCATAATGTTTTTTGAAGATCGAAAATTGGAAGTAGATGGATAGAGTAGTTTCATTGAATTCTACTTTATAGTTTGAAAGTAATTTAGGATCTCGTGATTTCGAGGTTAAATTAGGAATATATAATATATCGCTACATTAATATATTTATTAAAAAATAATAATATACAACAAGTAATTCAAGAAACAATAGAAATAAAAAGAAACTAAACTGAAAATAAATAAATATACAATTCTGTAAATTCGAACCAAAATAGAGTTACATCACATCTAGAGATGGCCTTTTTCCCAAAAGTCAATACCAACATACGTACGTATGTTGAAAAGTAAATTGTTAGGATGAGAAAAACGTGAACAAATAGAATATTAGAAAAAAAAATAATACAATGTACCTATTAATTATCAATGATGCTCAACATTTTATTTTCCTAATGCTAAATCTAGAGATTTTTTTTTCAAATTTATCATAAAAAATAAATTCCATCCCTCCAAAAAACATAACTAAACACATCAGATTTAAAATCAAAGAATATCTTTTGTAGTAAAACAGTACTAGTTTATATAGATTATATTCAAGTGGAATTGTAAATTATTAAACATATATATATTGACGAAGTATTTTATTTTATAATGTAGTCATCAAATAATAATAGCATGAAATTTTCCAATGAAAACTACAGGGGAAGAAGGAAATTAAAAGGAAGAAAATGTCTGATAGTACGTAGTCAAAAGTGATAGATGCAAAACTATTGGCGGGATTAGCTGTGATATGAGGCAGACAGACAGCATTAGCGAGAGACTTGTGGCTTGCAAAGGTTAAATGAGTTTTGTCCATTATCCAGAGAACAAATTAAACGAACATAAACATCAGTCACGTGCATGAACCGTGTCCACGGTTTTGCCATCGACCTAGTTGACGAGGAAGCTATCAAACACAGCCCATTAATCTCAATCTAGTTCTTTTTTTTTTTTTTTTTGTCAAAATAGAGAGAACCTGGCACAGAAAAAGACCCTTTGCAAAGATAAGATTTAAATGAAAATACATCATACAAAAATCAAAATTACACAATAGACTTTGGAGTGTAAACAAAATTGAGAACCAAACATTGTTCAATTTTGATTTTTAGTATAAGATGATGTGTGTAAATTCTAATTTAACTGAAATTTTAATTGAAACTCTATTCTTTTACTTAAACATTTTTTTATTATTGTACAATTTTCAAAACTCAACTCGATAAATTAGAAAATGATGAAATATGAGTGTATAAAAATAATAAGTTATTTGAGTTTGATTTGTGTTTATTTCAATAAATATCCCAATCTCAAGACAAAAAAGGATAGGACTGAATAATGTTGGACAACTTCATGTGAAAGAGTAGTTGCCTTGTATATCAGCTCTCAATGCTGTCAAGAAAACAGGAAAGAGAACCCACCCCACATTGCCACTCCCATCTAGGACTAGTGATTAGTGAATGAATTTAGGTATAGAACGAACAATAACTTAATACCAGAAGTCAGAAATTTTATAACCAATTGTAATGGCAGAAACACGACTTAAAGAATTAATGCAACTGTGGACAGTAATTCCCAAAAACCAAAAACAACCTAACAATGCACAAATTTATCAAATAGGCAAAACTTAAAGGGACAGGAAACCTCACTGTCCTGCTGTAGATCCTGACTAATTAATTTTTACAACAAAATGCACTCAAATTTTGTGGTTGCGTTGATACATTGATTTACACAAGTAGAAATATGATGTTTTCAAGGATTACCAGACCTGAGAGCACCTTTTAGGCCCATGCTTATACTGTTATGCAATCCCTTGTTCCCAAAACCGGTGTCTTGCATCATAGCCACGAATTCACTATAATCAATCAGGCCATCCTGAAATGAAAAAAAACTAGTAAGATTTTGGCCATTGTTGTCTAAAATTTAGAATAACTGGACATTTGTTTGAACCAAGAGAATATACATTATCCTTATCAACTTCACGGATGATTTCATCTATGTGAACATCTCCTAGACCAAATTGCTCACAAGCCTGTTGAAGCTCATCCTTTGTGATGTACCCACTACCGTCTTTGTCAAAATACGAAAAAGCTGCGTACATATGATCCTCTCTCTGGACTTTGTTTAGATGCAGCATTGCTGCCACAAACTCTCCGTAGTCTATGGTTCCACTATTGTCAACATCAGCCTGCATTATCAGGAAAACAAAAAACAAAGCAGATTTTGAACGGGATCAAAAGAGATTCAAATGTTTAAGGAAGGAGAAAAGGAAATGCTTGAAAAGATACCACAGAGACAAAGATGAAGCTACAATATAAAAGGGAAGCTACGGAAACTTCATTGCTCAAGGTCAGAGTATGACTTATACGCGATAATAACTTAACCATTGTGGTTTGCTAAAAATCTTATGGTTCAAGAACTTTGTTCATGTAATTTCCATTGGATTTAATTAATTGTTGAAGATAACAAAAGTGTTATGACCTAAACTACAAGCATTCTTCTTGATCTCATCATCCCTCATTTAGCATATCACATGCTGTTGATATCAAATGTGCATGTAAATTTTTAATGCAGTTCAATTTTATTTTGATAAAACATCAAACATGTAACAAGTGCCAGTTGGACAATAGTGCATCAATACATTCTCACTTCTCTTCTGCATCCCCAGTGCCGCATAGAGGGGAAAAGGCAATCTATTGGCTGGATTTGTTCATTTCTTACAACTAGTTGGCCATTTGCTTGAACATATAGATACAACATTGAAAATGTGTATGTATGTATGGTATCAATACTAGAGTATAAGGAGCAAATTTATTAGCTTCATCATTTTAGAGAATTCATGAGAACTTAGGGAGTAATAAGAGGAGACGTTGGAGAAAGAAAATATGAAGCAACCGAAGAAAGAAAATATGAAGCAACCGCTCTCAGAAGTAACTAGAACCACCTTCTCCAAGAAGGAATTTTGAAGCACAAAATTTGGTTCAAATAATGATTTCCAACTCAATCAAAATATTCGTCTGGTCAGTTGAATAACAGAAACATACTAAATCAGAGAAAGACAACCCAAATTATTCTGCACTTACAGCTTGCATCAGACCCACTATTTCTGAATCTTTGAGATTGGCACCAACTCTTTCTAAACCTTTCTTGAGTTCTTCCAGAGTAATCTGTCCACTATTATCCACATCTATCATTTTAAACATTTCCTTTAGTCCGGCAATTTCCTCCTCAGAAAGACTTTCGGCAATAACCTACGATAAGAGAATAGTTTTGTCAGCCATAGCTTGAAATGTCCCAGTGTAACTGGTGAAACAATGAGCATTCAACAATACAACTTTCTTTCTCTGCATTTGTTTCCTGTAAATGTCGAGAACAGGATACATTATTCTTCTTAAAAAATCAAAACTACATTCATAAATACAAATGCAGATGAAGACTGTATCAGTCAATGGAAGGAGGGTGCTAATAACTAGCCTGGTATTCAGAGAAACAACATCTCAACTTGTTCTTGTATCAGACATAATCTCCCAGTGGGGCATTCTATAGCAGTCATTATGGACCCAGCCATATCTGCTACCATTATGGCAAGAAACCTATTAAATCTGCTCCTACATGCGAACTATGATTTTTTTTCCTTTTGAATGGATTAAAATCGTTTTTGCTAATAACTAAATATTGCATGTTCCATAGTTCAGTAACTATAATCACTAATTTTGTCACTGGATTTTGTCTTCTTTGTTTTTCCCCTTTTCAATTAATTTACAAAATAAATTTTGATATATATCCAGTCACATTCATCTATGTGGATGGTTTCTTTGAGCTTCACAAATATCAATCAATAACTTTTTACCTTTGATTTTGCTTATGACTTCAAATCTCTTTTGTAAATGGCTGAAAACAGTACTGTTGTGTTTTTTCGTATTTAACATCAGGTCACGATAATCGAATGAGATTTAGGCAATTTGCTCAATAATTTGTTACACCTTTTAATCTTTATTGGATGCATTATAATAAGCTGATGCCAATTCTCAAATATTTGCAGAGCTGCAACACAACTGTCATGGTGTTACCTAATTCGTGTTAGGTATGAAATGTCAACAAACCATCAAATAACCTATTTAACCCCATGCAAAGTAAACTGATAACCAGTGAAAACAGGTTTAGAGCTGGTATTTATGAAAACAAAAGATGGAAGAACTTACTCTGATTGCAATCTTCTTGAGTTTGTTCATAGCAGAAAATTGCTTCAGACGAGTTAGAACAGCAGAGTCAAGAGGCTTATCTGGAGCTACACCACCAACCTGTACCCATGGATGGCCTGAACAAAACATATTTGGATCATTCTCATCCGTTTAGAAGGTGAAACAGTCTGGTTATATGCATAAGCAGGGAAAAATAGCGACACATTTGTTCTGTTGAGTGCTTGAATTGAGTCATCCCCATATTACTATAGATACATATCCTCATATGCTCTGCCAAATCTACTACTGATTGTTCATGTTTCTCTTCCAAAGTAATTCGAACCATAAACTAACAATATGCCATTCACATCTGCAACATCATTTCCCACTTATACCTTTACTGCATGGGTTAAGAAAATGGCGAGATATAACTGACTCCTCAAGTCCAAAAATATCTGGCTATTCATAACAATATACTCACAAAGAACTTGATGAGCTGTGGGCCGCTTTTTGGGGTCTCGTACAAGCATTCTTTTGACAAGATCTTTTGCACTATCGGATATACTGGGCCAAGGTTCAGATACAAAGTCAAGTTCCCCTTTTAAGACCTGCTCGAAAATTCCCTGTTCCGTTTCTGATACAAAGCATACATTGGCATGCAAGAAAATTAGATTTAACAACTAGATGAAGCATAATGAACCACACCCCTCAAACACACACACACACACACTGATAAAAAATAAATGCTTACCATCCCAAAATGGCGGAACTCCACTTAACAAAATGTAAATGATAACTCCAGCACTCCAAACATCACATTCTGGGCCATAATTCTTCCTAAGTACCTCTGGGGCCACATAATAAGGGCTTCCAACCACATCAGTAAATGTTTCACCTGAGAAGTTAAAATATCAGAACTTGATCGGACATAAACAAGCGACTCCACTCCAACAATGGGGACATATGTAAGACCAAAGAAATTTCCAAGTGCAGATAAGTTGGATCAGAAATTGCTTATGAAAGTATTCTTATAACCTAGCTTAGATTTTTTAATCATGTATTTCAACTCTGCCAATTTATCATCTAATCATATTGGATGCAAACACATTCTCTTATTTTCACTTGTCAACAATCAACACCCAAATAAAGCCAACTGAGCTATTAATATCGGACATGGAAATCAACACCCATGATTGCGAAATTTTCAGTTTTAAAACAAACAATAACCATTATGACCTAACAACATACCTTATGTCAAAAGGTGTGGCGAGTAAATTATCAAAGTGGAACTAACTGTAAGGATCCATCAAGGGGGAGGAAGTTTGCTTTTCATGGTTCCCAACACCAAATCTAAAAACTAAATATACTTCTTTATTCAGATGGATTTTATAATTGGAAAATATAGACTTCCATAAATTAAGTGTAAAATAAACCATTTTCTGATAAATTAAATCACCCCGCCTCCCCAGAGAAAAAAAGGACAGGGAAAAAGAGATTCAATTGAATGAGAAAGACGCCTAGTTAAACTGAACAATCCAGGTGTTATACAAGTGTTATGTGCCATGAGATGACAAGGAATTCAATTACAGATCCAGAGGTCAAGCAATAAATTCAAGAGATATGTCCTCAGATGAACCCTTGAGGCCAGATGCACAATTTCCTGAAAACTATAAGGTTGTAAAACCATCTTTGAATTTTTAAAGAAAGTTTACAGGGTAGGTAATGACTAGTTTTCTGGTCTGGCTCCATGTTTTTGCCTGTCATACATCAGCTATATTCACTATAAATTAATGGATTGAACGACCGTACAAAAATAACGAGCTAATACAAGTTGTACAGTTCAGAATTCAATCATCTTACGACAAAGTAATCAAACAAAAAGTAAAGCCAAAAGCTCATAGATGAGTACCTGGCCTGAAGAAAACCGAGAGCCCAAAGTCGATGGTCTTAAGTGGTGATTCCTCTTGTTCATTCACAAAAAGGAAATTCTCTGGTTTCAAGTCTCTATGCATAACACCCAAGGAATGACAGGCTTCTACAACACCAACTATTAACCTAGCAAGCTCTGCAGCCTTTCTTTCCGTGTAATGGCCCCTCTGTATGATCCTATCAAAAAGCTCCCCACCTGCACAAAGCTCCATCACAACGTGAACTGCAACCGCATCCTCATAAGCTCCCACAATGGATATAACATTGGGGTGCCCTGCCAGGTGGTGCATTATCTGAATTTCTCTCCTAACATCCTCCACATCCTCCTGAGTTGTTAACTTCCTCTTAGCAATTGATTTGCAGGCAAACTCCTTGTTAGTTCCCTTCTCCACACACAAAAATGTCGTCCCAAATTGACCTTGTCCCAACTTCCTCCCTAAACTATATTTCTCCTTCAAAATTTCTGTTTTTCGCTGTAAAACTGACTCGACTTGTAGCCCTACACTTGATACTCTCTTTATATGACTAGGCTTGTTCTGTTTTGCCCCTTCTGCTGGCTTATTATTGATGGCATTGTTAGTATTGGTATTACTGTAATTGTCTGTTTTCACCTCCTGGTTCACAGGCTTTTGGGGATCCGTGGTTTTGGCCTCATCACCAGCAATTTTGATTGGCGTAGGCGGGGTGCTTTGCACATCAGACCGAGTCGAACCAGAGCCTTTACTATCTGAATTCACAGAGCTCTCGTTATTAGGATTGTTATCCTTATTATTGTTGCTAATGCTGGCTTCTTTCTCTTGATTTGGGGCAGGGAGGGTCCCTGGCTGCCGGGGTTTCCAGACGGCGGCCGTCACAGATTGAAAGAAGCCATTGTTCCCCAACTTAGGGCCTACACATGTATTCCCCATCAAACGCTATGAATCTCTAAATATTCCTAACTCTCTTAAATTTCATCATTTAAACATGCCCGTATCGATCCCACAATGCAGCCACAAACGTTCAAGCTTTAGAGATCAGATCAATAGGAGACCCCAAAATTTGCCCCCAAAAGAGTGATCTTGTCAACGTATGAAAATAATCGCCCAAAAAAAGATGCAATCTTTTGGCAAATGAAACCTTATTGAAGCAAAAATGGCAATTCTTGGAGCAACAACAGCGTAAATTACTAAGAACCCAAGAATTCTATAGTGCAATAAGTGGGTGCAACTACGAAGCAGGAACAAAAATGAAGAACAAAAGATCAATCAAATATCATAAATTCAAGCATCAAGCGTACGTGTGTTTGCATCAAGGGTCATGACACATCGAAGGAAGAAAAATCTATAGACAGATGATCAGAGGGAGAGAGAAATGGTAGCGAGAAAAATGCGGAATATGATAAGAGAGTGGGATGAGTCAGCTCGGAGAAGAACGTGAATGGATCAATACATTCAATTGGGTTGCATTCTACAACTTTTTTGCACGCAAAAATGCAGGTGGTAAGGCGATCACCACAACCAGACTGCGGTGCGCAGAGAGGGCGTGGGGGTGGGGGAGGAGTTGGACCGCTAAAATTCCACGTAATTAAGCATTTTGATATGTTTTTATGTCATCAGGTAATTCAATTCGTGCAATGCATGCATGGGTGGCATGGGAACAAATTCGGTATTTGAAAATTATTCGATAACTCTTAAAATTAATAATTTAAATATTATTCAAATAAATTAAAAAAAAATCAAAAAAATCTCAACAAAACATAATTGATCACTAAAATTCACAATTAATTTGAGATACATCAATACAAAATTTTTAATTACTTTATAAAAATAATGCACTTATATGTGAAATATTGTCAATATAAATTATGTTATCCAATAAACTTATACATTTGTATTGAAAAAATAATAAAACAATTTAATATATTCTAATTTTATTAAAATAAAAATAAAAATAAAAATAAATTGCTATATTATCAATATAATTCGAAATATTTTATCACATCATTATTTATGAAAGATATATAAAAGACTCCAACGCCCTATAAAAATATTATGTTTTATCTGAATTATTGTTCAAAATGGAGATAATTTTGTTACTATGCTCTAGATATTATAAGTGTAACATATACATCAATATATAATATGTGAAAGAATAAATGACCATGACACAAGATATAAAAAATTATAATATAAAAATAAAAATTTAAAACTCTATCTCTATATCATAACCAATCATTTGTATATCTAGTGTTCCTGTGTATTGGTATGTACAACAACAAATACTACCTTGTGTACAAAAAAATTTGAATTGGTGCCACAAACTTCTTTTTCAAAAACAACTTACAAAATATAAAATTTTCACTGATTTTATTTACTTTGATCATACTAATGGGTTAAAACTGTGGAGCATAAATATATGGTGATATATTTTGTTTTTATACCGTCCTACCAAATATTTTTTTATTATGAAATTAAGAAGTTAGTATTATCATTTAAAGGTGGTATGAGCTATTAATTAGTGTTAAATTTCAATTAACAAAATTATAGGTTTGAGTTACTTCAATTATTTTTGACAAGCTGATATATTTATGTCATTCTATAAAAGTATCTTGAATTTTGATTCCAATATAATTGCTAAAAAATACCTTTAATGCAAGTTGGTGCATTGAATCAACTAGCATTGAAATTTTTTGTGTAAAAAAAATATATTATAAAAGAGATTCACATCAATAATTATAAATATAAAATTGTGCTCAATATATTGGCATTAAAATATATTCCATACGAATAATTTTATCAAAGTATAGTTTGTCCGGAAAAAAGATAAAAAAGTTATCCGCCCCGATTATTGCATGTATATGTGGTACATTTTTAGGTGGGTCGAGTGTACGCCCGACCCATCATCCCATTTTTGTTCGGAAAGTACCCGACCCATCATCCCACCATTATGGATTATTAACGACCGTCAATATCAGTAACGGCGACTAACGTCTTTTGTACAGAAGAGGGAAACCAAATAATTCAAAACGAAATCCAAAACCAATATTCTGTCGTCTTTATTTTATTTGATTGAGCCGCAGTCTCCCAAATCCCGCTTCTCACACTTCCCATTCCAATCCCCATCTCCACCACCACACACAGGAACCGGAAAATTCTTGGGATAATCCAGAGGAAATCAGAGGGGGAGCAGCTTACTACAAAAGCCCTAGTTCTTTCCTTTCTGTATTCAATCATCCAGGTTACATTTTTATTTATTTATTCATCTTTTTTGTGATTTTTTCCTAGATTATGGATGTTTATGATTTTCTTCTCCCTTATTTGAGCTATCTCTGTGTGTGTGTATCTGTAAAGTTTATAGTTTGTGTTATACGCAGCAGTTGCGCACGGAGAGGATGACTAAGGTTGCTGCAGCCGCTCAATTGCCTACGTCTAATGATCTTCATTTTGGCGGTGTGGCAGGCGGAGGTGGAGGTTCAAAGATACCCATCACCACTTTGAAGCGGAAAACTCCCTCTGAGTTACGGGTAGCATGTCCAGCCCTAGATCTTGCAATGTCCTCTTTTACATGCTTCATTTTCATTTAGATACTTAAATATTAGTAATGGTAGTGGCATTACCCTTTAAGGAGTATTATCTGAGTGTAGTTGTGCTAGGTAAACTGAGTGGAGTAGAAATGTAACTTAGATTCAGTTTGATTCTGAAAGCTGAGAGAAGGTTTTGAGAGAGAAAATAATCAATTGATTGCTTTTTAGAGGCTGAATTCATTATCTGCGACAATGTGGTGTAATAGGTACAAATGGAATGAAGTTAAGTTGTTTTCTTCTCATTCTTGTTATTTTATCTATTAAGAGTGAAAAGAACCTACCTTCTATTCTATTCTGTTACATTTACATATGCGTGCGCGCGCGCGTGAATGTTAAGGGCTTTTAGGCTTTGCTAATCTAATAAAACTAAATGGTTATGCATCCACATATTTGGAAAGAAACCACTATTAATCAAAGTCTGGCTGGGGAACATGTGTTGAGGCAATGGTGCTTCATATTTAAGGAGCACAAGTGAGATATAACTCGATCCCTAATTATGTGCAGTGAATTTGTACTCATAACAGGTTGCTGTGCTCGTCTATGCTTAAGGATAAATCTTAATGCACATGTATATTTCTAAAGCAATGATTTGATGTTGGTATTAGTTTCAGTTTTCTGGCTTATGGATCTCAAAATTTGGACTAGACTTCTGGATCTCAAAAACATTCATTATAGTCCTTTCAAATATTTAGTTAATTGTTTTCCCAAAAAAATCATATATGTGTTTCTGTGGTGTGAGATGATGACCGTTATACATGATTTGTTGAAAAAGAAGCAGTAATTAGATATCATCTGTAACATAGTAGTTGTCTTTTCTTTATTTGATAGGGAGAACTATTGAAGCTAAAGAATCCAGTAGAGCTTGCAGATGAATCTCCATCTGTTGCTAGTTTCATGAGGTAGATTTTTTCCCATGCTTTTCTTAAACTACTTTTCTATTACTTTGCAATAAATTCTTTGTTTCCTTTAGGAATGCAGGTGGAGCAGTTTCTGGGTCCAAGAAATCTGATTCATCAAAAGCACCACGATTCACACGGATGGATGAACTCTATCCAGTCACTAAAATCAGTAGGCTGCTTTCCAGAAAGGAAGATCCTAAGGTTACAAGACTTTCTTTTACGTCTAATTTGTGAATGCTTTCGCTTATATCATACACCTCATTCCTTCACTAATTGTGTCTCATTCTAAGACTGATAGATTCTAAAATCAGCCTATCACTTTTTAAGATATTGTGTATTATGCAATGGACAATTGGCAGGAAAATGTTCCTACAAAGTGTGTTGACAGCCAGAAGAATTCCAGTCTTTCCATGGATTTAAATGCCAAACATCAAGTGCAAAACTTGTGGTACAGTTGATTTTGCATGAGTCTTCTTGATTCGACTATGTCTTCGCATTTCTGATTGAGACAATTTGTTTTCTGCATGTCCTTGAAGTCTGGATGATACGGTTGCTTCAGAAGGTGGTAACGACTCTTCCAATCAAACTAACAACTCAACTGAAAAATGCATTAATAATACTTTTAAGAGTGTTCGAGAGTTATCACTAGGCGGTGAAAAGTTAAATGGCTCCTCCTCTGTAGATATGGTATTATTTTGCTTTAACTTTTGTCTTGAACAGAAAAGGAGTATGTTGAGGCCTGCAATGTAAAGTACTCTTCTTCATCTACAGGGTAAAGCTTTGAAAGGACTGGTTTCATGTGAACCTCGTGCTGCTTCAGCTCCACTTGCCGAGTCTATTGATAGAAAAGGAAATATTGTGCCACATAGCTTTTGTTCGGAATTCCATATACCTGGCCACAAGATTCCGCTAGATTTGACCCTAAAAACTAATATGCGCTTGCTGTCTTCATCCTCTGTGAATTGGTAAGGTCACTGTTATTATTTTTGATGTTGCAAGTGCTAGCATCGTCTAGATGTTATTAAGTCATGGATAAACCATAAATGGTAAATGTTAAAGAGAAATATCTCCACATTTTTGTAGTAGTAAATCAAGGACATCAAAGACTTGTGGTTTGTGGTGTTGTTTTACGATACACCTAACCATAATACTTTATTTTGTTTGTATTGGATAGTTTATAGTTGGAATTAGAATTATGAACTGGTACAGTCTTTTGCTGAATATGGTTTGTCTGTGACGTACACATCTATCTGTTCTCTGCAGTGATTGTGGGATAAAATGCCTTTTTCTCATTGTTGAGACTTGTTATTGGTGCTTCCCGGGCCGTGGAGTAGCTTGAAAACTGTACCTTATATGCATGATGAGTTATCATGTTCATGTCCGCACTTAGGCCCCTTTCGAGATCTCTAGTTTTAATTCTACTCCCAAAATAGGAAAATATCACTTGTTTTTGTCTTCAGTGAAGAAAAGTAGGAATAGAATGATGTTTTGTGGGATGCTTTTATTTTATTTCCTTTACTATTACAATTCTGTTATTTAACATGCATCGTACAATCTCATAAAAATATCCATTGAAGAGGGAATTCCTACTGTGTTTCTTCCATTTATTCATAAAATTGAGCCTCTTTAATATCTCAGTGCAATAGATGTTGTTGGGAAAAATTGCTATAAGGCCGAGAAAAGGTGAGAATTTGAAGTCAGTTCCGACTACACTGGAAAAGAGCTGTTGGGTATTAAACTGTTCTTGAGAATGAAGGGATGAAAGTTGTGGGTGGGGTTCACAGTTGTTTTCTCAGGTGGGGAGAGAGAGATGAAGAGGGTGGCCAACCTGCTCTCGGATTTTAGCTTCTCTCATTGGGAGGGGAAAAGTGGACCAGTTGCTGGAGCAAATGGCAATATGGCCCGATAACTTGTCTAGAGAATCTATGCAAAAGAGTCAGATGGTTTGCCGTAACACATCTATTGTAGCACCCCTTCTGTTGGTGTTCTCGACACTTTTCACTGCACCTTTTGGGTACCTTCACTTATTTCCGAATATTTCTAAAAAGAGAAGAATAAAAGCAACAATAGTCTCTGTGTGAAATTTTGATTGTAGAAACGCCCAAAAGAAAAAAAAAAATCACATCACAAGCATCATGTTACCAAAAGGGGCCTAAATAGCAGATCCTGCAGCTTTCTGTAGGTTATAAGTTTCCATAGTTTGTATCTTCCCCACACCCCTAGCATTCAAAACTTTGCTGAAATGTTTGTATAGAGTAACAGAACTTATAAAACTTATTTCACACTTGCTTTTAACATAGCACTGAACTCTCATGCCATAGAACCTCTGTTATTTAGAATTTCTTTCTAGTGACTGGAATTGAACTCTTGATGAGTGCATTGCAGGTATTAGGTGTCATGCAAGCTGTACTCCTGATTCTTTGGTATATATTGTGAAGAAATAATATCCCACTGCCCATATGTTTTCATTTGTTTTACTGCTGAGCTCATAGTTATCTACATATCAACTTATAAGCTCATCCAATATGCTTCATGGTTTTATAGGTTTCATAGGTTAATAAATTGTGCCACCGTAAACGGTATGGGTCTATTTTCAAACGTTGGTTGTCAAAGGCATAGTATGACCTGCTCATCAGAACCTACCTCCACAAGCCAAATAACATATACTGGGACTTTCCATTCTTGGGTGCACCCTCAATCTACTCTACCCCGTGCAGCTATATCAGCATTGACCTCTGTGTCAGGAGGTATTTCTGTTGAGATTCTGTTACCTTAGTTATTGAGCTTTTTCTTCTCTCTTCTTTTTCCCCCTCTTTAATAATGTTACCTTTTATCAAGGGCAAATGGACTTCCTAAGTAAACGGCAACAGGCATGGGAAGATTCATTTCGAAGTCTTTACTACATGCTGCGGAAGAAAATTTGTAAAATTTTTTATGGTAATGATTTTTTGCCATATAATTTTCAACATATCTGTGAACCAACACATTGCTGACTTCTGCTGTCACTTTGTGATGCTTAGCTTTTATTCATAGGTTGAATGCTATGTGTAGCCCATATTCATTGCTAGAGTTACAAGGAGTAGTGGTAACATTTGATTACCTCTCTGCCAAGTACATTTTCTTCTACTGTGTTCGGATCAAATAGCATTTGTACTTGGACAATCCATCGGTAGTCAGACTCTTAAATATGTCATTCCTTGCAACGCCAGTGCTACATGATCCTTAGTGAATATCCATACGCCATGATTTTCTGAATTGGCATCAAGATTGGATTTCAAAACTTCTATTAAATTAAAAATATTAGATACCACTAGAAATTAATAGAGAAAGTATGACATTCTTGAGGCATGCATGCTTCATATCCTCATCATCATTTCTTTTCCTATTTAGCTTCAAACATCATGGATATATCTACACACATAGGTTTCCAGGCAACCTGAAAGATGAATTTCCTCAGCAGCAATTTTATTGCTGTTGCATAAAAAGACAGTACAAGAGCATGTCAAAGCAGTAAAAGAAAATCTTAATAACTTCCTGAACTGTGGTGAAGATACTAGAGCTCTAGCTTTAACCGTTGGCAGTTGATTGAGTTCTCATGCTTTGGACATTTCTCCAACTAACTGCAGTCTAATTGTAAACTTTGTTTTATTATAACTAGAGATCACTACCATCTCACCATGGTGGAAAATAATGTTTATGATATATTCTTCTTGTAGACCGGCCACCAGTCTGCTATTTTTATGTTCTTGGTATGCATAATGCTAGGATTTTGCTTTTCTTTGTTAAGTATACAAGGTGAAATTCATTTGCTCTTGTTTTTCTTGAACTTTTGCAGTGTGCAGCGTGCAGTTTGTAGTTATGTTCACTGCATCTGATGGTCCAAACAAAACCAAGTGCTCTTGCTATGCCTATGTATCTCAGTCAACGAGAAATTTAAGGTCACTTCTGAAAGAACATGTAAGTCTTGTTTTCATCTTAAAAATTGACAAGTTTGTAGAAACTTAACTGTGTGTCATATATCGCTTATACCCAAGTTTGTCCATATTTTTTTATTTCATTTTTCTTTTAACTTGGATGATCTTTTCTGTTTCTTTGTGAGACTATTCATTTTAGCACACTCTTCTTTGTTAGTTGACAAAAAAAAAAAAAAATGATTTCTTGAATTTTTACATTTGATTTCAGGATGTTTTTTTCTCAATGCCTCTTTGTCGCTCCAAAGTGGAAGAAGTTACTGCAGAAGACCTTGTTGAACTTTCTGAAATTGAAAAACACAATCTCGGCCAGGTTTGAAAATTTGTCCATTTTCTATTAATTATATCCCTTGGAATAGCGGAGGAGTTGAAGTCTAGGATAAACTATTTAGAATCTTGTGGGACAATGATTGCTTGGTATCTGCTGTTTAGAAATCTATCAGCTACTCCCTTCTAGGATTGGGTAGTAACTTTTTGTATCCTAAATTCCTAATTATGTTGAGAGCCACCTACAGAAGTGGCTATATAATTTTCACATTTCATGAAATGTTGCTTTTCTTCATTCCCAAAGATGCAGAAATGTCTTTCTCATTGTGCTGCTATCCAATTTGAAGGCCTTTTGCCATAAGAGAAGGCAATATTTTAGCCAACTCCATTATCTCTATCGATTTCAAATTCTTTCAAGTATATAATGGGATAAGACTTTGTCGGTTAACTTAGATTTAGCAAACTTATTATGGTTGTACTTAACCCATAATTTGTGATTCAACTGAATGATGTAGACTCGAGCTATGGAGTCCATGACAGGCGTTGATAACACCCCACAATCTCTATTGATGTTTACTGGGAACAAGAATGTACACGCATTGTATGATTTTCTGTTAAATTATAGGTTGGTACCTGGCATTTGCTTGTTTCTGTAACTTTTGTTTGGCAAAAGAAGGAAAAACGCTTGAAATATGTAATTTATTGTTTTTTATTTCTTATTGTCTTTATCTCAAATTTCATTATTGGTTTGCTTCCAGATCCTTCTTCACCTCTTTGACTGGTGGTGATGTTCCTGTGCTGTATTCACCAGTTCCTTTTGAAAATGCTGCTCTTTCCACTCCTGAGGTGGGCCCATTAGTGTGTAGTTTTTGTAAAGCACCCATAACAGTTTTGTATCATCAAGAAAGAAAGCAGTCTGCATTAACTATATTTGAACAAATAATTGGACATGTTGAATTATGGCTGTGTATTAAAATTTAGCACGGCATGATAAACACTAGTGAATTTGCATATTGTTATAATCAGTTGTCAGTTGGAATATTTGATTAATCAGTTTTATTTAATTGTCTACCCATCGGTTTCCCACCTTCAAATTTTACTAGTAAAAGAAATTGAAAAGGAAAGTGTAAGCTGTGGATTGAGATAAGAATTCCCATAGCATTATTCTGTGTGCCTCAGTATTTGTTGGACACAGTTTTCCATTCAATCTCTTTTTCCCTGCATTACCTTTGCAAAATTCACTCTTACAACTAGTATGTACTCATTTTTATTATGCAGGTTAGATGCAAACAGGTGAGGAGGGTTGACTACCTGTCTTCACAGCTAAAGGACTCTAATATGGATAGTGAACCTGAAAGAAGTTCATCTGCTGGAATCTGCTATAGTGTTGAAATTAGGGATGCATATCTTCCGCCATGGGTAATTTGTGGCATTTGCAATGCTATGCGCTCTAATGGGGGTGACTTTCAAGCCAGGTATCCCAATTTCTCATTATTGCTTAAACTCAAAACTCTGCTGATGAAATAGGCTTGTTGCATTTTATGGAATCATGGGTATTCCTAAATCATCAAAGTTGGCTTCAGTCCTTTCCTCTTCATCATATTAATCTCAAGATTTTGATTTCACAAAGCAATAAGAAACTGAAATCAATATTTAGAACTTGGTTAATAATCAGTTTACTACTTGATTAGATTTTTCTAGTTTATTTGATTATTTGGGGTTGGAATGTCTCTGATTTTCTCTCTGAGGGTTCTGCAGCCTCATTTTGGGGTAGTATCGGAACCAAGAACCGTCTTCTTCTACGTGTAATGATTACCTGCAGAAGGAATTTTTTGAAGTATATTTGTGTTGGGCCTGTGAGAATTTTCACTTCAGTTCTGGCTTATTTCTGCACAAGCCAATGCATGATTTGGAATGAAGACCATGTCAATGGTTCATATGCATGAGCAGTTGTGTAGTTACAGGCTAAACCGCAATCTGCCTGAGCAATTTCTGGCTTGGGATTAAGTTGTTTGCTGTGGGATTTTCTATTTTTGCCTGTTGGCCTGTGAACATGGCACTTTAGCATTAATTCTTGTTAAACCATTTAGTAATAGATGTGTCACAAAAGTTTCTCATTTACCTTATCGGTAGTTTGTGCATTATCCTGTGGGTTTGCTGGCTTATTTTTTATTCGATTTATTTGCAGCTTTGTGACAGAGTCCAGGTCAATTGGCTTGAATGTTGGTCTAGACATAGCCAGGGACCAACTTTCTCAGCTAGCTAAGGCAGACAAACAATTGCAAGAAAGTGGTGGTTCTTTTGATATTCCAAACACAACTCTTTCCCTTCAAAGACATTCTGCCTTCTTAAAAGGATTGAAGTATGGTGATTGTTCTTACACAGCTTTTCTATCACCGGTTGAATGAGGATATAATTCCATGTGTTTGGACCAACTTGCCTTTTGTATTAACTGCGTATGATTTAAGCGATGCTGTTTAATGCCATTTTTCATTTGACTTTTATAGCTCTTCACCCCCATTCAATCCGAAAAATGGAAAGAGTAAGTTATTTGTATCTTTTGAGTGGAGAGAGGTCAGTAAGAGTTGGGAATAGATCTCTGTAATACACTTCATTATAGTAGAAGGCACTAAAATTAACGGCTCAATTCAATTGCCTTTCATTTTTGAGCTATGTTTATTAGTGATTTGCTTCATCTTTTATTTGATCTGAGCAATCTGTATGCAGCTGTGATTTTAAAACTTGTCGTGTTAGATTGAAAATATAACAAGAAATTAATTTTTGAGATGGTAGAGATAAATGATTGGCTAGAAAACAGAATAAATCTTGATTTCTAACTAAGGCAGGCTTCGCCTGCAGCTTCAGTTTTTCCGTTGGGGTGCAGTTTGTTTGCCTGGCTATGTTTGGAGTCGTTTTGGGGCGTTTTATAGAAAATATTACGAGGAAATGTAATTTAGAGGATTGTATTAAGGAATATTCAGAGAATAAAAATGTGTTTGATTTTATTTTGAAAATGAATGCATTTAAATTAATTTTTGTAGATAACATTTTTTAATATACATGATGGTATCATATTAAAATTTTATATTATTTATATTCTATTGTACAAATGTAATCATTCAAATATATATATATATATATATATATATATATGCATAAAAAAAATAATAATTTTTTTTATTGATGTAATGACTTAAAAATGTATGAAAACATATAATTATTAATATATATATATATCATATGTATAGTAATGATTAGAATTTTAACAAAATATTTGAAAGGAAGAGGAATGTCTTTTAGGAGAATGAAACCCCAAAAGACAAAAATGTTTGGTTTCATTTATTGGGGAATGAAAATTTACCCAAAATAATACCAAAGTCCAAAATTACCAAACATCAGAATTGAAGTTCTTGGTCGGTAAATTTCCCACAGAAACTAAGTGAATACCTGACAACTGAAGCCAAAAAAAAAAAAAAGTGAGCAGAAGAATGTGAGAGTGCTTCACTTAGCAAAGAATAAGCACAAGTGTTTCAATTGAGACTTCATCCATAAACGTGTAAAATATACAAAAGGGAAATTTCAACAATATCAAATGAGCACGTATGACCACAAATCTATATTTTTGCCAATCAACCGTATCCTATACCAACAAATCTAAGTAAAAGAAAGACTGATGACTGCACAGAATAACCGAACACCCAATCCCACCACAAGAAGGAATTCAAGAAAAAGTCATGTCAAGCATGACCCAAAGAAAGAAGTGTGATTAAAGATGCAGGATGTCCACGTTGGTGATCGTAGACTTCACATATGGATAGAGCACTCCGAATTGGTTTTACATGTTTGTACTGAGTATGCATCTCCACTGTCCCACACGAGGACCTCGGTCTAATAGCATTAGCAAGCCTGCATTGTTGGCGGATAAACCAAACATGTACCTAAGATAATAAGAAAAAAATTTGTAAGCATAAGTAGTGTCTCTCCAGCACTAAGTGCAACAAAAGACCGTCAATAAATTTTCTGAAGCATCAATACGATTGAATATTTTCTCCTCTCCATGTTTAATCCTCTCTTTCATTCTTCTTTCGCACAGCTACTTAGCAAACATGTAAGGCTCCAGAGTTGCATATTCATCCATACTCCCAATTAGCAAGTGGTTTCTTAGTGCACTGGCACTACTAACAATTAGAAGTTCTTAATTTGGTGGGGTAGTATTAATAGTCCTCTTTTCAAAGGTGAAGTTCTCAAGTATCCAGACATACATGATAACACTTAATTTCAAAGATGACTGGCAGCAATTAAGCAGCTTAATTAAGTGGTAAATCAATTTAACGGGCATAAGGTTAATCTACCCAGTGAAACACTGCCTTAAGTAGTAAAGTTACTCAGTCAAAAAGTTTGATAGATATAAACTCACTTGCATCTGCGCGCTTTTCTTCTCCAGAAAATAATAGGAACAATCCACTGAACAAAAACAGGGGAAATATATTGTCAGCAGTTATGAAATAGCATGCTCTTGGGATGAACAACTAAATTTAAAAGGCATTAGTCAAACTGACAAATAGCTTTACATGTGGGACAATTCAAGAACAAATCAGAGAATTACAGAAGATATGAGAAAATTAAAAAGGATCCAAGATGGAAGCATTAAAAAAAATATTCAGACGAGTTCACTTTTAGCTCTTCACAGTTAGTTTAGACTTCTGAAGCCGCAATACATTGTTAGTACGAAAGGAAAACAAAACAAACTCAAATACCTCCACTAGGAGAGATCAGAATTGAATATCTTAGAGAATATTAAAATATAACGAGGCAATTATAATCATTACACAATAATGAATCCAAGACTTCACCAAGAGGTCCAAAGACATTGACAGAGGGGGGTAGTTGACACTTGAAAAAAGTTGTGAACTCCTTTACTGGGAAACATTTTGTAATTTGCCATAATCATTCCAACAATTGGTATCGTATGACAAGAAACTGGATGAGAAATGATTTAAGGAAAGCAAAAAGACAAGAGCACAGAGTTAATAACATAATTCGTAGAGACAGAAAGCATGATCTCAAACAGAAGCAGCATAGCATAAATAGGAGCAAAAAGATAGTAGAGAACAGGAATAACCATCTGCCTTCCTACTTGTATAATTTTGACCATACACTCAAGTGCAAAAAACACGCAGCAATGCCAAGGACCTTAGTAGGGAGAGGCTTGCCTGGAACTGTAGATTTTTACAGTATTAGACAGCCATATCTCGCATTAGCCTTTAACACCCTTCGAATGCTAAACAGCATATTTACAGAAAGAAACTTAGAAACGTCACCGGTCTCTCAAATAAGATTTAGTGAAACTTTTTTCACTAGCAACTTATAGATCACTGGCTTTGCAATTGCATATTGAGACACATGGCTAATTGGCACTAGGACAAATGAATACTGACTATTCTATTTTCATTTTGTCCTCTGATGAATGAAATGGAGGTATACAGTGCAATCTGCAAGAATAGGCCATTGGGCCAATGACAGTCCTGGAAGGATAGGACATATCCAGTGCACGAGGTCTGCCTTGTTCTGAGGTCTAGGGAGGATTGGACGTACATACCCAGAACATCAATCAATTTACCTAAAAACCTGTCTATTTAATCAATGATGTAACGGAAAATAATGCAGCATAATACAGATGTGCTAAAATGTAGAGCTCTGCAACATGGAGACAAAGGCATTAAACAGATCATGTTTTCTGGTCCAAACAGATATATTTACAGTATTCCTTTATCACCATTACCTTGAATATTGACATGAAAGAAAAACTCCCAACCACCGAAGGCTTCCTTGCAGGCATTCTCCTTGCCGGAGACATTTCCTTACACAAGTTCTGAGCTATCTCCTTTAACAATACCATTTGTGCTTTATCAGTCCCAATAGAAATAATTGCTTGCCTCATTGATTCTCTATCAGCCTCAAGAGCATGAAGCCTCGCATACAGCTTCTGGACCTCTAGGTCTCTAATACCTGAATGGTTTAGTGATTCCCTAGGAGTTGCCACACATTCATCACCACCAATGCCAACAGAAGCCTTGGAATCCATGAGACCATGAATGGAAGCTCCCTGATAAACAGAATCAATTGTGTAGACTCTGTCACTCAAGTCATCCCCAACTTCTGATGCAGCATCCACCTTCCTCAAATTAGAATTCTCCTCAATATAGGAAAATTCTGTCTTCTTAAAACTGTTGCCAAATTTGGGAGAATCTCTGGCAAAATCTGGGCCCATTCCTTTACCAATTGCAAAAAGTGAATTTGTGCTGTCAGTAGAAAATTTCCTAAGATGCCTTGGTGTTCTTGGAGACTGACCTACTATTACCTTTTCAAGCACATTTTTCGTGCTAATGAATTCACCATCAGGCTGAATGGCCCTCGGACTTTTCTCCAATTGATTGATTCGATACTCCAAATCCTTTAATTGGTCCTGAGAACGTGGAGTTTCCCCGGATGCATATTTATCAATATCAGGAGTTTCATCATCACCATCTGGATAAGCCTGTGATTCATTTGAATTGCACTTGAGAGGAGGGTAAATCTCAAAAGGAGGAAACTGAAATTGCCCTTCCAAGTTCTCAGTCATGCTAGTGTTCCAGCTCATACCCTGGTCTCCATCAGCTTCAGCCTCTGTGAGCCCATAACTCATCATCCTGTGTTTATAGGCATGCACCTCACAAGTAAGCGACTGTATGGCCTGCTCCCTCTTATACAACAAATCCTCCAATGCCAAAGTCTCCTGCTGATCATGTGCCATTTTCTCCTCCGCAAACCTCTTAAACTGCCTTGCCTCCATCTGAATCTCTGCCTTACCTCTCTGCAGCCTCAGAATCATAGACATTGCTTCATTGGCAGCTGACGAGGATGCGTTCCTCTCCTCCTCCAACTCAGAAATGAGGTCCTGAATGGTCTGCTGCTGGCTGCTGACCGTTTCACGGAGTGCCATACATTCATTTCCTATCTCTACACGGGCATTTTGTGGCACAATGAACCCTGGAATGGTGAACCGGTTTTCTTCCTGGAATTCATCATATTTACGCTTCACAGACCTAAGATAGGTCCCTGAAAGGGACCTCTTCATCATCGAAGAGCTGCAATTGCAGTCGCAGCATTTTATCAGGCTGGTGGATGGGGGCGAATTCTCAGACTCCATTGACCACTACGGTTCCAATAAAACCTCAAACCCACCAAATTACAAGCAAGCCCCAACAATCAATCATTAAATGTAAATTCACAGAAATCAAAAGTTCCAATACCTCCCCGGTGTATACTAATAAAGTTTCCTTCAGGTTATGCATAAATTTCCCGTTCTTTCCTCAATCTCAAAGCAAAAAATCAATGGTTTCGGATCAAATTATTATCTCCACAAATTCCCTACAAAAAAAGATCAAGAAAAAGACGTAAAATTCGAAACCTTATGGTAGCTTTCACATTTTTTGCGCGCCAATATATGTATATTTCAAATATTACGTGTGTGCATGTGTATTTTGGTTACCTTGCAGCTTGGTAAGGAAAAGGAAAGCCATAGTTACCGAGCTGAAATTTTCCCGGGAAAATGTTTTCCATCGTGAGAATGATTACTTCGGAAAAATTGGACTGATCTGAATGTGTAAACAATTTCCCTGGAGAAATGGAGATTGAGGTGAAAGCGACGGAAAGGAAATTACTATGCCCGTAGAATTGGAGGGAGGCATTTGAAACCCTAGATATTTTTGGGCGTTGTTTGTTCTGTTTTCAGTATTTGTTTCTTTAGTTCTTCGATTTGCTTCGTTTTTCGTGAAAATCTGTAGAGAGAGAGAGAAAGGAGAAGATGATTATTTGTCGTTTATTAGTCTTAGAGAGAGAAAGTGGAAGCTGAGGAGAGGGAAAGGGGTATATTTGGAATTCTGATAAGGCAGCTTGACTTATTGGAGAGTTCACCGGAGGGACGGCGCGTGCGGATTGTATGCCCTTTTCCTGGTAATAGCAAAGCTAAAGCAGTATTAGTGACACATAAAAGCGTGTGCCATGGGAGCCACGCCTTTTTAGATTCCTCTTCTTTTGTGTTCTTACTTTATGCAGTGAATTGAGGCTTATCCAACTGTAAATATCATAAAAAGTAGTATTCATGATGATACATAAGGTACTACTCATAATCTTAATTTAATTGCACTTGAGTCATGATTCAATAACCAGCCGAGTTAAGCCGGCGTTATTGAAGGGAAAGAGGATAATCAACTTTCTTTCAAAACCAAAGAGCCAAAAGCCGATTTAGTTCAATTGATTTAATAAAAAATAATTATATTTTTTTATATAAAATAATAAAATAATATAGTAATAGTTATGTATTAAATTTAAAAATAAAAAAATAAATAACAAACTAAAAAATATATATAATAAAATTCAAAATTAACTATATATATAATTAAATATTAAGTTCCAATTTCTTAAAAATAAAAAAGTTTTGATCAGTTCTTTGATTGATTCTTAAATAATTTTAATCAATTTAATCGAAAATTTAATTAACTAAAAGTCAATGGAATCAAATTGACCACCGAGATCGGTTGAATCAGATTCTGAAAACAATGATAATTAGGACTCCATCAAGAATATTGAGAAATTTTCTCAAAGCTGCTTAGGTTAAAATACCAGATTTGCATGCCGTGTGGGTTGTTTGAATTGAAAATACCCATTTTTTTTTTCCCTCTAATTTTCAATAATATATTATTGAACGTGAAACCACTCCAACTCCAAGTTTTTTCTGCTGATCACAACTTTTAGAAATGGCAATGGGTCGGGTTTAAATTCGGCCCCGTAACAAACCCGGCTAAATGGGTTTGGGATGGGTAACGGATTTTGATTTTTTAAACCTGGCCGGATTCGGGACGGGTAACGGGTTCTATTGGACCGGCTTCGAACTCGCCCCTTATTTTATTTAATACGTGTTATTAGGGTTTATAATGTTAATAAAATGAAAAAAATTGTATTGAAATTTTTTTTGTATGATCTAGGGATTGTAAATAGATGTTCGTGAGTTATATTTATTATATTCTCTCTTTTTTTCAAAATATATTGTAAGGTAAATTTCAAAAGTGTAGTAATTGATGTTAGAAAATGATTTAAAATGGGTTGAACCCACCGAATTTTATGTATGGGGTAGGTCTCGAGTCCAATTTTTTCTTGTCGGGGCGGGTCTTGAGTTTGGCCAAACCCGCCCTATTGCCATCCTAGCAACTCCAATGATACTGACTGTTATCCAATCAACAAAAGATTACTTTTCTTGAAAATCAATATTATTGTGAACTTGAAGTTGATGCTTACATCTTGCTAATAACATCCAATTTCTTTCAAGAGATTCTCATAAATCAAACTTATGCAATTAACTTTTAAATTTTCATCTAATTATTTGGTCTAAAACCCATCTCATTATGTTTTCTTTTTCCTTTCTGCTCGCTCTTTTTGTAGTGTGGTGGTGGCTAAACACCTAATTTATTTGGCTAAAGTATGTAATAAAAACGACAATTTGTATTGTAATTCATACTCCTTTTGTTTATAGAAAATTTGGATCTTCAATTTTGTTTGTACTTTTAAGCTTTAATAAATGGACTTTAGTGGATAAAAAACTAATATTTTGATTGTAACATCAAGTTGAACTATTGAACATTCTGATTATAATTACTTCTTTTTTTATGACTGTGTCTATATCATTATTTTATGTACAATTTTGAGCTCAAGGTGAACCAAATTTCCTGAATTTTAATAGTTCTGAAATCCTATAAAACTTTTCAGAAATGGAAATTAGCATTTGTTACATGTTTTAAAATTCATTTAAGAAAAAAAAAGAGAAGAGGCCGGCAGGCAGCTATGGCCCGTAACCTACAACGTTGATTTTCCATCCAAAAATTCATAAGTTTGGTTTGATTAAGATTTTTTGACCCACTCCTTATCCTTTGCTGCTTTCAACAAAAACAGGCTCAAAAAATCTTTATTATATTTGCTTTTATAGAACTGCAAGATGATAAAGAAATATGAACTAATTATAAATGCCCACTCGCAGTGTTTATTAATTAATCATGACCAAAGTCATGATTTACATTACTAAGTTAATTTAATCCCATTTATATTTCATATTTGGCGTCTTGTTTCATTGTTTACTCACATTGTCCCTTGCTAATAACATCTGCTACAGCCTACATGCTATCACATCACGGCGTAATATGTATGCTTTGAACGTTAATCTGAGATTAAAATCGTAACATTTAAAATAAACAACATAAGACGGACATTTCCGAGTAGTTTCTTATGTAATAGAAAATTTTACATATTTTTCGAATAGTAGAAACTTGTTTAAAGTGAAAGAATAAATTAATATTGTCCGGTAAACCGGGAAGAACAAACAAATTAGTCTTCACACTTCATTTGCAAAAGTCTTCCCTACATGTAAGAATAAACAAATTAAGAAAAAAAGGTTTTTTATTCTTTTTTTTAAGCAAATAAATACATCAGCTATTAACTCGATCAATCAACAATTTATAAGTATCAATTTTGATCAAAAAATTATTATAAAAATAGACAAATGTCCACACATTTAATGAAATTCGAATTCAAGACTTCATAGTTTCAACATTGTCATTTGAGCTAAACTTCATTAATAAAAATAATTTTTTTTTTAGAAAAAGAAACAAAACAAATGAACAATGTGAAGCAGTCCACAACTATTAAAATAAGTGGGGAATTATACCACTAACGAATCCTATTTAAGTAATTAGAGATTAATTAACTGTCACTAAATTCTAAAATGCATTCTGGTGCAATGAAAATTTACTTCATGTTATAGAAAAAGAAAGAATGCATGAAAAATATTTATTCTTTGGATCGATTACATCGACCCCTACCAAGGTTTGTCTAAATTACAGACTATACAGTCCCTCTTTTGCTGCAGTTGAACCTAACCAATGCTATGAACAGATGCGCGTTGAAAGGGCATATCACCAAACAAACGTTGGTTCACATGTCCTGAAAACAAGATTACATGTCGCCGAAGGGTAAGATATAAATAATCAAGACACGACAAGAGTCCATCAAGAATTCATGATTGTGGTAATTAATGATGTTTAGTGTGGACGAACTGATAAACTCAAATGACTAAATATTAACAAATCATAAAGCATTTGCATCACATCAATTGGCCCAGTTTATGAGACAGCTTTGCGTTGGTATTGCATATTTATGAGGCATGTTCTTTGTAACATGTAACTGTGAAGATTTGTTTAGCATTATGCTTTATGCATATGTGCCATGTACAGCTCAGAGTAATTTTTACCAGTTAGCACTTGATTGGAATGTTTTTTTCCCTATGACTTTCCTTTAGCTTGAGCCTGTAAAGAAACAATGGGAGAGATAACTGTATGATCTTAATCATTATTGTAAGGTTTACAATTAGATTGGGATACTTTAGACAATAAACAATCACCGATTCATCTCAGAGCATTTGACACTCAGCAATAGCAGCATCAAGAGCCTCAGTCATGGCCTCATACTCAGATTGGGATAAGCATCATACCGCGACAGTGGGCCACCTAAAGACCGATTGAAGATTTCAAATATTGGTGTATATTTGTCTCATTAAATGTCTTCTCATGACCAATTATATATTTCTCTCTTCAAAATAACTTCGATGTCTATAGTCATTAGTTGATTAAACAAGATAACTCAAATGTAAGATGAAAACATAGATTAAAAATATTGTGTATAGACAAGTTTTGAGGGTATGTGTAAATATATTTTTCCTTAAGTAATATAATATACTATTTTATTATTATTAGAAAAATATAACATTGAAGCAAGATTCACTGTAACACAAAGTTTTTATACTTAACAATCATGTAATGTGAAGAAAATTCCAGCATTCAAGTAATTAAAGAAAAAATAATTTGATTACTTATGATGGTCATAGTAAATTAAAGTAGTTTAATAATATTATGTATATGTTGTATGTACAATTAATAATATGTAAAAAAATGACGAATGATTATGGAGATCCTTGAATATTGGATATATATTTTACTTGATTTTTAATCCTACACCCTACCTAATCCTTTCAATTAGTTCCACATGTATTTATCATCAAAGAAAAAATATAGTTGAATTATAGTTTGATTTATGTTCGTAAAAGAGATATTTTTTAATATTAATTATTTATATTGCTTAACATTTAGATTCTTTCAATTTAGAAGATAATTAAAAAAAGGTGTGTCAATCAGGAGACTGAAAATGAACTCACCAACCAATGCTCTAGGGCATTGCTCCTAATTGCAACACCTCAAGAAGTGGACTAATATCCACAATCCTCCAAATGGAGTTGGTTGCAAACCATTATGAGTAGTCTACATTTGCATCCAACACGACATTATCACCCAGTCTCCCTACACCTATCTCATCCTCACGGCTCACTTCATTGGTGCCATGCATCTTCCTTGGAGGTGAATGAGGGACTTGACAAGGAAGACCTAATTGGCGTCTAACCTCTCTCCAAGATAAAACTCCCAGGTGTCAACACTCTCAAGTGGCATGCACCTCTGAGAAAGATCAACAGTTTGGAGAAGGTCTGGAGAACTAAATTTGCAGATGCCAAATACGGCTGCCAAATTATCTGGAAGAGGAGAAAAATGATGACTGAGCATGAGAAATTAACACGTGACTCAAATAATAAGATACCAACTCGAGTCTCATCTGTAAAATCCAACTGACAACGAGCAGCAACATCTGAGAAGTTGGCAGTGGCAAGGAAGCGGGAAGAGCCAATGCATGGCCCTGGGAAAAATATCTCCAATGGCATTAGTCGGGCGAAGGATGCTTAAGTACTTAAAAAGACCAAAACTAAGAATGGAGAGCAAAGAGGACATAAGAGTAGTACAAAATCAAGCAAAAAGTATAGCTGTAATAAACTCAAACAATGAAGTATTATACCAGAAGGAAAGGCCAGAAGCCTGTAAAGGCCCCAATCTCCCCAGTGACCTCTCTCCTCATTCCAGCAAGGAAGGCTGCATATGTGATTTAACCCCAATTATAGCATCCCACCTCGTCAACATTCTCCATGGATTGGACAAGCTCATGATTAATGACAGACGTATTATTGCTAAAGAAACAGCTCCCCAGAATATATCAGAACAACCCATGAAACATGATGGCCTTGGCTTCATCGTTTTCAGGGGCCATCTTCATCTCTTCCGAAGTAGGTGTAATGCTACTTAAGCGGATCTTTCCTTTGGTGATACCACTAGGCCCAACTCCAAGTAGTTTTAAAGCTCTATCCTTCTTGTATTTGTAAACTTCCTGTTGCACCCAGAAGGTTTATAGTGGATCAGATGACAGGTAACTCGGTGGTTTCTTTATTTGCGTGTCAGTTTAGATTCATTGGCAACTTGATACTTCTGCTTTCCGTCGGTAGCTTTAATGTAAGAGTCATTTCTACAGCGTCAAGGTTCTCAGCCACACGTCTGTCATCATTACTAAAACACATCTTCTTTTGAGGCAGAATGTATATTAGACAAGGGGTAGCCATTTAGAATCAACTATCAACATCTGTTCTAAGTAATGCTCTCAAGTGTCCAAGGAAACAAGCTTCCTCATGGAGATGATTCAGACCATATCAGCTGAACCATACTCCGCATATATGATATTGCATATAAGATTGCAAATTTAAGTAGAAGAGACATCTGATAAATTTGCTGGATATGTAAATCTGACTATAATGAAACCCAAGAGAAGAGAAGCTACTATGTATAAACTCCCAAACTCATTATTTCATTCCAGAAACTTTTAAATAATGGTTATGCATACAGCTTAAATGTTGCTAAAGAATAACAATTGTCAAGGACAGCAACAGACAACTTACAAATATGATCATTTCTGTCTCGTATTGTGTGAGGGGCCATTTTCACCTCTCCCATTGTGTATAATGCAGATGAGGTGGAGTCCCTGACAAGCAAACACTAAGTTTATCAAACTCAAAGCTGGATTCATCCATTTATGAGGTTCACATGGGAAAATTGACCCTTAAATGCAAACTAAAGATCATGGTAGACCAATTGGTACCATCTCATGGTGACACTGTGGAGAAGTTGGTCACAGTTACCTGTTGAATAGGTAGGTATGCAGGGGCTCATACAATCTCACTGCCAAAGGCCATCCACCTCAAAAGCTGAAAAGCTGAGTTCAGCATGAAGGCACCCCTGCGCCAAAACAACGAATATAACTATGTATAAATCGGGGTGGGGGGGGATCTGAATCATGGCTTGAACTTGATGAAGTCCAATCCTTTCAAATACTGAAGGGTGTTTTTCCAAATCATGAAGAAGTCCCTTACCCTGGTTCCAAATCCTCAACCACCTTTAGGAATGCATCCTTGTCTATTTCACCAACACCAGGCATGTTTTCAGATCCTTGTGTGTACTTCAGGGTGCAATAGGAGTGTGAAACTAGCCTTGATGTTGTTCAGTTTTGCACTAGCAGCAGCCTGAAAGATTTGTATGGTGGTCTAGTCTAATCATTGGAAAATCATATGGTATTGACTCTACAAGTTTAATAGGTAGTAGTAGTAGTACAAAATAAAATTCCAGAAGCGCACTATAATTATCCTGCCAAACGCAAAACCCAGAATTTTCTTTTTTTTGAAGTACATTCCACACGTTTTTGGTAACAATTGTTTTGGAACACAGCAGACAAGCTCAAATATCTTTCTTACAATTGTTTGTCAAATGGTCCATGCCGCTTATTTGCACTGACCTCTTTATGAGTCAAGGTGTAACATGAATAGGAACATGCAGATTTATTACCTAG
Organism: Paulownia fortunei; assembly: GCA_019321725.1. NCBI lineage: Eukaryota > Viridiplantae > Streptophyta > Magnoliopsida > Lamiales > Paulowniaceae > Paulownia > Paulownia fortunei. The sequence continues at coordinate 67,540 of CM033105.1, read as the reverse complement.
CAGCTTACTAATAAAGCCCCGTGGCACTGTTTCCTTGATAGGTAAATAAGCACATCTAGAGTTGTTCATGCAATAATAGCATGCATCTCTATCATGAGTTACACCTTGATTGTTTAATTCCATTATAAAATGCGCATCGAGTATCACATGAAAATACTATGCATGGAACTTGGGTAGGAGACAAATGATGCATGATTGTTGCTGCTTGTCATATAAAAGCTAAGAATTGTAACACTATGGCTGTCCTAACTGAAAATTTCAAAAAATAGGATGAATTTCGCATACCATAATAATTTTACAGCAGAATGGTATTTTGAAGATGCAGAGCATAGTCAGGCTCATAATTTATCCCTTTTATATGCTGAATCAAATGGTCTATGAGATGATAGATCAAATCAGCCTGCTGATGAGTTCTGTCTCGTGCAACAAATAAGTGCACTTGATCGTTTATCTCAATCCAGCTATACCCTGTTTCTTTTACTACATCATTTCTGTCCATCTTTTCTCTCACCTTCTTTACATCAATCCACATACCTTTACATGCAAATATATTTGAAAGTAAGATATATGACCCGCTATCCTTTGGATCAGATGAAATTGCCATCTCACCGGCATGTTGACCCAGTTCAACATTACCAGTAACTCTGCATGCACTAAGCAAGCTCTTCCAGACTAACGCAGTTGGTTGAATTGGCATCTTCTCAATAAATGACTTTGCTTCATACAATTCACCAGCCCGGCCCAAGAGAGAAACCATGCAAGTATAATGTTCTGCTCCTGGCTCAATCCCAAATTCAAGCATGGACTCAAAGTAATGAAATCCTTCTTCCACAAGCCCCACATGGGCACATGCTGAAAGCACTCCAACAAATGTGACATAGTCAGGTTGTATACCCTCAGATCTCATTTGCTTAAACATATCAAGAGCTTTCTCTGCATATCCATGCTGTGCATGCATTGATATCATCGAATTCCAGCATGCAACATCTCTTTGAAGGACACAATTGAACAATAACTGTGCTGCACCTATGCTCCCGCATTTTGCATACATATCCATCAATGCATTTGTAACAAATGGATCAAAGTCTAGACCTATCTTTACAGCTTGGTTGTGAAATTGGAGACCATGCAACAAACTTGCCAGATTAGTAGAAGCCATGATGATGGCAACAAATGTGAACCCATTTGGTCTTTCCCTCCCATGCCACAACTCTAAGTACAGCCTAAGAGACTCCTCATTTTCTGACTGAAGTGCATATCCAAACAACATAGAATTCCAGACTACAATGTCTTTTTCATTGATCTCCTCAAATACAAGCCTTGCATCTCCAACAAGTGAACACTTTGAGTAAACATCTATTAAGGCACTTCCACCATAACTGTCCAAACAAAAACCAACTTTAATCATGAGAGAGTGAAGCTGCCAGCTTACTTCCAGAGCATTTTGAGAAGCTGATACACCAAGAAGGCTGACTAACGTTAATAGACTTGGTGAGATTAAATTATGCCTCATATCATTGAAAAGATCAAGCGCCTCAAACAAACTTTTCTGTCTTGAGTATCCCTCAATCATTGCATTGTAACAGATGACACTGCATTTCTCAGTGGCAAGAAACACTCTCCTGGCATCAATCAAGGCATCGCATTTACAGTACATGTCAATCAAGCTATTTGTAACAAAGTCATCAGAATCCAGATTGACCTTGATGGTGTAAGCATGGACCTGCTTACCTTGATCTAGAGCCCCAACAGAACCACAGGAAGTGAGGACACTTGTGCAAGCAAATCCATCTGCCTTCCACTCTGATCGGTTCATATCCTTGTATAGATTCATTGCTTCATAATTGTAACCACTCTGCATATGCCCAGAAATCATCATTGCCCAAGAAATAGCATTCTTAACCACCATCTGTTCAAAGATTCTGTGCCCTGCTTTCAGTTGTCCACACTTGGAATAGAAATCTATAAGCACGTTACTCACAGATACATCCATGTTAGAACCACTTCTCAGCACAAAAGCATGAACTTGCTTCCCAACTTCAAGCAACTCAAGCATCGAACATGCTCTCAAGACACTGGAAAGTGCATACTTATCAGGAGCAACACCAGTCTCCACCATTTCCTTAAACAAATCCAGTGATACATCACTTCTTCCATTTATGAAAAATCCGATAATAATTGCAGTCCATGCCACCACGCTTTTCACTCCCAACTCATCAAAAACCAATCTTGCTGCATCTAAATCACTAGTTTTTGCATAAAAATCAATAAGAGAAGTGCACACATGGCCATTTTGATTATAACCTGCCTTAATCACGAAACTATGCAAATGCATACCATTTTCAACACTAGCCAGTTGAGTACAAGATTGAATAACAGTAGACAAAACAAATTCATTTGGATAGTCATTGCCACTTTTCCTGAACTTCATAAACAACGTTAAGGCTTCTGCATTATACCCGTTTTGATTATATGCAGAAATCATCGAAGACCAAGAAATTAAGTTCCTTTCAGGCATTCTAGCAAACAGATAAACAGCACTCTCCAAAGTGTCCCCCCGTGAGTAAGCCGTAATAAGAATGTTACTGAGGAAAACGTTCGAGTCAAATCCTGATAAAATGATCTGGGCATGAACTGTTTTGTAGTAAAGAACATGATTACTAATCTTTTCCGTCGGCGAAAGTAGGAGCTTGCCCAAATATTGCCTATGTTTTTGCCTGTTATGCGTGGTGACAATACCAGGGTTCTCTGATTCGAGAAGTTGTGACGACGGCCGCGAAAAGTTTCTATGAAGTGGTGGCTTGGCAATGGCAGCATTAGCATGAGATTTTATGGGCGAATTGAAGAACAAATTGAAGGTCTTGACACAACGTGCTCGCATTTGCATGTATCCAAATGATGCTGCTTGTTCATTTCAGAACCAAAGTCAGGAACAACCGCAGGAGCAAGCGTCGTGCAATTTTCGTGTTTTGACTTTTAAGCCTGAGAATTGTTGGGGACTCCAAAATTTCTAATGCTTCATGAATAAGTTTGGGTACCACTAAATCATGTGCATTGATGATGTATATGATCACAGATGAGCAAGTTAATCATCTTGTGTTTAGAAAGAAATTATGCCGAGAATTCTTCATTTTAACCTTGAAAAAAAGCTATTATTATGGTTTTGGGTGAAAAGCTAGATATACAGTCTAGGGTTGATCCATAGTTCCATTTGAATATCCAAATTGGTGACGAAATTTTCTTTTTTCTAGATTTTAAAACGTATATCTTGGCTTGATAAATAAGTGTTTATTATATAATCTTTAGATTGATTGATTTGAAAAATGGAAGGCGATAAAACTTCCATTTAATAAGGTGCTTCTATTTAAACTATAAAAATAAATAAATTGCAGAAGAGTAATGAAATTTAATACATATTATATATGGGAAGCTGCATTCTTGTACTGATAGTTATGGTGTACAGTTAAGAACGAAGAAAGTATCAATTTTTTTTTTACAATTCCCGTATAATTTTTCTTCAGTGAAAATAGAAGTGTATAATTACCAGATCAACAATAAGAAATAAGAAATCAATTCTGATTAAAATTGGCACACTCTCCAGTGGATGAAGAAATTTAAAATATACACAGAAGACTTCGGAGGAAAAAGAAGATTAGTGGAGTTTGATTGACACACTTAAAATACGGAATTAGAGAAAGAAGAAATCTACAGGCAAGTCAAGCACAATTAGAAGAATCTGTTGTATTGACTAGTGAGAGAGTCCCTGAGATTGGAATAGAGGTTGAAGAGGGAATACTGACGAAGATTCTTAACCTCGTACCATGAGTTGAAAACTGCCTCATGCTTATCTGTGCCAGAAAACGCCAGTTGTATCCCAAGGCTACAATCTACAGACCCCCCTCGGTTTTTGCAGTTGTTAGTTCTGATGGCACAGTCTTGATTGTTAAGGCAGACAAAGTTCGAATTGCCGGAGCATGAAGCACAGCCATCTCTTTTCCAGTACAAGTTTTGAAGCCTCCCCTTATTAAATTCATGAACCTGCATTAAAATAAACAATGATCCAGCTAAACATGGAAATCAATTCAATTATAGTGGAATATGACACAGTAGGGCTGACTTCTTACCAGAGTAAAACTGGTGACGATGTACGTACTGTTCGCAACAAAAGCAGGAATGGACCTTGCAGCATATTTTCGACCAGCAAATGCTACCATATAACCTCCTACGGAATCCTGTGGTCGATAAAACATAAATATTGCAAGAGATCAAAAAATGCACAGTGGAACTAGTGCAAATCAAAACATGCTATGGAGTTAAATATCCTCATTGCAGACAACAGTAAGTTGTACTGTATGCAACATCATTTAATTTAATGTTGTTCATAAATGTAACAAACAACGAGAAAAACATTGTCATAATAAATTTGATGCTGAGAAGAAATTTTTTAGCCTAAATTGATGTGCACTTAGATATTCTGTCAATGGAATTATATACATGCAATGATATGTATGCATATAAATGCAGTTCCCTTACAGCAAGGGAACAGTTTTGGGGTGCTTTAAAGCCGATACCTAATATTTTTCTTTTTGATTAGGCGTGGAAGTGTAATGTTAAGCTGGCTGAAGGAAAAACTTCCATAAAGAGACAAGGGTAACAAGCAGTTGCAAGCAAATGGTGAATTTAAGCCCCTGGACTGCGATCTTTCAGATCCAAACCCTAGAAGCACCCAAGTAGGCATCACAAAATACTCCAAAGAGTTTCAACACCAGTTCACATCCATACACCCATTATTGCAGCCCAAGAAATTCAAATCAGATTTCAACCTTCGTCTATTGGATAACTTAACGTGTTGGAATTAAGTCTAAACTTAAGCTTCTCAATACGATGGAGCTAAAACAAAAGGTCCAAATGGAGCACGTAGTCAAATAGTAGGCAACCAAGTTCTTATAAACCACAAAACAACTTTACATGTATGCAAAGGGAATTGCACTGAGTAGTCAGGTAAAGAACTGCAACCAGAATGTTGCCTTAAAAGATTTTCAGGATTTTTGTAACTACTTTACGTGATAGATTGAGATTGTTCGAGTGATTTACGAGTTTAGGTTGGCTACTGTATGGGAACATGAACCAAAGAATACTCGGTTAGTGGTTCAAAAAAAATGTGGACAACTCCTAGAATTCACTTGATTCATTATCAATGGTAACTACTTAGTCCCTCAACCATCTATTTAAGAAGGGTTGAAAATTACTTGAGAAGTGTTTGAAATTCAGTGCAACTTTCCCAGCTGTGTAGTGCAAAACTTCCAACCTCCCTTTGTCATGGAGATAAATAATGCAGGTTACAACTCAGATGTTAATCCTAGTCCGTATTATACAACATGTCCTCTAAACGAACCCAAACATTACCCCCAAACATAAAAGAACCAAGTAAAATTGATTCTTTGTCATGAAATTGCGAATAATCCTACATTAGACTACACTTATCTTCTCAAGGAGCAATCGACCAAGTGTTCCGCCCATATAGAGGACTCAACTTTGCTTTAGACACAAAAAAAGAAAAAAAAACTTGGGGAATGTTTTGGATGTATCTTCAAACTCCCTTTTTATTTTCACTTCATTCTCCCAAAATAAAATCAAACATGCATCACTTTCTCCAATACATTTCCATCTAAATACATCGCATTATCCAACACATTCTCTCAAAACACTTTCCCCAAAACACCCAAAATAAATCCAAACATTCCTCTAAGGTTTCTATAGCTAAACATCACAAAGTTTCATTTAATATGTCTCTTAGTAGATGTATAAAGGTGCATGCAGTAAGATGTAGGAAATGCCAATGTAGTTTGTTGTAGACCTTGGGTCATTTCTTAACCATAGTATAGTGCTAAAAGTCCACATACAATATTCCCTTACTTGGGCTGAACCATCCGCAGTCTTTTGAATTTCACAAGGCATTTCACCACATATAATCCAAAGTTCCAGGCTAAAAACATGCAACAACAAACTCATAGGTATCATCAATAAGTCGAATATTATAAGATCAAATCCCCATGTTCCCAAGGACCGAACCAAGATTTAGGGGGGAGGGAATTGCTATTATTAGTGAAAAAGTTGGGGCAATTTTAATCAATTTCAATTTTGACGGACAAATAAATATAACGAAAAACTACTTTTAGTAAAGAATTAGTTTAACTTCAAATTATTCCAATAATACTTTAAAGAGAGAGTTAATGTAATATTTATTTATAATGAATTTTATTCAAAATGTTCTATAATTTTTCTCTTAGTGTAAGTAATTAATCAACCAATTCGTAAAGCAATTCTTTGGTTACTATTATTTAGTCGCATAAGTAGACAACTTTTCACTAATTTTTATATATTGGAGGAATTTGAAATTTGTAATCCTATTGTTTATTATTTACACCAAGCTTTTGATATATCATTAGAGAATTAAGCTTTTGCATATGACATATATATACATAAGTATACCAAGTCTTATGGGGCCAGGGCCCTCCTAATCCGCCTTAGGTCCGTCACCGCAGTTCCCAGCTAACATCACCGAACACACACACTCCCTCATGGCCCCCAGCCACTAGCAAATGCTGCCAACCCTCCCTCCCAAACCCCAAACCCGACCAAAACTCGGAAAGAAAAATAGGATGAAAGAAAGGAAGGAAACAATTAAAAAATAATATTATGAATCAAAAAAAGGAAATAATCAAAAAATGTGGGTTGGAGCATAAGGGCTGGTCACTAATGAGGGAATTTCTCGAAAAGAAAGCCCAGGTTCTACAATGAAGCTCACTTTCATTGTTCCTGGCACTCCAAATTTGATCTGTAATTGGAGAACCCACATCTTGTTACCGCAAAAACAGGTCAGACTCTGTTACAATCCCAAAGCACATCCTAAAGAATACATGTATGATTTGTAGAACATTCTGCTTCCATATGGTAACTTGTTCCATCCTAAAGAATACATGTATAAGTTGTAGAACATTCTGCTTCCGTATGGTAACTTGCTCCAAAAGTATAGCTAATTTGTTTTCCACTCAGTCCATTAATCTGATAATCTCCACATTTCCCGCTCACCATATTAATCTAACAATCCCCAAACACTAACCAAGCGACAGACAGTTGCAAGTAACAACAGATAAATAACTACCGATTCCTCCATACGTTTCCACAACCAAAATAACAACAGTACTCGAAAATAAATCCAAACGATCTACTCAGGAAAGAAAAACTATAATTTTAAAAAAATAAAAAAAACGTAATAATTGACGGACATGAACATCACTCCATCAATTAATTATCTAAGTATATCGTATAAATATCAATAGTACCGGGAAGAAGTTGGAGGTGTTGATGGTGAGGAGGGAGATCTCGTCGACTTTAGGGCGGAAAACGGCGACCTGAGAGTTGGCGGAGGAGAGCGCGAGGCGGCGGTCGCACGGCGACAGCTGAATGGAGCCGTTGAAGAAGAAGGCCGTTCTCGTCGCGAACGCGATCCCGAACGTGAACCCATCAGACCTCTGAACCGAGGCGTCGCCGCACGGCGAGAACACGTTGTTTGTGTCACTACTCGATTCTCCCAACGAAATTATGCTGAAGAGAGCTACGATTAGAGCCAATAATGGCCTTGGAATCGCCATTCTTGGCTTGGAGAATGGTTCAAAGGATCGCTTAGCTGTGATTTTGGTGGGCTGATTATGATTTTGGATTATTTTTTTTCTTTTGTTTTTGTACTGTGGACTGTTGGGGCGACTGATTGTTGTTCCACTTCTGAAAACTAAAGGTTGAATACCAGTTTGCCCCCTAAACTGCCCAAGTCCCTCAAAGTATCAGATATACACTTTACTACTATCAATTAAAAAAAAATCACTTATTTTCAATCTTATCCATAGTTTTAAAATATTTAAGAAAATAATGGATTTAATCATAAGGTTTGGTGAGACTGAAACTATCTTTCAAAAATATTAAAAAAAGGGTATAATAGAAATAACTTTAATTAGAATGTAGATAAATCATCAATTTTATAGTTGGAAGGCCAAAGTGTACAAGTTTATAATTGAGGGGGGCAAATTATTTTTCACCCTTAATTAAAGAATGATGGTGAATAATACTCCTATTTACTAGATTATGATACTAGCCTATCTATTCAAGTAGTTTTTTTACTGGAACAATTAAGTATATCATTAGAAAATTTGTTAAATTCTTTAATAACTACGTTATGATTCTTTTAATAAATTTTATTGTGGTTCCAATTGTTAAGCAAACGTACAAAATGATTTATTTAATGACATTAAATTACAATTTAATTTGGTAATTAGACTAATAAACTCATCGCTCATTCTAATTCCAATTCGGGCTAGAACTCAAACTCGACAAAATATTAAAAATCATTTGGATAGTTCTCCATATTTACTGGTTTGTGAGATAAAATCCTCATAAATGCTGCTAATAATATCCATTTTCAGTACATTATTTGACAATTTGTGAGTTATTTTTCCTTTACTCTCAAAATTTAGATGTGCGACATCACAGTTCAAATTGGCTCTAATATTGAACGGGCAGGTTGGGTTTTCAGTTATTGATTTGTAATTATGCCATGAATCTAAAGTTTTACAGAACCATTTCTGTAGTTATCAAACTTCATATTACAATCCTTAACTAAATTAATTTCCAGACTATGAAATCTAACACTAATTTGATAATTAAGATTTTAATTTTTTTTAACATACGACACTTAGAATTCAGACACATGTATTATTATTTATTAGATAATATAATTCTACTTATAAATCATTAAATTATATATACTAATATCGTCATATTTTATGACATAAACATATACATATTTAATATCTCACAAATTCATAAAACAAATAGTATGCAGATGTATATCATAAATGTCTCGTTGATGCCATACTCTTTGAAATTTGAACCTTGACAAATCGTACCTGGGATTTGCTCGCATGATTTCACCTCCGATGTTGACAAGTCACTTTTTGTTTCAACACGTTACACAAATTTAATTTTAAGAAAATGGTTATTAAAAAAAAAAAAAAAGTAGAAGGAAGATGAACTTCCAAAAAATTAATTAGTAATCTGTCAAAAAGTGTACAATACATTAAATACATGATTCAAGTACTCAAATTAAAACAAGACACTTATTTAGGTACTCAAATTCGATTTATTTTATTTTTAGATTAATTTTAACTAAATTTTTATCAAGTTTAATTGGAGTAATTGATCGTTAATTAAAAAAATTATAAATTTATATTTTCAAAAACAATATGTGCTATCACTATAATTGTTTATCAAAATTTCAAAATGGAGGTGATGGAAGGGTGGGGAGAGGTGGTGGAGGCCGAAAAGATAATTGATATTAATTATATACACATAATATAAATGTATGGTATAAAAAATATATATAAAATAAAATACAAAATTAGAATAAAAAATCTAAAAGTAGGAGTAAAGAACATAGTTGATATTAATTACATACACATAATACAAATGTATGATATAAAATATAAAATTAAATGCAAAATTAAAATAAAAAATCTAAAATGCAAAGAAGAGACATGGGATTATGTAGCTGCTAGGGTATTGAAAATGTTAAGCAGTAACATGCTATTTGTTATTAATGTCATCCACATATTATAACCCTAAATATAATGCCTAGATCGTGCAGTGCAAGAGTGGCAGATAGCGTTGAAAGAGAGAGTTGGATTCAATTACTGTATTAATTAATTATTTGATTATTATTATTTTTTTTTTAAAAAAGGTGAATTTCGTTGCAAGAAAGACGTTACTCACATGATCATACAACTAACAAAGCGTAAATGAAAAGGACAGACGAGACGCCTCCAAACCGTTGACAATTTATTACGATGTTAATAGCTTTCCCAATTTTATATTGTGTTCACTAATATTTAATTTTTTTTATTTCCTATGTTTATCTCTGGGTCGAATAAATATTTTTGGGTAAAATATACTCGTATTTAAATTCTCTATTTTTCTTTTTTAGATGTCTATAAATATATTTTTTATTTAAAATAGCAATTAATTCCCACGCAATATGAAAATATTTTCTGCGTCAACCCCTCTATTTTATGTTTAAATTCAAATGCACCTTCCCTTAATTAAAATCTCCACCAATTTGTCATCAATCTCCTACTACCGTTGACTTTTTATATCCTAGAACCCCCTAATAACCCCATTCTCCAAGCCTGCACCCATGGCCGCTGACCACCTTAATCGCCCTCAATCTCCTCCTCTTCCACCATGAACAGCACCACCGGCACCGGCGGCTTTCTGGGCTCTGAAAACATCGGCGGTTTCGGCTACGGAATCGGCGTTTCCGTCGGAATTCTCCTACTCATCACCACCATAACCCTGGCTTCATACTACTGCACAAGAAACAACACCACCAATTTGGTACTACCCCAGAGGAATCCTCGGTCGGCGACGCCGCCCCTCGACGATCTCACGGTGGAGGTGGGGCTGGACGAGGCTACCCTGACCAGCTACCCGAAGCTGCTGTATTCTGAAGCGAAGGTGAATCACAAGGACTCCACCGCCACCTGCTGCTCCATATGCCTGGCGGATTACAAGAGCAGCGACATGCTTAGGCTTCTGCCGGACTGCGGCCACCTCTTCCACCTGAAGTGCGTCGACCCCTGGCTGCGCCTGCACCCAACCTGCCCCGTCTGCCGGACGTCCCCAATGCCGACTCCACTTTCGACGCCGTTGGCCGAGGTGGTTCCCCTAGCAACCAGGCCCATTGGATAATATAGGCATGTTTCTTGAAAACATGGGAATCACTCTTTTTTCCATTTTTCCTTGTATACTTGTAGATCTTAGATTTTGGTTTCCTTTTCCCTTTTCCACTTGAAGTTTTCTGGTTAGTCATTATACTTACGAATACATCACATCTTATTCAGACAGTGATCCTTAAGCATGTAATCCATCATGAAGGTTAGATAATAATTTTTCCCAAAAAAATCATAAAAATCATGAAGCTTAAATATGGTACAGATTTTTCAGATTGCAGAATATCACATGATTGATGTAGAACTGCATGTAAATCAAAAGCAGAAATTTTGAGAAAATTGAATTAAAGGCAGGTCTTGAGAAGGATATTACATATATACAGTTACAGGTTACAATTTTTTTTTTTTCACTTCGATTTATTTTCCCTTTGCGGGGATGGGGACCGAGGGTAGGAGGGCGAGGGCTGCCGATTGATCAGTCGGTCAACTTTTTCAGGTGCAATTAATCTAAGTTGCATCATGTTAGCCATTAATTCCTGGCTTACCTATTAGCAGTATTTTACAAAGTTGAAACCACTCTGGAGCCGTAGTTTACATATGTTTTTAATGCAATAGTCGATAGAAGTAATATCATCATTCATACTAGTTGAACGTAGAATTTTAAAGACCGTCGATAGATACCATAAAGTGTATTTACACATGCATTCTGATCAAGACTTAGAGGTAGATAGTTGATTGTATCGAATCAATAATTAATTTTTTTATTTTTTATTTCTATCATATATATGTCCAGCTATATTTAAAATTCTCTCATACGTCAGTAAGAGATGATTAATTAACGAGCAAAACCTTCACGTCAATCCGTGGTCCTTTTCATTATTCTCATTTTTGTAATGCACAGAAGAGTGATTATAAAGTTACCATTTTTGTAGGACAGCATGGCAGCCTTATATAATCAGCAAAAACATTGTTAGGTTTATTATTATTCAGCAATAATTAAATAAACAATTAAGTTTGCTTTAAATACAATTATGTGCAAAAAAAGACAAGAATATTGAAACTAAGTACGCATGCAAAAATGCGTTTGCACATCTTTGGCAAGTTTGCAGATCCCCAAAGGCTTCCAATTCTTGTAGACTGCAATTCTCTTGTCATCCATTTATTGCATCCATGTGCCTCATGAATAATAGCAGTGGAATAATTCAATTACTTGTTATCATGACTTGCCTCTCATCATGCTATGTCGTTTATTTTTTATTTTTTATTTTTTACTATCATAGCTAGAAAAGAACTTTTATAAATGATACATAATTATAATGAGACCATGTTATTTATTTTTTCTATTCGAAAATTCTTACTTATATCTTGTTTACAATAAAAAAAATTAAATTGTGATGATCTCAAGTATGTCCTCCTATTTTGTGATTGTACCTTGGTCGCTAACCTTTATTTTCAAAATATTTTTTAAATTCTTTTTCAAAAACTCTAGCCACCAAAGAAATCCAGGCAAGGGACTAAAAAAATTTCTCAACTTCTAAAGTAGTTGTGTAGCTAACTTTTTCAACAACAAAATTTAACTCCCTATGATAAAAAGTTAAACATTACGTTTTTTATATATTCAATTACGCTTGTGTTAAATTATGATTTTAGTAGGAAAATAAAAACTTTGAAAAATCAAAATTTGCCACAGATATCCATAAATATCTCATTAGTCGCTAATGGTATATCGAAAATTCTTCCACCCGAGGCAAATTGTAAAGGGAAAAAGTATATGCATTCTATTGCACCAAACCATTTTGCCCTTGTTTCACAAGTGTAGTTCAAGCATGTTAGATATAACATATGAGGACTTGTCGTAATGTGTTGGTAAGTTCCTTTATCCTATAATTTAAAATTTATTTGATTTTGAGTACGAGTTACGACATAAGTGTAGTTCAAGCATATTAGATATAACATATGATGATTTGAGTTAATGTGTTGATAAACTCCTTACTCCTATAATTTATAATTTAATTGATTATGAGCACGAGACACTTGAAATAAAATTGAGAACCAACCAATTTTATTTATAAAAAATAAATATATAATAAAAAAATACATGCATGCAACGTGTGTACCACTAGGTGATTGGAATTTTCCACAACCCCAAAGAGTGTAGTACATTATTCCACTACGAAAAAAAAAAAAAGGGTTATTAGCTAGGAGATTAAGGATATTGTCTGTGCGGATTCTTCAAATTTGCTAGAATTTTGAATTATAAAACTATATCCCAGCGCCAAAAAAATATCAAATTTACAAAGAGGGCAGACCACTTGAAACCAGAAATTAGAACCGCGGCGCCAATTCAATATGTGGTGAGTACAGATAATTTGGGGGCTGTCGCCCTTGAATTCAGAGTTGTGATCCAATTCATGAAAAAATTAAAATGCATTTTTTTAGTTGGATTTTAGGATTATTTTTTAAAACTATAAAAGGCAATTTTCAGAACAAATATGAGGACTTCTTTTGACCAAAAAACACAGGAAAAAACAAGAAAAAATGGAGGAATGGCTTCAAGATTTGGGTTTCTTTTTTAAGATTCAAAGTTATTCTTTTCTTTTTCTTTTCTCTTATCTTTTGTCATAAATTCAATTTTGTCCATGAATTTGATAGATATAACTGGGAGCTAACTTTTCTTATTTAAGGGTTTTGATGTATTTTTATTAGGATGATTTGATTTTTTTTTCCAATTCAATTTAATGTTTATTTGATCTAGTTGATTTTTGTACGCGATTTTTAATGCTTTTAATTATTTTACCATTAATTGAATGATTTGTTAATCAAATTGATCTGTTAGATGTTACATGTGTCTAGTTTTATGTGTAGAAAATCATAAATTGCATGTAAGATAAAAATATATTTTCATGGTTTGTATAGTTTTGATTGAGATCCATAGAACCCAATGATTTATTAATTATTTAATTTATATATGAATATAGTGGGTTAACAATTGGTAAAATTTTTATTAAATATTGTGAGAGGTTATTCAATAATTGAGGGATTTTTCACTATTAACAAGAAAAATAAATTGAAATTAATATGATTGGGTGTTCAAATATAATTAATTATAGTAAAATCATAAACTCTAGATTTTTAGGTTATAGAAGTTAATCTTAATTTGCTTTTGATAATTAATTTAGTATTTTTTTAGTTTACATTAATCACCACTTCATTACGATTGTTCAAATAAAATTAGAATTACCTCATTTCGGTACTTAATTATTTAATAATTATTGTAAAAATGATATTTTACTCATCTATTTTATTATTTTTCTACAATAGCGTGTACTTGCGTTCATAAAATTCGCAACAAGATTTTTCGTTTTGGACAAAAAAAATATGAAGCTTAAGTTCTCTTTAAATATAATTGAGTTTCATAAACTAATAAATGGAATAGATGTTACCAAATATCTCTGTTAATTAAAATCTTTAAATATTTCCTTCAAAACTAAATTGAATAACATTTTTTAAAAATATTTTTTACTAAAATTCGAAGTCCAAACCTAGTCTTAACTTGCTCAAGCAATCCTCGTGAAGTTGGAGTGAACGTTGTGGACCAATAGGGTCTTTCAAAAACCTGCATTCAATAAGAAACACACACACACACACACACACACACAGATATCAAACAACCGTTATAATTAGACCTTAATCATGGGTGGCAACTATTGGGTTTGCTATAATATCGGATGTGCTATAATATCGGATGTGAGAAGCGGAGTTTAAAAAATAATTTAAAATAAAATACATGTAACAACAATTGTCATTGTTCATTTTCTAAGCGATTATAATAATCGTGTATTTTTTATAGTTTTACAAAAATAAATAAAGTTTTGGATTCTTTTCATACAATCCGATTATTGTAGGGTGTGTAGCAATCAATTACTATCAATCTGAAAAAGATTTACAAGGGATCCAAATATATACCTTCTAAATATAGTCCACATGTTTGAATTAGAACATGGAATTGAAAATTTCGCTAATGATTTTTAATTCTTTTACTAATTTAGTTTGCAGTGCTTTATGTGTATTAATTTTTAATTTAACTTATAAAAATAAAAATTCAATACATAGAATAATAAAAAAAAAAATTATTATATTATAAGAGGTTCTTTTTTTTTTAAAAAGAGAAAAAATGTAAGAGAGAAAAATAATTTTTCCATTTAATACATTGAAGTGGCTGTAAATTGGGATGAATACATCCTCAGATTTCCGGCCATATAATGGAAGATAGATGGCTTAAAATTATTCAATAATTTTCATCATTTCACTATATTTTCATGTGTTGAAATTAGTTGTTTTGACATAGTCAAACTTTTCAAAAATAATTAATTCAATGAATCTATCCCCATAAAATGAATGTAACCGATTTTGTGGACTTTTACATGCGACAAAATTGCTCCTCCCTCTCTGTTTGATTGTGTTGGACTCTTCTAATTCAATAAAAATATATATTTAATATCTATAATTATCTTCATAAGATAATTAATAAGAAAATTATATTATTTTATTTTTAATTTCTTTCAATAATTTAAGTGGGTCTTTAAATAAAAAGTTACCTTAAATTTTGATTTGGACTTTTATAAAATTCATTAATTAATTCAATTAATTAAATTTATCTAATTTTAATTAATTAATCCAATCAGTTAATTACTACACTCTAATAGCGCTTCCTAATTTTACTAAGTTCAATTACATAATTTCTTTAATTAATTGGATAATTAATTCAATCTATTGAATTAATTTAAGTCCACAAATTAATCTTCATTAATTAAATAAATCTAACTATTTGGATTAATTCCTAGAATATAAATATTCAACTCCAAATTTATGTCTGACTATTTATGTTCACAATTAAACTACTCGTGTACTTACAATATTTTTGTAATTTATGAATAATAGTTATTCTAATTAATTAATTTAATTTAAATCTTTAATTCCAAAAACCTCACTATGCATAAAAACACCTAACAAGTTATCATGACAAACTAGTTTTAGGTGAAATAACGAGTAAACTTATTTCAATTGCAAGTTTCATACACGTACCGTCCTTTCAATAACTAATCTTTCGATTGAATCTATGACATGAATTATAAATCGAAATCCTATATGATCCAATAACTGTAATTCCATTTCAACTTTTAATAATTCATGATGAATCAAAGTTTATCTTATATTGACTAAGGTCTTTGAATTACGAACCATGAAAATACAGGAAATTCCCTTGTTAATAAAACAAGTGTCGAATTCTATGTTGGTCACTGACAATCCTCCATGCACACTAGTGCAACATACAACATACCCCTTTGTGATTGTTCAACAATCAGAAGATATATCAAAATATTGTAGAATGCACACAAGGTTACTATCGTACCTCAAGTTAAAAGATTAGTCATGTACTATCGCAACACAATTTTTTTTATTTCAATAGACAAAACCTCCAACTAAAAATTTCATGTTGGCCATATTCGGTATACTTGTTATCTAATAAATACTCATATACATGCACTTGTGTATCTACGCTAATGCTAATGGAATGCGATATCCTCGTCTTATAAGCATCTATCGTATGTGTAAGTTTTACTGACTATTTCATATCCCATTTCAAAACACCTTCGATTCGTAATTTATTTAAGATCAAAATCTTAAAAATATGTTTTATAATCGTCATCATAAGCGTTCATGACTCGTAACTAAATTTAGTATAAAAACTTTATTGAATGTGCTGGCCATCGTGGTCTAACAGCAACATGAGTGTTAAAATTTGTCATTTTGGTTGGTTAGATTTAACATATTGTAAGTTCGGTTCAAGTAGATTGGATTGAGCGAGGTTGTTGGGTTGCGGGTTGAAAATAGTTTTAAGTGGTCCAACCCAAAAACATATCTAAAGTTCAATAATAAAAATATTAACAAATCAATCTTATAATTCTTTTTTTCTGCTTTTCACAAGTAAACATAATAATTAAGTGGATTGGATATAGATAGCCTTCTTAGATTGTGGATCCAAAATGGGTTCAAGTAGATGCAAAATGGGCCCAATAAAAAAAAACTAAAGTTTATTATTTTTTTCTACTTTTACAAAATTTTAAAACATCCCTCACATTTATAATTATATATAAGTAAGCAAAATGAATTGTGCTTAAAACACAATTAGTATAAATAAACATGAAAAATTATCAAACGTTCATAACCCAAATATATGTGTGTATATATAAATGCGAGCATCTAAGATGACTAAAACACCCACTATTGGGCATAAACTACAAAATAACAATGATGTCCCTAAGTGACTAAAAAGAACACATAAAAATGAAAAATAAAAAAAAAATATTTCAAAAGAACTTAAATAACACACGAACACGTAAAATTTAAACGCCGTAAAAAGGGTCAAAAGAACATGTTAAATAACTAAAATGCACCTAAGAAACTATAAAAATATAATAAATATGAATATTTAAAAAACATCGTACGATTAAAATAATATGTTGGCATATAAAATTACTACAAAACTCATATATATTTAATATAGCATATGAACAAAAATAGTACTAAAGTACCCATGAAGATGGAATATGGTCCAAATGTTTCCAATGATATAAAATACATTACGATTAAAGAATAATCGATTAAAGAATAACATTAATTATTATTATTTTGATTTAGATAATTTTTTTGTTAGTTAATTTTTATTATTGATGACCTCTTGCCTATATTGAGTGAATTTCATTTTTCACTCAAAGCCCCCACCCAAAAAAAAAGATAAATAAGAAGTTTTCTTGATTTATTTTAAAATATTATTATGGATGAATGTAGGGTTTGAAAGATATGTAGTATTAATATTATTTTTTAGATTAAAGCAAAATGAGTTATCTTATTTCATTCATACAATTTAGGAGCTTATTTTTATATTGCTCTTAAATTAAAATTATATATCTTATAAGTTTAAAATCTAATAAGATATTTTAAAATGGCTATGTTTTATAATGAAATGGATAAATATACGCGTGCAATGTGCATCGGCTCATTATATAGTGACTTAAGTTTCACCACCCAGTCGCTCCCCTAACAACCACCCCACCCAACCCTTGCACCATGGTGTTCTCCTCCTGGATTTATCGCCTGCGTTCTTCCTCAAAACCCATTTACACCGCACTCAGAAACTCCTTTTCTCACAAGCAGAGCGCTGCTCTATCAAGAAGTCTTGCCGCAGAGTTTGTGGGCTCTGAACACATTCGGAAACCATTCGTATCATCTTGGGGTGGCTCTTTACTTCCCTTGGCTCTTGCTGTCTCCGCTGGCTCTCTTGTTTTCCAATCATACCACGATCATGGCCCATCATACTGTCAAGCCCCAAATATTGATCAAACGTAAGGGTTGTGCGCTCTTTTGTCGTTTTCTTGAAGTTTTTTGAGACATAATGGTGCAATGGTTAGCCTTGGAGCTTGATAGTTTGTGGGTGCTGTTTGTAAGTAGAGCGTGTTTTGGTAACACATACCTATTTATGAGAAATGATTTTCCTTTGTTTTTCTGTGGTTTTGTATCTACTGGTAATGCTTTGCTTGGCTATTGGTGTGAACTGAATGCCCATCTCAAGAATTTGAATGGTTTATTGAGAGATTGTTGATAGCTCTTCTCCATAACGGTTTTTCATCTATTAATTGTTGTTTGAAAGTTTTGAAAGTGGGATATTCTTAAATGGTTTGGTTGGGGTGAAATTATGTTCTGAAGCTGAAATGGCATTAACGATTTTTTATGGATTACTTTGGAATTTAGAGGTAAGAGTATTGGCGGCAAAGGCAGCACAGATTACTTGGTGAAAGGTTCACACAAAAAAGTCCCACAAGAGCTTATTGAAAAATTAAAGGTCATCTGTAAGGTATTACTTGTTAGCCTTTGCTATCACTCATTAACTCTGCGAGCAAGCTTTCGAGCCAATTATAAATTATATTATCTTCAATTTTGTTACTATACATCTCCAATCTGCATGTTGGGTTTAAATTTTTGTTGCACACTTCTCTAGTCCTTTCCATGTATAAACAAACTATATGAAAGGTTATTAGTTAAATTATTTTATTGGGTTTAAAAAGAGTAATGGGTAACAGAAATATGTTTTGCTGTATGCCTACTATCCAATACAGGACAATATGACTATGGACTATGATGAGAGATACTTTCATGGGAAGCCACAGAACAGCTTTCACAAAGCAGTGAACATCCCTGATATAATTGTTTTCCCAAGGTGAGACTGATTCTGACTCATTGAAATTTCTTTTTGGCTTATTATTTACATTTTCCCTTAGCATTGCTGTGACTAATTGTCTAGGATTCTCTCTTTCCATTCCCAAAGTGCAACATGCATCTTTTCTTATATTTTTCTGAAGAAAACAGACTCCTCAAACTCAAGCTGAATAAAGCCCTATAGGAACTATAGAGAGGGATACAGAGCTCATAGCTACTAACTACTGAAGCTATTGAACTCACTAATTCAAGAATTCTTCACCCACGAAAGCATCTACCATTTAGCTGGCCTTTCACTCTCTCCCACTTCTTACCTACTCCAATCTCTAAGATTTCATGAAATAGCAAAAAACAGAATCTTAATCCTAATCAGATTGACCAAGGCTATTGCAGCTGAGTTAGTCTATCCGTTCTTCTCCAAATTAAAAGCTTGAGGAAGAAGAGCATTTCCGGCAGAAGTGGTAAAACAAGTTGTGATGTTTGATTAGAAAATGCATATGTGAAAAGATGTGTAATGCATGAATTCCCAATATAAGATGCTTATTTAAAGCATTTCCTGTGACTGAGAACCTAGGATCTTGTGTCTTGAACCAACGTAAATCTAACAACAGGTGGTAGAAGAATAGAAACTACAATTATTGTTAAGGTCGAATTTGGGTGCTGAAAGGATGTAGAATAATGGTGACATGACTAAGTAACTTTATCATCTAAGCTCGTTTATTTAATTTTTTTAATGGGATGCATGGGTTTAAACTGTAATGTATTCTTAGCAGCATAATTAATAATAAAGCTATGAAAGTGGGTTCATGCATTTTGCCAACATGCCTTTGCATTGCTGTAAGATCCTATAATTGTGTTCCATGATTCTAGTATGTTTTTGGTGATTTCTGGCATTCCATTCTTTTGAAAATATTAGAGCAATTTGAAAAGGAACCCATGTGTATATCGTCTAAGTCCTTTGACTCTTAGCAGCACTCTTCTTTTGGGTCACATTATGTGAACATTATCTGTCTATTTAATATGCAGGTCTGAAGAGGAGGTGTCTAAGATAGTAGCGTCCTGTAATGAGCACAAGGTTGGAGCTGCTGTTTTATTTCAAAAGTGTGCTTAATAATTTTGTATTTAGAATTATTGGTTTATCTTTCTAATCATATTGCGGTTTCACAATTTAAGCTAATTGTAGAATAGGCAGAAATTTATTTTTGATATACAAGGAATTTTTGACCCATTCTCTCCAAATTTGATTGTTGCTAGCAGGTTCCTATTGTGCCATATGGTGGAGCTACCTCAATTGAAGGCCATACCTTATCCCCTAGTGGTGGAGTTTGCATTGACATGACGTTAATGGAAGTATGAATAATTATGCAAAATGTATAGATTTATGTTATGATTGTCTCAAAATTGGTAGGACGGCTAGCCTTTTCTTCTAGCTCTAAATTTAAACCACTTATGGCTTGACATATTATATCCCCTAAATTTTTTGGTGTGGTCAATGATATTCAGCTGTTTTAGTAATCTTGGCTTTGATAGGATGAAGTCCTAAGAATAAAGCATAAATTTTTCGATTAAATATGTGAATATAAAGAGTGGAGGAGTGGGAGTCTCCAAATATATACAAAATTCTGAATCCATAACATCATATAATATATGTATGTATATCATTCAACAGTCGTTCTATCCCCAGTAGACCCTTGCTTGTCTAAAGAGTTGAAGGAGGACCAACAATAGAGTTTGTTCCATACACAAGTCACTAATGCACCTGAAAGATTCTTGATTATAGTCACAGATCGTGGCCACCACCATACATTGCCACCAAATCTTATTTATGAGAATTTCACCTCTAAAACAATGAAAATTGATGGATGGCTCCTTGTCAATGTGCATCTCATTCTAGTCCGATCAACTACTAAGCCTTAAATCAGGGTTACTAACTGATTTTTTTTTTTTTTTTTCGAAATGGTGATTGTGGGCCTACTTATATCTTTGTAGATGTAATTTCCTTGCTGACTCTTCCACTGTGGCTTGCTTTTACCTAGTGACTTTTCTAGGGAGATGATTGGCTCGGTTTGGCTTTTTCCTGTGGTTCTTTGATTGTTGTCTCATTTGCTTTCTCTGGAAGATATTAAAACTTTTTTGTCATACTCCTCCTAATTTGTCTCCCGCGCAAGTACTTATCTTCCAATTTTGAATTCCCTAAAGTAGGGATCTGTCTTATATTGTGATGATAAATGTAACCATAGTTGGAGATCATCCTTGTTACTCAGCTTGCAAACTATTCAAATTGCAGCGTGTCAAATCATTAAATGTTAAGGACATGGATGTGGTTGTTGAACCTGGGATTGGGTGGATGGAGCTTAATGAATACCTAGAACCTTATGGTTTATTCTTCCCCCTGGATCCTGGTGAGTTTCCATGTGTCTTTGTTATTTGATGCTTTCACTTTTTGTTTGCAGATTTTTTGTGTTCAGTTCTTATGTTTTAGGATGAGGTTTATGAATTTCATCTTAAGATATGCTATACGTAGAATACATCAATGCCGGAAATTTGCCCACATATGATACTGAGGACAACAGATGAACTCTTTCAATTGTAATGCACAAGACCACAGCCATTGGGGCATTGACTAGATGATTAACTCATGATAACCAATTTGGAAAGCAACATACAGTATCAAGTTCTAAAAATTGTATTTATTTGTTATATATAAGTTTGTGTTATACATCCTGAAAATTTTACTAAACTTCAGATATTTTACAATTAGGAAGGATTGTATCGATTGTATCAGTGTGGCGTTCTTCCTCTTTGCCATGTTTTTACAAATTGACCATACATTCATGACTTTCATATCAATTTGTTAAGTAATCAAAGTTGATCCGCAGGTCCTGGAGCAACCATTGGTGGAATGTGTGCTACACGTTGCTCTGGTTCTTTAGCTGTAAGGTAGTTGCTTTATCTTCAATTTTACAAGCATAAATATCATTTACTATATGCATGGTACCTTATCGGTTGCCAAACATTCTAGTGATGTATTCTAAATGAGCACGATTTTGTGGTAACAATGTAGTGGCTGATGATTTGTGCACAGACATGTAGTTTTGTTCCAACTTATCAGCAGCACGCATCAGTTATCACACAATACGTGATAACCTAGACCTAGACAAGTTTTTATATCACCAGCTAGTAGGTTTTGACTAATGCACGTGGCATGGCATAAAATGCCTTTGTTTAAATCTTGTAGTAAGAAAAGTCTAATTTGTGGAAGTATTCCACTGCATTCTTAATTGAGTTTAATTATTTCGTTTCTAGCATGTAGGTATGGAACTATGCGCGAAAATGTCATCAACCTTAAGGTTTGTAATATTCTAATTAAATGCCTTTTGGTCACTGAGATCATGCTCATGATGCTTATTTTCTCTCAGGTTGTTCTAGCCAATGGAGAGGTTGTCAAGACTGGATCTCGTGCCAGGAAAAGTGCTGCAGGGTGTGTTACTTGTTTTGAATCTCCGTCAATACTAATTTGTTCCATCTCCTAATCAGTACCGAACTGCAAATGTTTTTATATTGCTTACATGATTCATTTGCTTCCTTCCACTGTATCACTATTTGAGCTTCAGCATATAACACTTTTGCGGTATTTGGCCGATAAAAAGAATGGAAATGTCTGGAACCGTTGGGATTATGATTTTTTCCACAAAGAACAGTTCTCTCTTATTTGTATTTGAGATTGGTAAGATATTGTTCCTTTGGCAGCTTCACTTCTTTGGCCATTTGGAATTAATTCATTTCTGTGGAAGTACGCATGGCCCTTTCTCTCCTTGGCCACAAGTTCTGCTTATCTAGCACGACCGCATATTCAAAATGTCTCTTGTTCAGTCCTTATTCAAATTCTATTTTCTTGTTGCATTGCCTTGATTTCTTGTTTAAAACAAAAAATTAGTTTGCATAGTAAAATCTTGTTTTCTTGTGACAAATCAAATCTTTATCAACCGTACGTCACTATCTTGTTTTGCATTATGACGTAATTTACTTGGTAACCTTCACTAGGTAACACTTACTAATTTATGGAGCTACTATTTCATAGGTATGATCTAACACGTCTCATGATTGGAAGTGAAGGAACCTTGGGTGTTATAACAGAAGTTACATTACGTCTGCAAAAGATCCCTCAATACTCAGTGGTATTTCCTTAGTACTTCACTATGTTGCTTCTCTCTCTTTTGACCCTAGTCAATTGGCTTTCCTTATTTCAAGATAAAGATCTTATGCTTGATCATGAGCTCATGTGCTGGGAGGTATTTCATTGTCCTCAGTGATGAGTAATGACTAATAGTGAAGGTTGTCTTGGTGTTGGATTTAAATCTCCTCTTTATCCCTTGATCCATTAAACCAATAGAAGAAAGGAAAGAGCCCTCATCAGTTGAAGGTTTGATATATAAAAGAATATTTTCAAATCATACAATTTATGCATGAACTTTTCCACAAGTTTGAAAGTGCTAGCCAGCTTCCTCTCCACAAATTGCATTGATGTTCACAAACTGAGAAATTACCACCTCCAGAATACTAGATTGCCTGGGAGCATGCTCGATTTGTTTTTCTAATCATAATAGAAAAGTTGAAAGTCAAGCATCTCATTAATGAGTCAAACATACAAGTCAAATGTGAAATCTCTATCCTACATATAAAGTTTTTTTTCAAATAACCTGCTCTTGAGAACTGATGGTACCTCAGAACTCTTCTAGCCTTTGTCTTTCTTTTATATACCTCTCTAGTGAGGAAGAAAATTGAATAATAAATCTACCTTGAAGATTCAGGTGTAGATTTCTTGTATGATTTTGTAGTTGCATGATTGCATGATTTTGTTTGATAGCTTGTGATATCTTCATCATGTGTAATATACATAGTTTGTGACCTTGGCTGTCTAAATAGTGATAACTATGACAATGATGATGACAATTTATCATTCATATGACGTGTCATTTGGGTTGCTATTGTCTAGGATTCACCAATTGACACGGTTTCAATTTCTGATTAGGATTTTACTTAAAATAAAGAGGTCTATAATATGCCATTCGATACTTTTGATATGATTAGTTTGTTATGAAGTTGCATTTGGGCTTAAATGAGCAATTCTTTTTTTTGGTTGATATTATTTGATAGGTAGCAATGTGTAACTTTCCTACAATTAAAGATGCAGCGGATGTTGCTATTGCCACTATGCTGTCTGGCATACAGGTCAGAGAACTATGCTAAAATTGCTCTTACTCAACTCCTATGTCATCTAGAGTTTTCCAGTTATGGTCATGATTCTTATACGTAGTTTCCTTTTCCAATGATTTATGTTAATCTATTTCTTGTTTTCAATTTATCAAACTCTTTCTCCATCTTATTCTTAGTTCTTTGAGTCCTCAAAACTAGTCCAAGAACAGAGAAATAGATTAATATTTGTCTCTATTTTTGCACAGGTAAAACGAGCTATACAAGAGCATTCTGCTACTTTTTTTTCACACCTTGGCTAACTTTTATAATAATCCTTTTCGATGTCTCCTCTCTTTTATGCCTCTTTTTTAGTTTGGTTAATCTTTTCTTTTGCACATATAGTACTCTCCTAATTCTTACTCTCTCCTGTTTCTTCTGATAATAGTTATTCAAGGTGGGGGTGTAGAAAGATAAAATTCTTGAAGGAGCAGTTGCAACATCATAGTGTATGCTGCATGTTTATATCATCTTACTGCATATTCTTCCATTCATGAAAACTTTTGGGCGATGCATTTGCTTGTTCATTTCATCTTTTTGAAGAGGGAATTTTGACTCACATCTGCACTGCCAATGCTGTATATGGTTGATTCAAATTTCAAATAAGAATAATCAGGAACTTGTGAGACAGGTTATCATTTCTCTGTTGTTTTTTTTATCTTGTTCTATATTGTGTAATAGGTATCGAGGGTGGAGCTTCTGGATGAAGTTCAAGTGAGGGCAATCAACCTTGCTAATGGGAAAAAATTGCCTGAAGCCCCAACTTTGATGTTTGAATTTATTGGCACAGGTAGAAAATGTTTTATATTTTGATAACTGCTCATACATATATGCCTTATTGGGGTTAATTTATTTGCCGTCTTGCTCTAGAAAGGGCTTGCCCAAAGTCTTGTTTCTTTGACGCTGATATTCAATTTTCTTGTTGTGATGTAGTGACCTAAAAGTTTCTGCTGTCTCTCTCTCTCTTCTCTCTCTCTCTCTCTATCTATCTATCTATCTATCTATCTCTCTCTCTCTCTCTCTCTGTTTCTTGGGTTATTTTCATTAGGGGGAAAGGTGAGTGTGTCCCAATAACATTGGTGGGCAGGGAGGAGAGCTTCTACATGGGATGAGCACATACGGAGAGGGATTATTAATACTGGATGAAACAAGCCTGATGAGAGAATTTGTTGGTTGGTTTCTGCACTCTCTCTCTTTTCCCCAATGCATCTTGATTCTTGAATTAGCAAGGGTAAGTGTAATGGTGGCTGGCTGTGCTCACTGTTTGTGTCATGGTAAAACTTGTTCTAGCGATAGCTGAAGGGGGCTGAGGGTAAGGGAAAATTTTATCTACATCAAGATCAAGTATTATTGTGTGGAGAACGAATATATGCCTATACCTTGCATTTCTCAAAGGTCAACTCCTGAAGTTGTTCATGATATTCTAACTGAAACTCAAGGTCATATTCAATCACTTTGTTTTCAATATAAGCTGATCAGAAAGGCTTCAAATGTTATGCTTATGCTTTCCTAATATCCATTTATCACCATGATACATTGGCAGAAGCAATGTCCTCATGTGAAGCTTTTCTCTTATCAGTTAATTGACTAGCAGACACTGAGACACCTGAAGTGACCCTGACACTTGTGTTAAAGTATCATAAAGTTCTTTTTGGGTTTATCTTAGGAGGTTTCCTTTGTGTTCCTTTTTTGTTAATGATTTATTCTCCATTGATTATGGCTTCTAGAATCTTTTTGTTTCTCTTGTATATTAAGGTACGCATGAGCACCCTGAAGAATTAATACAGAAAGAGAGTGTTATACAAGACAATACGGATTTCATCCATATTGTTTGGAGTACTATTAACTGTCATTGATGATTTTCAAATTACCATTGCCTTAATATACCATTTTCCTTACTCCTTACTTGATTAAAGGTCCCTATTCCAATCACATTGACTTTTAAGTTAAACAACCACCATAGTACTGCTATACCTGTACAGCATCATTGGTAATTCATTCTTTTGGCAGGTGTTGATGATTAACTATTGTGGCAAAAAAGATGGGAGAAGAAAAATCTCTGTTCTTTTTCTTGTGGGTTGGTGGGTGGGGTTGGGTGAATTCAATAGCCCTATCTTGGATGGATAAGTCTCAACAAGGGCGAAGGAGAAATAAATTAGCAGTCCAGTGGTGATCTCTGTCTTGATGTGATGTTAGATTATTGAGATATTATTATTCTAATTGGTATGGATACTGTCAGTTCGAGATCTAAATACCATCTTATGTAACTGGATATTGTTTATTTCAACTTGCCATCAATTGACTCACTTTCCATACAGAACTTCAAAAAATTTGAGAGCATCGTCTGATAAGTTGAGTGCAAAATTATTTGGGGTAGTCGAAATGAAGATCTACCAGAGGGTGGACCGCAGCTGCAGTTTAAAATACTGGTAGTTAACATTTGAATATTTAAGGTTTGACTTGGATTGATCACTGCTAGGCTTGGCTAGCCAACCATGGAATGTCAGTCTAACTGAAAATTTTCTCTTTTTTAGCTATGATGCTTGATGGGGTTATAATTGGCTGAGAAAGTCTTCCACTTCTACTGACAACTAAAATTATTGCTTCAAGTTTGACTAGCAATCCAAATTAGCTAATTTCTCTCTTTATAGCATTACATGGACTTCACTCTTCAAACCTGATCTCATGTTTTTGATTGCTTATGGTGCTTTTGGTTTCAATATCCACAGAAGCATATTCACGTGAACAGACTCTTATAGTTCAGAAGATAGCTTCAGAGCACAATGGCTCAGATTTTGTGTTTGCAGAGGATCCTGAAGCGAAAAAGGAACTTTGGAAGGTATGTCATGAAAATTGACCTGATAGACTCAGCTCATTGAAGAAGTTCCCATCCTTCCAATTTCCTGTTTCACAGATGGAAATGTTACTTAATCTCTCGGTCATTAGGTCATAAATATCAATTTGCTTTGGCATTTGCTCTTTCAAGTAACATCTTAGTCAATTATATGTACAATAATCTTTTCAGTTACTATTCTTTGTTTGGTATTCTTTATACTTGTTTTCTATGAAATTATGACATTTGCAGTTTGTGACCTGTAGAATTGTTTAATCAACACTTACGCATCCCCACCCCTGCTCGTGGGGGTTGGGGGCACTTGCCGCCCTAACCATGTCTGCTTATCTGACTCTTCACTTTGGCCCTCTCTACTTTCAAACTTGCTTATTAGTTCGTACTTTCACTTAAATTTGTTGTTAATTCCTAATAAGACTTAGATTGCTTGATTAGCGTTTAATTGCAATAGTTTGTCTGCCACAAACTAACCTCATGCACGATCTTGAATATTAAGCCTTTGGACCTAATTTGTAACTTGGTAGTTTAAAAAATTTAAAGGAACCAAAATTTCTACATTCAAATACTTCATTACCCTCACAAGACTCCCTCGTTTCATTCTTTAAACACTCTGGCCCATGCATGAGGTTTTATGTTGAAAACAGCAGTTAGGTTGACTCTGATTATTTAGAGATTGGCTTTTTGTTGTACTGGCTATTTATTATTATTAATTTTATCAGTTTAATTTGAAAGGTGATTGAAATATGTCAGTTGTGGTTGAAATGTGATATTGCCTCTATATTAGCTTTGTTGTCATTGAAGTTGCAATAGAAATCAATGAGCTGGCAATATGATAATGAACATGAGAAATTTAAATTTTTTTCTTGGTTTTTTGTTTTACTCTGTGATTTTTACATCATCCTGATTCTCGGATATCCTTGAAACAAGAAAATGCTCTTCGTAAGATGCTATTGTTTACCAATGAGAGGTCCTATTTCATGGTTCTAAAATATAGATCAATTTCAGACTTTTAAAGCTGCAAATCAATTAAGACTTTTGATCTGATCATGGTCGGGTCTCTGAAGCTTCAAAGGTGATGCGAACAAAATCCTGATCTATTTTGTAATTAAGCTGATCTTCTAAAGTCTGTCATTTAGATAAGAAAGGAGGCACTTTGGGCTTGCTTTGCC
Source organism: Paulownia fortunei (assembly GCA_019321725.1). Taxonomy (NCBI): domain Eukaryota; kingdom Viridiplantae; phylum Streptophyta; class Magnoliopsida; order Lamiales; family Paulowniaceae; genus Paulownia; species Paulownia fortunei. Next base: position 39,209 of record CM033105.1, on the reverse strand, counting down.
ATGGAACCAAATTTCGAAGCAATGATAACGGTTAGTGTTGTTGTTGTTGACTTTTTTTTTTTTTTTCTGTTTAAAACAATAGTTAGCATCAACATTAGCTGATTTTTAAAACAAAATCTATTTCCTAGAGTTTTCTATGCTTTAATAGGCATGGTGCAGTTATAAGTTTTTACATCACTTCATTCATCTTTGAGCAAATAGGTGGTTATTATTGATTTTTCTCCTACTTTAATATTTTACATGTTATAATATTTTCTTGAAGTTTATTTTCTTCCTGTACCATTGATACATGCACGTTAAGTATATGTATGCATGTGTGAGCACGTGGTTATATCACTTATTGTTCCCACCATAGCAGTTGCTTGTCCAGTTTCAATCCACTGCTACTGTGTTTTGAAAAAAAGTGCAAACACAACTTTCGCTTTTTAGTTATTATGGTCTGTCTAATGCTTTCTATACATAGATGAATTGCATTAATATCCAGAACTGTTTAGGCTATGTTTGCCTCAGTAATGTTTTCACGTCTCCAGACACCAAAAAGGTGAAAACATGTTCTTTTGCCTCATTTTATAATGGCTTACTGTGAAAATATTTTGATCATAATTATTACCATTTTCTACCCTATTAAAACTCTACTTCCCCATTCTTAGATAACAAGTCGATCTTTAAAAGAACATTTGTTCCAAGCTTTGGGAATGTAAACTAAAAAGGTAACTGAAGCACTTTTTTTTTGTTCTCAAAATGTCAAACCAACCTGTCACATAAATACATTACCTTTTTTCACGCACTTCCCAAAGGAACCTTATTTCCAACTTTTGTGAACAAATCTTCTTAAAGGGAAAACGAGATCAATATATAAATCCAAACATGGTTCCTTTTTTACTTTGTTGATCGTAGTTGTCCTATCATATATGGTAAATAACAAGCTAGTTAGGTGAAAATTCTTCCTGATTATACATATAAGTGTCTTCCCTCCACCATACACTCTGTAATGATGAAAAATTTGTAGAGTGGCACTGGAGGAGCTTACTGAAAAGTTGAAAGTTTTAGCTCTTAAAAAAAAAACAGAATTAGAAGCTCTTAGAGTGATATTTTCTTTTTTCTTTTTTTTGTGCTGGCCATGGTTACTTAGACATATTGATGTTCTATTCTTCTCCATTTTGATATCATCCTCTATCTATATTCCATATGCAGTGATGTCCCTTTAACTTTTCTTGGAAGTGCCTCAAGCTATTATCATATGTTATCTTGTGGTTTGTCTGTAGCATTTTCCTTTTAGATATCGATTACTCTCTGTTTTAGCTGGCACATAGTGTTTTGCTTCTTGTTCAACTTGTGAGTTATTGATATAATTTTCTAATATTGCAGGATGTATGTGTTCCACTTTCACGCCTTGCAGAACTAATTTCAAGATCCAAGCAAGAGCTAGATTCTTCGTCTTTAGTATGGTATCGTATTTTCCTAGTGAACACACAGTTTTAGTAAGCCATAATTCAAGGCATTGCTTTGCCTATTTCTAATACCACATGTATGCTATAACAGTACAGTTATTGCTCATGCTGGTGATGGGAACTTTCACACAGTGGTTTTGTTTGATCCCAATGAAGAGGAACAACGAAAAGAAGCTGAGAGATTAAACCATTTCATGGTGCATGCAGCTTTAGATATGGAAGGTATTGCAATCAAATTCCATGCTTTGGTGATACCATATGCCACATAATTTTATTTGAACTAGTGACGTTCTTCTAGTCTCTTTACAATTCAATCTCAACTGCCTGCTATCCTCTAATGTTGCTATCCTCTTTTAAACGCTTCAGCCCATAAATATGTGAAAGGTATAATCTAGATATTCTATCATCAGGTTTTTATAATTATTTGATGTTTTGGGTGAGCAGGAACCTGCACCGGGGAACATGGTGTCGGCACTGGGAAAATGAAGGTATCATCCAATAAACGAACACTTGGATTCTGCTGCAATTGGCTGACACAGAACCCCAGCTATCTTGTGATATTGAGGGCCTTGGAACTGTTATTACACAGAAACTTGATTTAATTGAAGCCACTGACAAAAACCATTACTTTCACCCTAACGATGCACTCATTTAGTTGAGATTAAATGACTGCAATTCACATAATATCAACCATGATAGTGGCACTATGTAACTGTATTTCATGTACCAAGATGTCATATCCCATTTGGTATGTTGTTTGTGATCATCATTCAGAGAATTACTGGTTTCCTGATAGTAATATCCTTATTTTGTTTCAGTATCTCGAAAAAGAACTTGGAATGGAGGCCTTGAAGACTATGAAGAGGATTAAAGCTGCTTTAGATCCCAATGACATCATGAATCCAGGAAAGCTCATTCCTCCCCATGTTTGTATGTAATTGTGCTCCTTTTTGGTATGCCTGTTTTAAAAGAATGTTCAAAGTTGCGTTGGGACAACACCTTGACGTTGACAAAAAAGTTCAATTCAGTTGTTTTTTCTTTGTTCTTTTTCTTTTTTTTGTTTGGTGGGTATATGCGAATTTTACTAGACCAGACATGACACTCAGAAAAACTTTAGGAGTAATACTTAAGAAAATGTTGTAATTGCAAGAGAGAACAAAAAAAGTGAGAGGTTTTAGACGGTGTTTAGCTAACCTTATTTTTTTTTTTTTTATAAGTTCTTATATCTTATAACATGTTTTTTTAAGTTCTAAGATGTTAGATCTTAATTTAAAAATAAGATGTCGAAATGTTTGTATAAAATAAGATCATGAGGTTTTTAATAATGATAATTTTGTCATTAAAATTATCAAAATTAAAAAAATTTGTTAAAATAAAATTTTATTTTAAAATTAAGTTGGAGTATATGTTTTTAAGAGTTTATTAAGCTCTCAATTTTTTTTTTTGAATTTTATAAGTTCTTTAAAATAAATTATCAAATACTTTTGAAAACTTATAAGTTTTTAAACAGCTTATAAGATGAGAGTTTATAAGTTATTAATAGTTTATAGGATATTTTGAAAAGTTTGTAAATTAAGCTAAACACCATTTTGCTTCTAACTTCTAAAGAGTGTAATAAGCAGTTTGTAATACACTATATACATGAACACCGCAAATTGCAAAATCTGAAAATGAAGCTTGAGTGGTATTGTTTGTGTGCAATTTCCATGTGGGAAAATATTCTTAGAAATTGTTGGAAAATTTATTTCTTAGATAAAAACGTGTTGAATTTGGTGCAAGTTAGATGTCGAATCCTTTTAGAAACTTTTGAAGACAATTACTTATGATAAAATCTTATTTGAAAATACTTTTGGACATGAATAATTATTTTAACCACTACCCTACTCCAAACATGTTTCTTCACTTATTGTTAAAATAAAATTGATTCCTCTTCTTCTATTTTCTGCTCTAAAGGAGACAAGAACACTTGGCCAGAAATAGCTTTTGGGTGTAGGATAAAATCCTTAAACAGTCATTGTTCAAAAATGAGTCAACAAATCAATATTGTCCTTTCTCTATCCGATGTGAGGGTGGTTATTAAAGGACTGATCTGCGCTAGAGGAAGGGGTTGAACCTTCGACCTTGTGGTTAACAGCCACACGCTCTAACCAACTGAGCTACTCCAGCTGCTGATTTATTATTTTATATTATTAATTTTCAATAAGGTAGGTCCAAAATGTTACAAAAATAAGTAATAACAATTGCCTCCTGGTCTTATTTCAAATAATACTTTATTCTATTATATGCGGACTCCAGTTCTAAAGTGGAGCCTGCCTTCACCAATTAATTACAAATATATGGTGATTTGATTAATTATTCCTAGCCCCTCTAAAAGTTCATGTAACAATATCCTACTAAGTCTTCATTATGTTGTAAAATCATTAATGAGAATTCGGCTGTGTTATCTTCCATAATCGTGATACCTGACAATAACTTCAAACTTGAAATATGAAATTAAATAAAAATAAAGCAAAAGGTTATTGAAAAATGATTTATCTGAGATAAACAATATGTCGATATTATATGAATCATTATTTTGAGCTACAAGGTCCAAGAAAATTCATTAAAAATGCAAACCTTGAAGATAATGTTGAACTCCTTTTATGGCTTCACAACACCTGTTTTGCCTATCAGACAACCTAACCAAACACAACCCTCTTTGTCTTTATAATTTTCACTTCTTAATTTATGTGATTCATATAAATATAAGCTCAAACAGCATGTCAGTTTGCAAGTTAATTAAAACTTACCTTTTTCTAATAATCTTTGGTCGTCGCATGTGTCCTTGTTTTACATAATAGCTAGTTCAGATTGAGGAGTATGACTTTTTGAGGCACCAAATACAATATAATAATGTGAAAAAGACAAGGAAAATGACATCCAATTGCATCAAAATCTTTGGAGTTGATTGGATTTTATAAAATAAGTACCCACAGTCGACATATTGTATTATCATATTAATTATAAACAGCAAGACTTGCAATATATATATATATATAGGAGTGGTATCTACATTTTTACATAGATGGTTACATACATACATTTAATTAATAATTGGTCCATGACTTTGTAGTAATTGTATCACCTTTTGTGACATAATTAATATAGGATGGATTTAGACGAGTCAACTATTTAATTTGAGTATAGTACACACGAATCTCTTTCCGGATAAGAAATGTCGTCCATCTTCCAATCAGTGAAATGCATCAAATATAATGATTAGAATTAAAGTTACTTTAATTTCAAGACAATAGACATTCTAGAAATTGGAGATATAATTTTATTTATTTATTTAGGGAGAGGGAGGAGGAGGGTAAACTGTTAGCGTGAATTTGAACACTTAGAAAGAAATATATATACGTGGAATCAAACCAATAACCAAATCAACTAATTAAAGAGCTCATAAAGGGCAAGAGGATAAAATTATTATTTCTACGTAGTTATGTTAGCGTCCAAGTTTTCACTTAAAAGAGTTCAATCTTAGACCTTTGTGGCTTTAATACGGGTTGATTCCAAATATGCACAATGTTGATTAAGTGCTAAACAAATTGTTAAACCCAAGCTTCCAATCAATTAAGATAGACTTACAAGTCATATATATAATTACAATGTAGATCCACGTTTTAAGTTACAAAATTAACATGAAAAAATCCAAATTGTAATTTGCAATAAGTACAAAAATTCACAACAATAATTGTGTCACTTTCGTGTTCCTCGTCCATCCTCTAGCACAAGAGTGAAGTTTACAGTGTGTAAATTTTCTTGCAGAGAGAAAATAACTCTATTGAGAGTACGTGACATGGGTGCTCTTCCTCAAGTAGTACAAGATCATCACCTTGGATTTCTGCGACTGCAAGTTTTCGCTGATGGCTCTGTTTTCCCGGATCAAGGAAAACGAAACACCCTTCCCCATGATAATACAGGATGACGGCTCCGCCATCTGGAAAGACTGTTTATTTGATAAGAAATATTGCCTCCGTCTCCGCCTCTACAAGCCCAGCTCGATTTCCGGCCAAGCTCCCTATTCTCTTCTTCTTTCACGGTGGAGGCTTTATTTTCGGGTCCGGGGACGTGGCTCAACTTTCACAACGCTTGCCTTCTGCCTCTCTTTCGGGCTGCAAGCCCTGGTGATGGCGCCAGACTGCGGCCTGGATCCGGAGCACAGGCTTCCTGCAGCCGTGGATGATGCAGTTAGTTCTGTCAAGTAGATCCAGGCTCAGGTTCTCGCTAAAAATTAAACCTCATGTTGGTTGAATTTGACAGGGTTTTCGTAGTGCGTGATTCCTGCGGCGGAAACCTCGCGCACCATGGCGGTGAAGCTGAGCGGAGGCTCGCCGGAACTGGCGCCGGTTCGAGTGCGTGGTTATGGTCTGGTGGCGCCCTTCGTTTCGGGGGAACTGTGAGAACCAAATCTGAAGTGGAAGCTGTCCAATTCGAACCTATCCTCGGTTTGCAATGCAAATAGTATTTCAATAATATTATTATATATTAAATTCATATTAATAATATCATTTAATATATTTAACACATAAGAATAATATTAAAATAATAGATAAAATTTGGATCCACTTAATACGAACCATGTCTGAAATTGGAGTTTCTTTATAGTATGTGCCAACTTTTCTTTCTAGTTTCTTCATTTTTGGGGAAACAAATTTTTACACGCACACAAGGGTTTATTTCTTTAATTTGACAGTATTTTAATCTGAAGAAAATTGCGAACGAGGCCTAAGTGGTGGAGAGATTTTAAGATTATAAGCTTTTGGATTTGAATCCCATCAAAATTAGAAATATGAGTGTTTTTCTATTTTAATAATGGTATTTGGTTGATTTTTTTTATAGATTATTAATGGTGATTGTGATAATTATTGGTGATTGATTTTTATTTTTTAATAATTGTTTAATGTTAACATTGATTATGTAATATCATGTAATCTTTTCACTTAAAAAATATGGAAGAGAATTGAAAATGTAACCAGTTAATTGACACTAGCCGTCTATCACTTTAATCTGCAAGAAATTAGCATGGACAATTAAATGGAATCCGTTGAATAAATGATAATTTGATTATTGTGGCAAAACTAGACTATCAAGATATTTATGGAGGATATTGAATTGTTCTATAATTAAAATAGAAGATTAAAAAATAAGAATGCATGTCGGTATTATTAAGTAAAAATTATTTTACTTAAAAAAGCTAATCTTAGTCAAAGATTTTTCATTGAGAAAATGTTGTTATATGGCCACTCATTAAAAGTTTTATTTTCTATTGGGTTTGGTAAGTTCTTTCCCTATACCTAATTAAGCTGCTTAAATTTATAATTGACCAATTCAAATGATTACTAGTTAAAAACTTTTTCATATTGCACCATAATTAGAACAGTAAATTATATGCTTATAGAGTCCCTCATCATTTCTTTGAAAAATAAAAGAAGATAAGTTGTGTTTGATAATGCAGAATAATTAAGCACTAGTATATCAATCTTGATTATCTTTCATGATAGTGACATGATTTCTACCATGATAGAGATGGTCAAAAGTATTTGCAGGATTAGACTATAGATATATTAATAAATAAATAAAAAATCTACTTTGAATTCTCTATTTTAATTTATATTTTATTATGTATTTTAATTCATAAATATTAGTATATTTATTTAAAAAAATATATTTTATACTTTATTATGTGAAATAAAAGATGAAATAAAAATAGATAATAATAAAAAAATATCCCGATCATGAGAAATATTCTGAATATTTACAATTTCACGCGTGAATGAATTCAAGGGACTATTTCTTGCTTAGCCATTATCCAATCATATTTATATTATCATATGTATATCCACTTTTAAAAGATATGGTAGGGCCATATTTATATTAAATCATCTTAACATAGTCGCTTATGTATAGATTACAGAGTACTGCTACAAGATTCTTAAGATATAGCATTATCTATTTCAATTGCATGTTATTGGTCCATAATTAAATAGCATAAAATGCAAATACCCCAATGTGAAATAATCAGCATTAAACTCATCTGACTATATTTATTTTTATTATCTAACTAAAAGTATTTTTGTTCAGTTAGATATTTAAAAAAATATAAATAAAACACTCATACACATAAAAATTGTCATTTTTGTTGTTTTTATCATAATACTCAATCACATTCCAAATAAATTGTTAATTAATTTAATTGTTTTTGTCATAATATTCAATTAAATTGGTGTACACTTTGAATTTATTTTTGCTATGAATTTTCTGAAGCATAAAATTGTTGCAGCCGCCTTTGTGTACTTTTTTATTTTTGAGTGGTGTGTTTGATTAGTGATTTATATAATGTTTATACAATTATCAAAAACCCCTCTAGATATTCAATTAATGCTGCATAAGTAATCAATTATTGGGAATAAAGCTAATTTTTAATCTAGACTTTATATACTAGAATCCATATCACTAAAGTTTTAAATTACTTTGAAGAACCTAGTATGCCCGTAACATATTCACTAAATTAGTACCGGGGAAGACTTGACCATTTTAATGCTTAAATTTATAATAATTAGTCCCCAAATCGGTAATGCTACTTTAATTTTATTTAGTTTCTAAGAATAACCTAATAGACAAGGACACGTGAATGTATATATATACACACACACTAGACCTTCCTCGGTCTTTTGGCTAAGATTATGGTATTTATTCTTATTAGTTTAATATATGATATATGAATTATTGGTGTACATAATATTATATTAAGAAAAAAAATTCATAATTTCACACTAATAACTTGCAACTGGACTCTACCTATAATTTAATTTATTGGTCACACCGTTCCATCATTTGAAAGAAATAAGAAAATCAACTAAAATCACATTATTGAAGATCGAGAATTTCAAATTTTTTTAAAAAAAAATTGTTTTCCATGTTATTAAATGGTCAAAGTGGAAATTTTAATCTCTGCCATCGTATATGTGAGTTGTTCCAACTTTTTGAACAAGACAAGAAATGAAAATTTGATTTGAGCAGAGGTAATTTGCAGATTGAAAAGAGGCAAGGCCATGTGCTTCAATTGCTAATGACGTTTGAGATACATGCATTCACCGACTAACCCCTTTTGGCAACTTCAAGATTCATCAATTTTACAAAATAAATGTCTTCTCACTCAACCACTGCCACTGCCACAGACAAATTGGTGTTCAATCAAACTTCAATTTCCTATGTAACATATATATTCCAAGGCCCATTTCAGTCCAAAAAGATGTTGAAAATGTTGCATTGAAAAAAAGAACCACATATTACTTTGAAAAAAATTCATGAAAAGTCATTTCGACAATTCCGATGAAGTGGATAAGCTTAAGCATTTTAAAAAGAATGAAAAAGACAAAAAAAAATAACCAAATTTAGATACTGCCCAAGTATACTTGCTCAAATGTTGTTTCCATTGAGATACAGTAGCATTTTGGTTTATAAACACATGTCAAATATATAATTTATAATTAATTTTTTTATTTAAAAATATATTATACAGTTGATATTTATTTCTGATAATAATACTTGAGGTGGCTACATTGCATGTTATCTAGTGATAAAATTTTCATATTCTAAAAATTTCTCATTTAAAAATCAACTTTCTCATATACAAAAGTAACTATTCCAAATCTATGTTCAACTGATTATAAATATTTAGCTCTATCTTTTGTCAAATAAATTCTAGGGCTTTTCATTATTAACTATGCAATTATTTTGTTATGCATGAATTTGAATCCCTTATTTTTATTGAAAACAGTGAGAACTTGAAAGCATATAATATTCATACAATTATGGTGGCAATACGAAAGAAAAGTATGACATTCTCTAAAGACTATAATAAATGCTGTAAAGCCTTTTATCAAAGAAAAATTGGCCAATAATGAACTTCCAACTGTCAGATCGGCCAAATTACCAGACAATAAAAGACCTAACAGGTTGGCACCAAATTGAATGATAATTAATATAGTTGTTGATATGATATGATCAATATTCATATATAATATAATATAATAAATTTACTAAAACTAATACTAATAATAATAGTTAATAACAATTTAATCGGACTTCCATGTACAGATGAAAGGAACTTCATGCAAATACTCATTTTTAAGTAAAAAGGACAAAGAGAAGAAAATTCAGAAAAGGATTAAAATGTCTATTGAGTGTTTGTCTCATTGTCAAGTGATGAAAATTGGCGTCGGATTTTCCTTAGGGAAGCCTCACACTTTGTTTATTTATTTATTTATTTATCTTTTGAAAACAAATTGCAATGCTTTTCAGAACAATGTATGTTGCCTTATTTTCAAATTTCATCTTTCATTTAATCTGTTTTACTTATATAAATTTCACTTACGTGGGAGTTAATTTAATTATATAATAATTTATTCTATTAGTATTTATACTTAAGGAGTTTGAAATTAAATATAATGATTGATGTGTATTCAGCCGCTCACCCCCAAAAAACAAAAAAATAAAGAGATCTTTCTGCTTCATAATTTTATTCCACCATCTATTGACTTTGTTGTAATCATTTTCATTTGGCTGAAAAATTCAAATTTTTGGCTTGAAATTGGATAAAACTTAAAAAATTTAGGATTTTTTTTCAGGGTAAATTACATAAAAACCCCTTGTATTTTTGACCAAGTTGGAAAAAAAAATAAGAAAAAAAATGGTGCTGGAAAGTAACCAGTTTTTTCAATTTTGAGCCAATTTTTGCATTTTAATCTAAATTAAACAAAAATTGCCACCGAACTAATAGTCGAGGGACTAAAATTACAAAATGAACATGTAAAAGGTGAAACTTGTAATTATACCAACTTACATAACCAAAATGCATTTTTGCCCTTAGATGGTGTATCCTTAACCAGGATAAGACTATTTATTTAGATAATTCGATATAGGCATTGTTATAAAGTCTGATTTTGGGACACTGTGCACTTAACTCAATCAATTAGTTTTAGTCTCTATAAACTAATATTTTTAGGACTTAATAAGTATTATCTAGAGCTTAGTTATACTTACACATTAACTTTTTCAATATCTCAATATTTTCCTATAATGAAAAGGTTTTGTTAAGTTTGCTTCGAATATCTTATAAGTTTTAAGCGTTTCATACGATAATTTTGAAATTTATGAAATATAAATCAATCTTATTTAAAAAATATATATATATATCTCAATTTTTTTTGGAATGAAATATGCTCAAAAAATAGTATTCATCTGATTTCACAATAGTTTTCAGTATATATAATTTTTGATTTAGAGGTTATGATGACCCCAGAAAAACCACCGACCTTGGGAAACTTCACCATTAATATTCCATATTATCCCCGTGGGCCCCGGCACAAGAAGTGGCAAATAATACAACAGAAAGTGGGCCAATTTAATCAATAAATAAAAAAGGTATTTTAAAAATGCCGAACACGTTTATTTTTAAAAAAGTGAAATATAGTACCCCAAATTTGCTTCCTTCAATTCAAACTAATCACTTTGCAATTCTAACACAAAGTATGGTAAGATTTGGCTGGACACAACGAATAATCAATGTATCATAATAGAAATTAATAAAATTTATAATAAAAAATTATGTTCGATCAGGATCCAAATTTATTTTCAGAGTTGTACTACTTTTATTCGAACAATTCACTATTTGCAACACTTAATTTCGTCAATTCACAGATTATAAGTATAATCTAGTGATTTCATGTCTCACACGTATTATTTCAATAATTCATAGTATAGATTATTTGATAATTCGAGTCATAGGCATGTTTTTGACATTTTCATTAATCATCTCTGTATTTCAGTTTGTATATTATAATCTCAGACTCACAATACAGTATGGCGGCTGATAGGTACTGCTAGCTACCAATCCATGCCTCTTAGGTATTCCCTTAATTGAAAATTAAAAACCTGCAATTATAACCTCAATCGATATTAATCCCATGCCAAGTATTCAAATTACAAATAAAATTAAGATAATCATAGTTTTTTTATAGAATTCTCAATGATATGAAGGTGATCAATATTTAACTGACTTATCCAAATATATTTTGGACTTTTATGAATAAGAAATAGATAATTACATATATTTATTATTTTTTTAGTAGTTAAAAATTGAGATCAATTATATAATTATGTGTTGCAATAAAATGGAATGGATAATGTAATAAGATTTGTAATAAAAAATTCTATTAGGTGATGGTGAGGTAGATTTTTAGATTTTATTCAGTAATCTGTAATTCCATAAGTGCCCTTGTCATTATCCATTGCATCTTTCATTTTTCCCGTTCCATTACAGCAATCCAGAGCCTATTTATATGGCTTAATTTGTTTGCTTGTTCTAAACCATTCCATAGCAGAAGACAGAGCTAGAGAAAGAAACTTTTTGAGAGAGAGAGAGATGGGTTCTCTTCCTCATGTAATCGAAGACTGCCTAGGAATTGTCCAAGTATTTAGTGATGGGTCCATTTTCCGGTCGGAGGACATTAAATTCCCAATGAAAATTCAGGACGACGGCTCCGCCGTGTGGAAAGATTGTTTATTCGATGAGAAACAAAACCTCCACCTCCGCCTCTACAAGCCCCGTTTGCCTTCCGCCGACAAGCTCCCCGTTGTGTACTTTTTCCACGGCGGCGGCTTTTGCGTCGGCTCCAGGACGTGGCCCAATTGCCATAGCTGTTGCCTCCGCCTCGCTTCGGCCCTGCAAGTCCTAGTAGTGGCGCCGGACTACCGCCTTGCGCCCGAGCACAGGCTCCCCGCCGCCTTGGACGATGCTTTGAACTCCGTTAAGTGGCTCCAAAACCAGGCTCTGTTATCCAACAGTTGTGGTGCTGATGAATGGTTGGCGGAAGGAATTGACTTTGGCAGGGTTTTCATAGTGGGTGATTCCTCCGGCGGGAACCTGGCCCATCATCTGGCGGTGGAGCTCCGCCGTGGCTCTCCGGGTTTGGCCCCGGTTCGGGTGCGGGGCTACGTGCTGATGGCTCCGTTTTTTGGTGGCACGGTGAGAACCAAGTCTGAAGCAGAGGGACCACCTGAACAATTCTTGAATTTAGAGATTCTCGACAGGTAACATGAATAGTTATTCATTTTTCATTTTTTTCTATTTAATTTACGTGCAAAATTTTAATTTGCATGGGAATGAAGGCAATTTTGGCGACTCTAACTCTTTTAACACCACATATAATAATTGAATGTTATATATGCATTTTATATAATTCAGATTAAGGGCAGGAAATTATAAATAATAAATCCTTCAATTTAAATATTATTGAGATAAATAAGTGGTACTAGGAAATAATTATTTCTTGGTGGGTGCAACATAAATCTAAGCTTTTGATATATCTTGATATTCATGGCATGTTTCAGTTGACCAACCCTTGTACCGACCCTAATAACCTAGCTAATATCGAATTTTTGTTTTTTTTCCATTAAAGCGAACATAGCACATGTCTTTCCTATTGCAATATGCTATGAATCTTCATGTGTGTTGTGGGTGGTAGTGACATAGAGTGCTAGTATTCAAAGTGCGACACTGCGCCTTTAATAATTGATCCAATCAGCCTCTTTATATTGGGTGTGCCAATAATAACATAAACGTTGACAACCAGAAGTGCTCCAATAATCCACTTTATAGTAAAAGTAATGAAAGCGAATGGCAATTTTGGGGAACACGCAGTACAAAGTTTGGTCAATTCTGTAGCCTTTTAAAATTATGTAGGCAAATAATATTGTGGAGTATATGTACCATTTCACTAGTATATATATATTTTAATAATGACAATTTAATTGTTTCACTATTAAAAGAGATTGGCAAAGGAGGAGGGAGGAGAGAACTTGAAATAAATTATTCTAACAATACGTGTATATTTATTCCAAAACAATAAATAAATATATTAAAGCTATATATTCATGTAATTAAATTCCTTATCAAATACCACCTTAAAAATGAGTAATAGTGGTAGATAAAAATGCGAAACAAGTGGTAGGGTTGGATCTTTCAATCTTTATTGATAATGACTTTTATGGTGATAGAGACAGTTAAAAGGTAGTGGGTTTTAGACAAGGAGAGGTATGAAGACAAAGTTATCCACATCAAGAAAGGCCTCTATGTGGTTGTAAAAGAATGTTGGCCTTTTAGAACATGGGTTTAGTCTCATAAGGAATATCTACTATCTAGGAATCCACTGACAGCCACATTCCTAAGATTAGCTTTTCCAATCTTATCTTGCCTCTCGTGCCCCTCACCTCTTTTCCATGATTGGACAACAGATTTCGTGGAATCGTATGCCTTGGAAAAGTTTTTGGAGTCCTGCCATTTTGCTCTAGGTGTTTTTCTTGTAATTGGACCATGGATCACACTCTGAAAGGGAATATAAAATCTTTTTAATGTGAATGCAAAGATTCTTTGCACACAAAGAATTAATGTTTAATATCATTCCTTGTAGTAAAATTTCTTACACGTTGTAGAAGTCTTATTTATTGACCCTAGTAAGAAAAGAAAATTATGTAAATTTGAGGTCCAAATTCGTCCAAATTCTTGTGGAGGATAAAAGACACTACTTTTATTATGGTCACGACTCTAAACCACAACACTATAATTGAAAGTTGGGGCATATATATTGTCATAAAATTAAACATAAAATTGATGAATCTTGTTTCTAGGAACAAAAAAGAAAATGACTAACGTACATGATTATCTATTTGGTTTTTCACTTAATTACTTGACATGTCATGTTCGTTTCTCCAATTTATGATTTTATTTTGAATATTTATGTTCTACAGCTATCATGTGGCATAGGGTTTTTTTTTTAAGATTAGTGGAATAATATTTGATCTGTTGACCCATTTCTTTTTTTTTTTAAAAAAAAAAAGGAATTCTGGGGATAATATTGCACACGTACGTCTTAGTCTTACCTGCAAATCCACACAATATCTCTCTCTCTCTCTCTCTCTCTCTCTCTCTCTCTCTCTCTCTCTCTCTCTCCTTTTTTCTTTTTTTTCTCTTTTTCCTGTTTTTCTGGTCAATTCATTAATTAACACATGATAAGAGAATGAAAGGTCCACCACCAATAATGAGTAAACACCATTTTGAACGACATCAAAAGGTCTTAATCCATAAGTATATACATTATTGCAATTTGCGAATGACACCACTTTAACATTTATCATCCCATATTGTCAGCAAATCTTGAAGATCTTCAATTTTCAGACGTGACTCAAATCTAATATTTTATGTCTACATATTTGAAGCAGTCAAAAACTTTTTTGCAAGAAATTTAATCAACTATAATCTTCATGCAATTGGCTAGCAATTATTTAAGCTGCCAATATGTATATATATATATATATATAAGTGTCCAATCTTTTAAGATTTGTAGGACCTAAATTGCCCGAGTACAGCCACCTATATATGGAGCAAAACTTTATCTTAATGATAATTTAATTGCATTTATCGAATTATTATACACATAGTGGCTTACCCTGTTATAAGATAAACATATCCTCATTCCACAAAAGGTACTAGGCTATTATCCATAAGTCACGTTGAAAGGATTAGGTGATAGTGTATATAACGTGATCAGATTCGGATAAGTGTTATCCTAAATAAGACAATTATTACTGTAGTTCTAAAAAATCATTAATGTTGAGATACATTTGAAGTCTTGTCTTATGACTTTGAGTCATTCATAGTATGAATTTTTAGATCCACTTGTGAATTATTTAGCCCTGGAGTAAAAGCCCTTGCAGTTGATGTGGGACTTAGGCGTCACACCGGCCAATTGGCTTCAAGATTTCATTTCATGCACTATTCTCATGAATTAATATTAGAATTTTTTTACCCTAAAATTTGATACAAAGGGTCTTATAAGACCAACCTTTTAGTTACTAATTGATGTTTTCGCGTCTAATTACGATATTTTTTTTTTTTTTTGTGTTAAAGGTCGCCATATTTCATTTTTGCGTGATAAAAGTTGCTTTGGACTTGACTTGTTTCAATTTTATGTGAAAGCAAGATCTATCAATTTGGTTATGAGATGTCCCTATGGCTAACCCTAGGTTTTGTTTTAAAATTGGACTCGAATTACAAAAAAAAAAAAAAAAAAAAAAGATTTTGGAGGTTATCAGTGCCAACTGGAAACACAGCAGACCATCCACTGGCAAACCCCTTTGGGCCATCAAGCCCAAGTCTGGATTGTGCAAAACTTGACCCAATATTGGTGCTAGTTGGAGGAAGTGAAGTGATGAAGGACAGAATTGAGGACTATTCCAAGAGATTGAAAGAGATGGGCAAAGAAATAGAGTACGTCGTATTCCAAGGAAAGCAACATGGTTTCTTCGTCAATGAACCTTTCTCAGATGTGGCCAACAAAGTTTTACAAAAAATAAATCACTTTATGTATACAAACTCCCTTTAGAAATACCATTCTTCTCTCCCTTTTTCTCTTTTTTGTTTGTTTGTTTTGTAAGTTTTGGGACAAAAGTTGTTGCATAGAGTCTACTTAGGGGTGTGAATTTTTTGTCCCTTATCTTAGAGTGCATTGTACCATATTGCCCTCTTAGTGAGCATGTAATAGTTTATTGAGTAGTTGGAGCTTTTTAATATTCTAATTTCTGCTATTTGTAAACGTTGAATGTATATACATAAGTAGAACTATGGACTAGTGTGTAACATAATTCAACAAATGAGAACTGAAAAAAAAAAGAAAAAGTACTACTATATTTTGAATTCTATATGACAATAACTTCTTTAATACAGCACTTGGATTAATACACGTAGTCAATTTTATTTTGACCGATGTTTAGATTGGTCCAAATTCAATTTAATTTTAATTTATTTAGAAATAAATAAAAGTTCCATAAGGCGGAAATTGGATGAACATCACCCAATCATCGGCCCAACTCGTGCCCCTCTAGATGATCATTGACTCATTATACTACTAGGAATTTGTGTTTGTGGGCACTTGGTACAAGAGCAAAGAAAGAAGGTACAAGCCTCTCAATGCTCTTTAAGACAAGACAAGTCAAGTCAACTTCGATACACAAGTTCTTGTCATGATTCAAAGCACCAGTCCTTATTCATGCTAGAACAATGATAAGCTTGCTTTACAACTTGTTCAATAAAACAAAAACCCACAAAGCAAATTACGAGGTTAATGGTGTCTAGTTGAGTTGACCGATCTCATCAAGAGGGTTATATCTTCTGCAACTCAAACTAGAACTGCATATTTACTTCTCTATTCTTGCCCTTCATAAGTGGAGAAAAATGAGTTCCAGATTTTCCATTTTGAAGATCCTAGGTTTGGATGTAAGTAGTGGTCTGGTGCTCCATTTGGCAAAAAGGGTCAAGAATGAAGGGTCTAAAAGTGCGATTTGTGGGAGAGTCGCTGCCGTTGGTATGGGCGGAATAGGAAATTTTACTCGGATTACGCTACCATTTCTGAAAAAGAGCATCACACGGCGATGTTATTACAGGTACACTTGTGTATATATACTCTTGTATTTACATGGTCTTGGATGCAGATTATCAAGAATTCTTCCTAGTGATTATCAAATATATAGGTTCATTTCATGCTAGTTTAGAATATATGTTATAACGTTAGCTGATTTAGCAGTAGTTGTGTAAATGTTGAATGGGTGATTATCTTGATATTATTTCTTTATACGCGTTGTTTCATTGGTATATTTAATTAACAACTGGGACTGCCATAAGTTTGGATCAATATAGTTTTTTGCTGTTATGTGGCTTTCTTGATACTTCTTCATTTGTCTGATTTGAAAATAAGGTATAGAAGGGTTTAGAATCCAAATGATAGTGTAGTTTCATCCTCCAATTAAAGACTACTAGAGAAAACTGGAGTTTCGAACAATTATAATTATCGCTCTTGATTCAATCATAACGAAAGAGTTAAATTTTAGTTGAGCGAGCATTTCAAAAAAGCTTGTTAAGAAAGATCTAAATCTCCTTAGTTATTGCATTTACTCATAAACCAAGTATACTACTAGAGACACTAAATCGTATGAACTTATGTTGTATCAGCATAACATAAGTCCAACTACTAACGTAGTGTGATCCTCGGCATTTGATATTTTCATACCTAATGCACGTAAGAATTTTCCCACCACTGGATGGTTTTGATGTACAGAATTGTCAGTGGTTCTAATACACCTTCACTTTTGTCCTCTTGCAGAACCAATGAACTTCTCGACCATGTGTACGAGATTGATAACATTGACGGCGTGATGTACTATGAGATGGTAAGAGATAGTAAATAAAACCATTTGTTGGTCCCAGCATTTGGGAAAAGGAAGTCGTGAACAACAACTTGAAGTATTGGCTTTGAGTTACAATCATCGTCTATCACTTCAAATCATGCTTCCTCCATCATAACCATCTCCTGGAGCCGCTACTATAAGATTTCAACATCATGTGGTAATTAATATCATTACGTGCATAAATCAAGTTCCAAGGATGAAAAGAAGAAACGAAACCATCCAAGACTTCCACGGTTAGCCAATCATGATTTGCAATCATATGTACCTTGAGATTGCTAAAAAAATTATATGTCCTACAGAGCAGTCAAAATCCTTATTCAGCTGAAACTCGTTTTGTGGTTGATGTTGGTTGGTGATTTCATGATATAAAGAACCCTACAATATACCTCTAGAATGACAACACCCAAAAATGAAGTCCAGAAGAATGTCATTACATATTGTGAAGAATATTTACTTCAAACGACATGTGGAAGTGAAGAAAGCCCTTGAATACAAGGCGGTATACTCTTTTTTTTCTTTATTTTCCCCCTAGCACTAAAGAATGTAAGACCAAGCACCAGAAGGTGAAGATGGTGCCAGTTAATATTTGTAGCTTCCAGCTAGGCTATGGAAGACCGATGACAGACAGGACCGAAGAGCTATTCATTGTTCATGATTCCTAGTTCTTCCCAAAGTGATGAGGCTGACAATTAAAGAAGTCTTCCGTTCAAGTCACATTATTTTGTCTACTTTGATAGTGGTTTTTTCTCTATATATATGATTTGGTTTGGAGCCCTCTATTGTATTAAGTACGCTTTGATATTTTGATGTCATTTATATTTTCTTCCCAAAAAATTTCCAAAATTTGTTCAAATTATCATTCTAACTACTTTAAAACAAGTTTTTGATGACTGAAATTTACGATGAGCGTGAGCATAATAATTTATGATACTCCCTGAGTTATTAGCTAGTCGAACATTTGTGATTTTGTGAGCTTGAGTTAAATCACATCACTAAATGTAGGAACGTTTTAGTGGCCAAAATGAATTCAATACCACAAAATTCATAGACAAGTCCCACCCAAATATTTTAAGAATGAGCAGTGGAGTATAAATCCCTATATATATATATATATATATATTGTTCTTGCCTACACCAATATAATGGGCTACGTTGCACAAATTTCCCAGCATGTTGAAAGGGATCTTCTGTCATATGTCAAACTTGGTGTCAATAAATGCATGGTGTGACACCAACTTTGCTAATCAAATTACTAATATCTAAAACCTAATGAAAAATGTTATGTTAATGATGGTATCAAAAGTTTATATTTATGTTAAACTTATGAAAAGAATTAAAAAAAAAAAACTAAATTAACCAACTCACTTGGCTAATTCACACTCAAGAGCCTAAAAGCAGCATTTGGATTATTTACACCAGCTTGTTGAACCCCATGTCCTTGTACAAATCAAACCTGAGATAAAAATCCTGGTGGAGTAGTACTACTATTTTATCCTTCCGCCAGCATTTGAATTGTCGCACCATTTGTGCCATTTTCCAATTTCAACTGATCGTACCATTATTTCTTTTGTTAAGAATTGCTGTCTTTAATTGTAGCTTCCAATCCATGAAGAATAAGAGGAAGAAGAGATTTTTGAGGTCATTAAAACTCTACTCTTGTTCTATATATCAACAGATTCTGGAGGCTGGCTGTGCCAAATGGAGTTAAGCGATGGTGAAACCATTTCGGCCTGTAAGCCCAAGTCAGCGAGTCTTGAGGCTGTAAGTCTTAATTTAATCTTGGCTCTGGTCGGGGAGATGATTTTAAAAGACAGAGCAGAGTACCATGCAAGGAGACTGAAAGAGTTCAAGATCATGTAGCTTTTGAAGGAAAGATGAGAGTCTAAGGACATTCGAGATATCAAAGATTTCATCTCAGAAAAATTATACTAGCCCACAAGCAGCACATGTTTTCTTCCCTTTGATTTTAGCATTTCAAGTTAGAGAGATACCCATATTCATATCTGAATGCACTGCTTCATTGCTGAATAACTTACATCAGTTTACAAACATTTTGATCGAAGCAGCATATGTTTTAGCAGAATCCCCAAGGGATCAAGCAGCTACAAGTTAAATTTATCCTATGTTTTTCTTCCCAGTATCTTCAAATTGAATCAAGAAATCAAGATGTGCAAGTAATTTCAGTCTCAGTACATGTGCTGTAATCGTAAAATTAGCCCATGTTACACTCACCTCATTTCAGACAATCCACCACGTTTCATGGAAATGGCAAAATTGAATGCTTATTCACCTATGAAATATGAGCGAGGTCAAGCAATTCTGCAGCTGTACATAAGTGCCATAGCTCCCTCCAAGTGCCTGGTCATCTTTGATTCTTCTAATGCCTCTTCCGAAATTTACTAAGTTCATTGCCAACACGTCCAATGTCCTGAAGTAACTCGAGATGAGAATCAGCAATGCAGCGAGAACCAATAGCCATGTCTTTTTACCATCTGAACTGGACATGAGACTGCTTGCCCGGCAAATTATACGAAGTTAATCAACTAGGTTGCACATTAGCAACAGGATGTAAATCAGCAACACCAGATGGCGGAGTCTGTGGTCTTGCTGTGCCAATAGCAGTCATTTCCAACTCCTCCTGAAGCATATTTACGTCATTCCACTCCATACCAGCTGCAGTAGAAATCAGAATTTAGCTTTCGAACAAGATTTGTTAACAGAAAAAATGAAAATTAGACAAGCATTGGCAGAAGGATACCATCTGTCTTCCACATGTCTGTGATGCTGACATCCGCATCTGATAAAAGCCAATAGTCTGCATCATTCTGCAAAAACAGAAAACATCTTTAGATTGAAGACATTCTTCTGGTAACAAATAGCTAAAAAATGTGTCTGAAATGCAAAAGTAAATGCACAAGACTGATCAATAAAGTCTGAAAAAATCCATGTACAGTTTGGTTGGGTAGGCAGCATTTTTCCAGTCATACAATGATGTTACCATTCAGGAACAGTTAAAACCTTTCAAGAGACCATCTGTGGTGAATATCAATCAAAGGTAGAGAAAAGTAGGGACAGCAATGAAGCTTCAAGGATGATGAAAATACACTAGATAATCTTGGTTAACACTTTATCTCAGCTTTTAAATACTGGACTCCAAGGTAATTTAATTCGTAAATGAACTAGCAAAATGAGTACCAAAAGATCAGGAATTTGTGCACTGGCAAATCTATGTTGCACCCGATAATGGTCATCAATAAACCTTTCAGCCTTACTCGGAGTAGTAAATATACATCCTCAAAAATGAAAAAAACAACATCATCGCAAACAACAGTTTTATTTGTTGCTTATTTCAATAAGTCAAGTAACACTTAGTAAAAGCCAGTCAAATGCACACATTTAGAAAGATCACACTTACATCAATATTTGAGGGGATAATCCTCGTCATTCCTCCAGCATATTCTTGCGAAGAGCCAAACACAGGGTTAAGTTCATGGCTCTCTTGTGTCTGAGCTTCAATTTGTGGTGCACCGTGCACCAACGAGGATCTCTCCGCTACTGGATTTCCATTTGACCCAGAACTTGAGGCAAGGGGGAAATTTGTAGATTGTTCACCTCCATTCATCTCTTCAAACTTCTCCTCAAATTGGCTGAATCAAAATGAAAAAACTTCAAAAAAGGAAAGGGATAAATGACAGTTTGTGGAAAATGAAGGGGTTAACCACAATACTTTTAAGTATAATTCTGTATAGAATGATACCTGACAAGGTAAACATCAATAGGACCCATTGTACTTCTAAGTATAATTCTGTATCTCCTTTGTGGATAATCAACAGCCTATATACGAAAATTAAAGTTACTTACATGGCCAAAAACAACTCTAGCACAGATCATGCATGTTCAGTTATCTTAGATATACCTCATCAGGATCTGGGACTTCCAGGGTGGTCCCATGGGGCGCTTTGATTGCTATGAGGGTTTCATTCTATCAGAATTAACAGTTAAAGAGTTAAAACATCTTATTAAAATATATTGTTACTTATAAACACCATACAAGGACAAGAAATGAACCTGCAAGCAGGGTAAATTTTTAATGTCATCTTCAGTTACAAAAAGCCATCTACAGCAGCCAAAGTGAAACAAGTGCATTAGTGGATCAGAAAATCCTTCATATCTATTCAAGCAATGTAATTAAGAGTAAAACAGAGAATTACTTTTGGTTGTTATCATCTTCACTCAAGTCTCTCAACTTTTCCTGCATTTGCCTATAATGTTTTGAAGAATCAGGATATAAGAAAATACAGTTATAGCAGCATTGTATTGCTTTACAACATAACGAACTATTAAGTATTAAACCTTATCCGCTCGTCCAAACTTCTTTCTTCCATGGAAAGGTTCTCAAGTTCTGCCTGCAGATGAAAACAAGAGAAAACCACATTGCTGATAATTCAAATCTGATCAAGTTTCTGTATCATTCATCACAACTAAAAGTCTAACAAGATAAAATATCAAGAATATCAAGAGTTACAAGTTTAGGCAAGTCCATGGATAATTCAAATAGATAACATAAAGAACAAATTACACCAACCAAAAGATCATTTGAAGCAAGTATGCCTACTCTCACATACCTGCAAAAGAGTGGCATCCTTGTCCACTTCTCCAGGTCTTGAAGGATCAAGTCCCCTGGCAAGTAATCATATGGATCCTCATTAAGTTCTTAATTTCACTGCCACTCCCTATATTGATTAGGATATGCAATATAAAAGCATAACATCATAATATTTCTGAGACGCAACACATACTTCCAGTGGATTCTGTTCTTGAGCTTCTTTTCAATAAGACCAATCCCTTCAAGGACATTAGTTATGTCATATATCCGTCTCTTCTGCACCTGGATAGCAGAACTTCAATTAAATTTTCTGACTGCTCAAAATATACACTCATCTAACAGATTAATCACCTGCAAAGTGTCAGCTGCTTTGTTTAGATCAAGTTCACCATCTTCTGCATGCTTTATTAAAGTGATAAATTTTTTTGTCAAAAGACCTGAGAAGCATTGCAGACACTGATCAGAATTGCACTTGTGCAACTACAATTTAAAATTGTAAACCCAAATGCAGAGTGGTGTTATTACTCAAGGAGCTATCGTAGCGGCAGCTGCCAGCAGGTGTAAGAGGGGATGGAGCATCTGCCAATTCATGCAATGATATTGTTATTAGGTATATTTATCAATAAAACTATCAAGGACCTTAATTTCAAGAGTTTGAAAAGGGCATTTGCATAATACCAATTAAATAATTTGTTTCATGAAATACGCTCACAATTGTGGCTCAGAAGTTGGTATTCAAATAATGACAAATATAGGAGAATATGTCTCACCAACATTGGAGATAGGGGTAGAAGGTACAGATCTATTGTTCTTGGTGACCTTTGAACGTCCATTTGTCCTTCCTCCTTTACCAGATACAGGTGTACGGAAGGGGCTGTTAGTGATATCGTTATATCCCGGACTTGCTGTCCATTCACTAGACTCAACTTCATTCTTTTGATAGCCATTCTTCCGCTTCAAAGGCTGAGAGACACCATTTCGAACAATGAAGTCAGCAGATGCAATAGACATCAAAACAGAAAGACTAAAACTATACAGGTACATTT
This sequence comes from Paulownia fortunei, assembly GCA_019321725.1. NCBI lineage: Eukaryota > Viridiplantae > Streptophyta > Magnoliopsida > Lamiales > Paulowniaceae > Paulownia > Paulownia fortunei. The sequence continues at coordinate 15,762 of CM033105.1, read as the reverse complement.
ACTTATGACATTGAGGAACTTTAAAAGCAAAATGAAGTGTTTCTGGTTTATGTTGCTATATGGTCATTTGATGTTAAACACCCAAACCAAAAGCAATGTGGGTTCATTTGATATCATGTGATACACATGTTAATGAATGGCAATCAATAGTTTTAGGGATTGGTAAAAATGGCATGACAAATTCAAGGTGGCTGCTTAAATCGTGTAGAGTACAACAAATACAACATGAGAGGGATTCGAATGCTCTGAGCACATTTTAGGTGTCAAATTTACAAACTACTCAGGAAGCAACTCCCCCTTCATGTGATGGAGAATCAATATTCTCCTCCTTTTCCAATAATAAAACAGATCTACAAGGATAATAAATCTAATTATCTCTGTGCTCAATGGTTTGAATCACTTAAATTTAACAAGTGAGGATTCAATAAAAACGCATCCAGTAAATAACAAAAATAGTTACATTCACTCCGGAATTAATAGCACAGTTAAAAGCAAAAATTTTAAAAAGGAAAACAGAAGGCAAACAAACAGCAGTGAAATAGAAAATATAGTGATAGAATGGTGAACGCACAGGAGACTTGATGACAATAGCTTCGGGAGGGTGATCGGCAACGGCGGCGGCGCGTGCAGGGGTGGAGAAACGGTGATAGTCATCTGGGGAAACAAACGGCGGCTTCATGGACGCGAAGGGGAGATGGCGCCTGATCGCCGTCGGCGGCGTCTGCTGCTGGTGGAGGATCTGGCCATTCGACGCCGCCGCCGGAGGAGTCGCCGCCGCATCACGGTTCGGCGCTCCATGCCCAGCCATTATTAGTGGTTACGTTCTTAAATTTTGATTAAATCAAATTAATAAAATTCAAGGGACTTATCGAGAGGTTTTATAATTTCAGACAGAGAGGGAAAATGAGGGTTTAGATATATTTTTATGGAGAAAAAATTGGGGTGTGTGTGTGTGTGTATGTAGTGTGTGTAGTGTGTGCGTGTTGGGTAGGGGAGTAGAAAACGAGGGAAGGGAGGGAATTTTGGTTCGGATAGATGTGGAGGGAAGTGGAGAGAAAAATGCCAAAAATGAAATTGACAATTCCCTTGTTTTTGCAATATCGTCCTCGGATTATTACCTTTTTACAATTTTGCCTAGTCTAAGTTTAACCAAATCTTTTAGTTTTTGCACAAATACTAGATCTCGAACTATATTTTTTGCGAACATAAAATCTTTATTAAATGATAAAATAATAAACTATTTTGTTTCTTTAAATGCATATAAAATCATGGAAGTGCTTTTATTGTTAGATTTAATACATTTATTTCCTTTTCATCTTTCTTGTCTTAATTTCTTTGAAGGCCTTTGAAAATTCAAATGTACTTGATCATTAGTAGGTTTTTGTCTTAAAGATTTCATGCTCCTACTATATAATGCTTGGTCCAAATTACACTATTTACCATGTGAAATTCAAATCTCATACGTACAACAATTATTAGAAAACTAATAGGATAAAATGGCAAAAATTAGGACATGGCCTTGTGAGTTGTAAAAGAATAAGATACTATAAGCTTATAAGCTATTTTAGAAAAAATCAGAGAGTCTTCAACTTAATATTTTGCAAGTTATTGAACCTTATTTTATTTAAATATTTCAAAATAATTTTTTAAAATATATAGTATTCTATAGTATTATTGGTTCTAAACTATTTACTAAATTATCATTTTAAAACATGCAATGTTTTTCTCAAGACAATGGTGATTATCATACTTCATTTTTACATTTTATTTCTTCTAAATAATAGGTCATTATATATTTGTCATTTACAATTTATAAGAAGTATTGGGTTTGAATCCATTTTATGAATGTGCATTTGTGTACATTCGATAGTAGTTTATTTTATTCAGATGAATGCTTTAATTCATAATTATTGCTTTTATTCAATCAATTTTTGATAATTGTACTCAATTATTCTTTGACATCTTAAAGTACAAAATGTAATAGACATTTTCTCATAAAAGAAAAAATAATCATAGTAATAAATGAATATACTATATGTAAGCTTGTAGTTCATAGTATTTGGATTTATGAACAAATGTATTTTAAGAAATTACATAATGAAAAGCATTAGATCACCAAATAGTAATACGATTAATTTTATTTAACTCCTAAAAGACACTTTAACACATTGTATTTTAAATGGTAATATCACATATACACGTGTATGGTGCATTTAATATATAGGTGTTCCATTTGGTAAAAACGCAACACTTGAAAAATGAATATTATATCATATGTATGTATATCAAATTTAGTATTTATAAGAATATTTATTATAAATGTTCTCAAAATTGTTGACAGTGGCATGTATATCAAATATAATTATGATTTGTGGGTATAACCAAAAAGGTTTAAAGTCAAGAGGAGGTTTTGAATATTAGCTAAACTTGGGGATTAAGTTGAAAAAAGAGATCAAAAAAACATGAAACGAAAAGAAAGAAGTGGTATCGGCAAAATGCGCGCCTTTGGTGTCCTATAAACAGCTTATTGCGCCGATTATTTGGCACGCGCTCCTTGCGTCTTCTTATTTAACCCTAAGATAAAAGCTTCATGGCATATTTTGCAGCCGAAGTGCACAAAGAGGCGAGTGCTACTGCCTCTTTCTCGTGCCACGTGGCCCATACAATGTTAATCCCCAACTCTCATCAAATTGGAATACTCGAATCATAATTGGTTTTTTAAATAATTTTTTATGTGATTCGAATTCAACTCCCTTAAAATTAATTTTTCAATACTTTATAATAATTCAAATTTATAATCAATTAAATTATAGATATAAAATATTTATTATTAGGCTACTTTATCTCATTTTTATATTGTAGTATATAAAAAGTTGTCTATTTTGTGTAATTTGAATTTGTGCAAGTAGCTTTTTCCTCTTGCTTTTAATTGCAAATAAAGAGATTTTTTTTTTTTTTACATTTTGATATTTTGACCGCTACAAAATAATATATATTTTTTAATTTTTTTCAAAATGATATTATACAAAATTCCACTTTATAAAATCACCAATGTATTTTATTACAACAAAATGATAATATACAAAATTTTACTTTTTAAAATAATTATATGCACATTTAACGGTTCTCGATACTAATTAGGTACAGACGAAGTAAAAAAAATACTCCACCAGGTTTCTCCCAAAGATTAACAAATCGAATTTCCCTTTGGGATGAGATCTGGATTGTGTAATTTCACATCCAGGTAAATTTGTTTAGCCCACCAAAGCGGTTTTAGCATAGTTAAAATTGAAAGAGATCCTTTTAATTCATTCCCCCTATACTACATTAGTCCCCGAAGGCCTCGACAGCCAATGGGCTGGTGCGCATATGTAAAAAGATTAATGTTTTTGTATCCGTGCATCATTGCATCCTTTTTCTTCTAAAAAAATTGACTAAGAAAGTATGTTTTCTATGTGCTTTGTACTATTGACAATTGACTTTCACACAAAAAGTTGAAGTACACGAACTAATCATTTAGTATATTCACTATGAAGCATTGTAGTTCAAGCACAAAAATAGTAAACGACCCAAATAATTGTTACGGAAAGAACAGATGAAGATCAAAACTGTCTGAAGATTTAGAAATAGCTTGTTTCATCAAAGTACAGCAGGACAAAGAAAAACATGTAAGTTTCAAAGATCACTTTTAAGTCACAAAGCGAACAATTAACGAGCAGCTTCGAAACCACACAACAGTTGATAGCCAAATAATTTCTTACACTCCACAATTTATTACAGAAAGAATCATTCAACTACATTGGCATGGGATACACGTCGCTGGACCACTTTCAACATATCACAACATTTGTCTTCTAGAAAATCAGTGCTTCAACCGAACAAAAACAGGTAAACTAACCCACTGTGGCCCAAGTAGATGTTCTATTGTCATAAAAGAATAACTGGAGCATAAGACAATACTAGAGAGGACACACTGAAAAAATTAAACTAATCTAGCTCATAGAAAATTTTATGTTTTGCTCAATGGGAATAATTGAATAAGAAAAATGGTTGGTGGCACGCTCTTCTTCACACACACACTCGCTAATATCATTTTATCGTATTGGAACTAAATTGAAAAGAGGACCCAAAAGAAAATCAATTGGACTATATTCATATGAATAAAAACTCTCAATGTTCAACAAGTATTTGCACACCATAAGTGAGAAGTTCTCATCGGCGTGGAAGAACTACAACACACCTCCAACCCATCCCAAAACCTCACCGCATATGACTTCAAAACTGTAGGCAATGCCAAGCACACGCCCTTCTCCACACACATTTCTGTGCCTCGGTGTTATCCTATTCTCTAAAGTAAAAGTACTGCGGGAACGTTGCCAATTCCTTCAACTTCCTTCCCATTTCCACTATGAAATAATCAAATTTTGGCTCAAAATAATTTTTAAATAATTAATATATTTAGAAAAAAATAAAAGATAACATCCAAAAACTCAATAAAATAGTTTCGTAACTTTAGGAGAATAGTGTATTCTCATAAAAAAGGGTCGAAATAATCACATCGGTGCAATTATTTATAAAAAACACAAGTCTCAATAAAGTTATGAGATCAGATATAAAAATTGACGGTTATCTACCGAATACTAAAAAGTTAAAAAAGTTTGATAACTTGTCTTGTATTATCATTCTCAAAATTTAATGTCATTTTTTGAATATTGTTTCTCTAATCTCCAAACCATGGTTTTATTCACATCAACCTAATAACTATTAATTATTTATGATAAATATAAATAAATTTAATTTATTAAATACTTTTTTAAATAACAATCTAAGTGTAAAATTCAATTATGGGAATTTGTAGTTGACCTAATTTAAATTAATTATTATATATTATTGAGTTCAAACATTAAATTTAAAAATTTAATATTTTTTTCATATATTTTGCAAAGTGGAATAAAATTGAAAAGTAAATAGTATTTTCTTAATTGAGTAGGCAAGTATATTTTCATAATTTGAAGGGCAAATTGTAATTCACCAAAATTGAAACAACAGAAATCCCAATCCCACAAAGGCCCAGCCCACTCCAGCACAAAACGACACCGCTTTCTCACCGTACTGTCTATTGTGCACACTTATCTTCTCATACCCCACCAAACAGTCTCCACCTTAAGATCCCAAACTATTGGGATATCCTACCAATTTACAAACTGCAGATCAACAGTCATTCGTCTGTCAGAGAGAGCGAGCCCCCATTTCTTTTGCATTACGATTCTATAAACAATGGCTTGCTCAGCTGCTACTTCAATCGCTGCTCTTATCTCATCTAATCCCAATCCCAAAGCTTACATTTCTTCCAAAAAGTTCCTCTCTTCCCCATCCATTTCCCTTAATTCCTCATTCTCCGGCAGACCTTCGCACCCCGTGTTCCCCGCTCCCTCTCCTCCAGCTGTTCTTCTTCCAAACGACGCAGTTTGATTGTCCGTGCTGTGAGTTTTGCTATTCACACTCATCTTTGTCTCCCCCTTTTAAATTCCGATTGTTAAATGCATAGGTGTTGAAGATTTTCTGTTGTACTAATATTGAACTTCCAAGAATATTATTTGAGTTATTTATATTTGAGATTTTGCATTGACTGGCTTTGAACTAGTCATATTTTTATGTTTGATTTTCGAAGACCCAGGTTTGTATATCTTTTGTTTCCTCGAATGTATATAATATTTTTTTCCTGGGCTGCTTTTTCTTTCTTTCTTTCTTTTTCAAATGTGACTAAAAAGAACTAGTTGAGACGCCATTATTGGTGTCAATTTTTTCTTAGCTCAAAGAATTTATTTTTTTCCCTTTTCGTTTTTGCTGTGTGTTAGGGTCAGCGTTTGAGATGAATTTGCTCTGCACATGATAGGCACCCTTTAATGGGTTTAGAATTCCATAAATATCAAATGTAGTCCAAAGCTCATGTATCGAGATAAATTTTCACTGTTTAAGCCTAAAATTTTGAACAATGTGGTCACATTATTCTTTGGTCCAAGGAATCCATGGTATGTATAGTACTTTGAACAGTTCAAAGCATAAAAGGAGTTTTGTCATTGAGGTTCTCAACTTCTCTCTCTCTCTCTCTCTCTCTCTTTTTTATCTATGAACAGTTCAATGCAATAACTTTGATTCACACCAACACTAAATTTATATATTGGATTTGAACAGAATTAATACTTCCGGTATATGTTAGCCTCTTCATCCTGGAGAATATGCATTTAATGATTTAAGACTACTGAATGCTTGTTTGGATTGGTTGAATCATGCTATTTGATAGCCTTCATATAAAATTAGATTATTTTGTGACCTCTGTTCTTGTTATGAGATATTTATCTCTTTTGACAGAGTGAACTTCCACTGGTTGGAAATACAGCTCCAGATTTTGAGGCAGAGGCTGTCTTTGATCAGGAATTCGTTAAGGTAAACTGCTCGAGAATGCTGTAGACGGAGTCAACCTATGATGTGTTCCGATTTTGAACATGTTAATTTCAAAGTTAATTTTTTTTGCTTATGTTCATATTTATGGCTTTTATTTATAGAATTAGATAGTTCGTACTGAATTTTGATTGAAGCTATCTATTGAAGGGTTGGTATTCACTTAGGTTGCATTTGGATGGAAGGATTTGGATTTCAAAAAAGGATTTGAAATGACTAAAATATTAGGTGGATTTGAAATCCACCATAATGATTGAAAAACTAGCTCTCAAAGCTTTGAAATCTATTGTTAACTTGAAATTATCCAAAAACAACTGGATTTGAAATCCTCAGCCCCCAAGCCATTCAACCCAAATGCAACATTAGTTTCTCTAAAAGATATTTATGTCTAAGATGGGAAGCTATTTTACTTCCTGTAAAAAAAAAAATTATTAAGCTATCGGTTTTAGTTGGATCATCATTTTGTAGCACACATTTTATTAACATTTTCTAGCATTGTCAATGAAGGTATTTAAACAAAGAGAAATCTCAGAGTTGTTTCTGATCTATTTTGATTCATAGGTTGTTGAAGTTTGAAACATGCTCTGTATAATGATATTTAGTCCTCTGCGCTCATTCTTTTTTGCACCGTGGGCCCAACATTGGCAATAAGTGCTTTTCATAGCTAGTGATAATATTTTAACTGATTAGAGCTACTTTTTCTGCAGGTTAAACTCTCTGAGTATATAGGGAAGAAGTATGTTATCCTTTTTTTCTACCCACTGGACTTCACCTTTGTTTGTCCCACTGGTGAGTCTGAAACTGGACCCTGTGTCCATGTTGGCCTCCTTATCATTGAACTAGTAATTGGTGGTTGAGCCATTTACAAATCATTCCATTATTTATCTCGCAGAGATCACTGCTTTCAGTGACCGTTATGAAGAATTTCAGAAGTTGAACACAGAAGTATTGGGTGTATCCATAGACAGTGTGGTAAAGTCTTATTTTTTACTTCTAAAAACTGATTGAAAATTTCATATTCTCAACTTATCATCTCTCTGTTTCACGTTACTTCACTGATACTGGCACTTACAACAGCTGATGCTTATGTTTTGAGTTCAATTGCCCCTCTTAGCTTGCTGTTGTTTCTTTGAGTAGGCGTGACCTTATGATGCTTTCTTATCTTAATTTTCTGCTGGTATGTAGTTATGGAGTGGGTATTTATGAATTTGCTAACTACAGTTGTGTCCTTATGCTGTCTGGATATTTTGGCAATTTTCATGTTGCATTGTCTAGATGAGTGTTAACCTAGAATTGATGAGCCTTATTGAATCCTAATTTCATTTTATTGCTTAATTATCCTGTAGTTTTCCCACCTTGCATGGGTCCAAACAGACAGAAAGTCTGGGGGTTTGGGTGATTTGAAGTATCCATTGGTTTCTGATGTGACCAAATCAATTTCAAAATCCTACGATGTGCTGATTCCGGATCAGGTATGTATTATAATGTTTGCACTTCGTGGCTTTTTTCTTTCCAAATTGTCAAGTTTATCCACTGTGGTTGAACAAATCAGTGTGGCTTTCTTCTTTCCAAACTGTCAAGTTTATCCACTGTGGTTGAACAAATCAGTGTAACCATGATATTACCTGGCTGTGGATTTGGATATCTGATGTTTCTTAGCCATTCATGCTGTAAAAGATGAATGTTAGCTGATCTAACAACTTATAAGAGAAAAGCAAAGTTCTATTTAATCAAATCTGGACATGATGTGGTGCTGTGGTTGACAACTTAGCATGTATTTGTTTCCAAGTGTAAGAAAAACCTCTTAAGAGACAGAAAAGACCAAATTCGTGCTTCGCAACTATACAGGTGCAACTAGAGTAACATATGACCTGGTGTTCAAGTGAAAACCGTACAATGTACTTGAAAATGACAACCAATCTGCATTCTTGTAAATATCCATTATGTTATGCTCCAATTTCTTGGAGTACAACTAAGCATGCTAATTAGTTTAGTAACTTTTCTGAAAACTCTACCTAAGTTCATGTATGGAAATAAATTGTAACAATGCACAGCATTCTGTCAATGATTGAATAATATTGGTAGCTGTTGGAATATTGAGATCCCTGTGCTGATGGTAAATTCGATCATTCCCATTTATCTCTCTTAGAGCTGTTTACTGTGATATGGCAGGGATACAGGGATGAGCAATCCAGCTTTATATTAATTGTACACCTGATTTTATGAAATTTGACCAACCTTCAATATGACCAAAAAGTTGCAGCTGCATAGTTAATCTTTCATGAGACCTAAAGATAAAGAAAATCAATGATCCTAAATCTTCTCATTATCTTTGATGCTGTTTCAGGGAATTGCATTAAGAGGACTTTTTATCATTGACAAGGAGGGAGTTATTCAACACTCCACTATCAACAATCTTGCTATTGGCCGTAGTGTTGATGAAACACTGAGAACACTCCAGGTACTGTAACTTATAATATTAGCATGGACAGAGTGGTAGGGTATAGTCCCGGGCTTTTATCCATGCTACTGTTGGGAGAGGTGCATGTATGCTTGTATTATGAAGTTCTTATGAATGTTCTAGTCCAATATAGTCAATGTCAGCCCACTTTATGATGTGTTTGGTACCAAATTTGCCGCATTTCATGTTCAACCATATCCAGTAATGTCCTCACAGCAATCAATTACATTGTGGCATTGCACAAACTTTTGATTCTACCGCTAACCTGTTTTGATAGTTCCAATAATTGTCTCCCTTTCCCCCTCTTGCTCAAAGAAAGAAAGGAAGAAAGAAAAGAGAATGAAAGAAGGAAGAAAGAAAATGAGCGGAAAAAATTCCTGCCTATGCATGAAGAGGGAGGTTTTCTTGGTAAATCCAGAATCCATACCGTAGGGAGTGGAAGTTGTTTGGGAGAGTCGGAGGAACTTGGAAACTAGAAACTGTCTAGGGTGCTTATAACAAAATATATATGTCAGATGCGGTCCACTGGGAACATTACTAGAACAACTTGGGGGACATTTCTAATTGAAATGTTTCTTGAGTTATATTTTTCTTTTTCAGAATTGGGAAACTGGAAGGAAAAATCTGCTAATATATTGTTGTTCTTTCCTTTCTAAAGAGTTCTTGGAAATTTAATATGAAAATGCTAATTTTGTATGCATTAGTTTCAAGAACATAATAGGTGTCCCCCTATTTTTTATCAACTAGATCTAGTACTCCCGCAGACAGCAAAAGTTATAGTATTCTTTTCTCTTAAAACCCTTCTTCAGGTGGTTTCTCTCCCTCTCCCACTTCCATCTCCTTAAGCCAGCATAGTCCACAGACTCTCCGTTGAGAAATTCCACCAGAACATGATTTCCATGGTCACCATAGCCATCAATGAGCAAGCTATTCCTTCCCACGACATATAGACATCCATCAATAACAAAAACTTTGGAGTTAATTGTCCCCAAAATTTCAGAACCCAACTCTTGTTCTGTTATATGAGGGTAAAAGTTTGCAACCATTCTAGCTTAATCTTCCATTGCTGTGGTCTGGTAAAAGCCTTTTCTGGCCTATTCTTGGTGTTCAGGGACATCAGTGCATTTAGGGGAATTTGAGTAAGCTGATGAGTCTAAACAAGAGAGTAGACTAGCTTGTTTTAATTACATTTCTCCCGACAAAATCAAAAGTACTATTCATATTTTGCTTCAAACTAGAAATGGAAAGAACTTGCTTTTCTGTCATAGAGTTTTGTACAGGTCTAATCTCACATAGAGCTATCTATATCATATAGAGTTTGTAAAGGAGTATTATACTCTTTTGTAAAACATTGTATACTCCTTGTTTTATTTTTATACTCTTTTGTAAAACATTGTATACTCTTGATTTCAAGTGATATCTACAGGTTGGGATCATTGCCTTAATCCCCACCTTTAATAGGGTGTTTACTTAATTAATAAATATATAAATAATAATGGAAAGAACTTGGTCATCAAATGGGGCCTTAGCGACTGCATGGACTTGACATTATCCAAATTCCACCGTCAGTGTAACCTATTATTATGAAGCGCCCTGCCCTCATATGTTTCCTTCCACCATTGTCTTTCTGTGTGTGGTTTGGTAAAAGCCTGCACTGGCCTTCTCTTGGTGTTCATGTAAAATCAGTGCTTTAGAGTAACTTGAGTAAGCTGATGAGGTATCGATTGTTTACATGTGGCGCATGGTGCTTCTGCAGGCTTTGCAATACGTGCAAGAAAATCCTGATGAAGTATGCCCAGCTGGATGGAAGCCTGGGGAGAAATCCATGAAACCAGATCCTAAGCTTAGCAAGGAATACTTTGCCGCAATTTAAGCTGGACTGGTCTGAGAACTCCAGTGGTGGGTGTTATTTGTTTGTTAAGAGAGATTATAGAAAAAGTTTTGTTATCATGTAACAATTTTTCTTGAAGTCTACCATTGAGTTTTGACCGTTGCTTTGGAATGACATTTATGTTAAATTGAATGGTTGCCTCGTGTGTCCTCTTTCCCAGATTGCCCTCTTTGTCTTGCTAGCAGTTGGATTATACTTTCGTCAGCAGTAGCCTATAAACTAAGGCCTATAATGGAATTTTACAATGGCTGTTGGGCTTCGTTTTGAATATGTTGTAGACTTGTTTCAGCCCAATAGCAGATCCAAAGTTAGATAGTGGATCAAGTCCTAGGAGTTGCATTCTTTTTTGGTACCTTTTCACACAGAATGTCAGAGACCATTCTTCTTTTCTCAATATGTGGAATAGCTCCATCACAATTCGAAAATCTCCATTATACCCCTGTAGTTTCAATGGGAAGGCAGTTTAGGGGCCTCAGCGTGGTTAAACTTGACTCACTGCTATTAAAAAGACCATTTTGGAAGTAATTAAACAATAATAGCAACTTATTTGCTTCTTTCGACATAGTTGCTGAAACCCAACTCAGACAACACACGGTGCTCGTAATTTTTTTTGGCTTTTAAGCGACACTAGTTATAAATATGTGAACATTTACAATGAATTCTATTTCTTTAATGAACTTTGAACTTTTCTTCAGTTGAATGAAAAATCAATAATTCAGTGAGGTTTATTTCCATATCTACATGTAATTTAAAATGCATAGCTACTTTGTTTCTTTATCACAACAAAAGATACAATTCCCTTCATATCCTTTCACTAGATGATAAATTAAAATATTGGTTTGAAAGTTTCTTGATCTTGCAAATCTTGTACATAATTAAATTGTTATCTTCGAGGAAAGAGATTAGATACGGATCCATCTAATTTTGATCTTTTTTGTGATTAAGATTAATTGCTTTTCTTCTTTTTTTTCTAAATTTTTTGAGCTGAGCGATCTATAATATAAAAATAAAAAATTAATTAAACACAACTAATAATTTTATAGCAAAAAATGCTGCAAAAATTTAATTAATCTGAAAATACTAAATTTTAGTGGAACTCTAATCCACCACCATTAGCGCCAAAAGTTGACCACCAACCTCTAAATAATAGTTTATAATAGTTTATCATTATATATATATGTGTGTGTGTGGTGTGTGTGTGTGTGTGTTTATATTTTGGCACGTGTGTACAAGAGTGAAAAAACTGAGATCCTTAAATGAGTTGACAATATCTTTTCGTGGATCACAAGAATGCTAATGAAACAACTGAACAACAGGCAAGTTGTTCACATGTACGCCTTCATGTGACCTGAATTTTCTCCCCACCAAACCTTCCACTAAGACAGAAGCCTTGTGATAAATTTTTATTTTTTTATTTTTTTTTATAATCATCATAAATAGGATATGGATTGATGACGAATCTTAAGATAATATCATAATATATTGATTAGATGGTGAAGAATCTTAAGCCATGATTTTGCAATAATGTGTGACCACTTAATTAATTTTATAAATTCTAGAAAATAGTTTCTCTTGGAAGAGCTAGCTAGTGCCTAGTGAGCCCCAGTCCACTCCTTTAAGCTTGGAAAAATCTAATTTAATTTACTTCCTTTTCAAGCCTTTGAGTTGGTCTATGTGGAGAATAATAAAGCTCTACAGTCTACATCAATAGATGAAGCATATTTTTCAGCATGTCTGCCTTATCAAAAACTTCAAGGCTTTGTTTTGTTTCGTTTTAGGGAATGTTTTTATTCTTTCAAAAATAAAATCCAGACATTCAATACAATTTTCCATCTCAAATGTTTTTCTTTTTTCTTTTTTCAAAATATTTTCGATACATCTTAATCAGTACTATACATATTTATATATATAATAAATTACTATATGTTTTTATATATCTTTATACATCTTCAAATCTTTACATCACTAAAATATCTTTTAATCATTATATTATTATAAATATATACATTTAAATATAAAACATCATATAATTATATAAAATGATGATATGATATCACTAATCAAATAAAATCCTCAAAATATAGTATATACAGTAAAAAATATCTCAAAAATAAATTATACACAACTTTAAAAAATACACCAAGTCAATCATTTTTAAAATAAACCAAACATACTAAATGTCTTTTCAAAATATTTATTCTAAAAAAACAAAACCAAACATAATCGAATAATTCTGTGGTAAATTTAGACGGGTGCTATGAAGCCTTCCCCAACATTTTGTCGAATCAAGGCATAACAGTTGAAAAAATAAAAAAAATTCAAATTTTGACACTCCATAAGCATGTTACGTCTATATGGGTAGATATTTCAATTTTAGAAAAAAAATATATTTTGACACTCCTTATGCTTATTACATTTAGATGGACAGATGTCCTGCGTAGCGTTCAGATATACTACAGCTAAATTCAGTTACTGCTGATGTATAATATATGGTTATGAGGGAACTATGCGGTTTTTGTGTCCCATAAATTATAAATTTTTAAAATTTGAGTTGTGTGTTGTGCTAAAAATGTGAGACAGTAAAATGAACAAAGTAGCATACTAACATATCAATAGTAGTATTACATGACACCACAGGTTTAAAAAAGTTGAACATATGGAAGGTGGTTTAAAAAAGTCGAATTCTCTACTGCAATTGATAATTTATTTTTTACTGCAATACTATTAATATATTAAGTATATGTTTATAGTGTTATATTATACACTTAATATTTATTAATATTATTATAATAAAAAATAAAAAATAAATTATAATAAAAAATTCGAATTAAATATTGAATACACTTACAAGTAAGACCACCCGTGGCACAAAAATCCAACACAAGCTAGATCCATGTGGAACCAACACCAAACATTTTGGGTAAGGGATCTTCCGATTTGGTTCTTCTATTATAATTTGGTTCTTTTGTTGTAATTTGATATTTAATATCATATATATACATAGAATATATAAAATATACTTTTAAATATATATTTAAAATTAATCATATATAATGTGATATACATTACAAAATAAAATTAAAAATTACATTAAAAAATCCAAATCAGAACCTTTAGGCACAATAGTTACTGTTGTTTGGCAATACAGACAACATAGACAATTGGAGATACAAATGTTAGATATACTAAAGCCTAATGCAGATCCACAAACAAGTGTTGTTTCACTGTTCCCTGACACAAGTATACCAAGTTTGTCATTGCAGGAAAGGGAGCATTTCAAAAAAACAAAACAAAAAAAAAGTTCCTGTGCAGCAGTCCTGTGGCAAAATACAGTCGTATATACTAGAACTTCTAAAGCCAAAAATCGATATTGTTCATCAGCATGTCACGTTGGAACATCGGATTCAGGCATGTAATTTAGTCTTTCAACCTCTTCCCAGATCAATTTGGACGTGATTTCATCGTATTCTGGAATATGATCCTGAAAAACAAGGTCAAATACACGAAAAATGAGAAAAAATTGTACCAACAACAGTCATGATACTGATGCAATATAGTATACATGGAGTTCTCAAGTGTAAAAAGAACAAGTATTTTTCATATTGCATGGGTCCAAATGGTTAACTAATCTTCTATATTTCATTGAAAATTCCAAGTGGGTCGATTCGTTTTCACTTCCAATATAAGGGCCCTTCAAGTACATAACTCCAAGAATAAACAACTCTACTTTTGTACTTTAGATTGCAAAAGGATGCTTTTCTTAATGCTTATTTTCCACCATCACTCGTTAACAGAATGAATGCTAATACCTCAAGCTCTCTGACCAACTGTTTGGCTGTCGGAGCAGACACGATAATTCGACGTGCTGTTGGGGAGATAAAGCCTTCATCAACGGCCTTGTCAAGAAAAGACAACAAGGAATTATAGTAACCCTCAACATTCAACAGCCCAACCTGCATTTATATCATTAGATTAATTAGTGGCTGAACTAAGCAATACCAACAAAACTCCTCCTTTTGACCCACACTAATCCATTTTTCTAAGACTAAAGAACTTTTTTCTCCAATTCAAAATCATGAAGCATGACTATGATTGCAAATACCAAATCTTGTACTATCTTTCCATGTGAAACAAGACAAGTTCCATATGGATAGATACCTTTCCAATTTCATTTTGTTGATAAGTTCTTTTGACCAATATCCTACAAACATGCTTTTAAGGTTTACAGAAACGAAATACGACATTTTAAAGGGACATGGCAAAATAGAATGTCAAGATGCAAAACATTTTATTTTTTCTCTCTTTGGAAGCCTAATTTGTAAATATTCTGTATCAAGAAAAGAACACTTGGAAGAATGACTTGTAATAATTGTTCAATAGATCGCATTGCTCCATATTTAGAAGAATTTTGCCCAAAACATTCAGCCCTACTGCACTTACTGGTTTACGATGGATTCCTAGCTGAGCCCATGTAATAACTTCAAGCAACTCTTCGAGTGTGCCATAACCACCTGAAATTGACAAAGTACAATTAGTATATTTTTTCATTCGGACGTTGAGCAAGAACGAAAACTAGTTTGCCACAAGCTGCTGATCTGTCGAGGCATGTATGGTGTATATACCAGGAAGGGCAATAAAGGCATCAGCTTGTCGGGCCATCTCAGCCTTCCTCTGGTGCATATCAGATACAGCTCGTACTTCTCCTATAGTTTCGCCTGTTATCTGTGGTAGCAACGCTAGCATATTATGAACTCAAACATGCCTTAGATGGCAATGCAGTTAGAATATCAAGTGTGCTTAAACTATAAACCAAAAAAAAACATTGAAAATTAATAGAATAATATTACTTTTTTCAAGATCACCAAATGAAAATATTTATCTGGTAAAAGAAAAAGCAACAATAGAGAACATCATGATGAAAAATGAAAAAATAAAAACAAAAGCTTGA